>CM070874.1:220378369-220978726 GCA_036365515.1 Torymus aiolomorphi
GTGACTGCTCCTTGGTCTCTGGAGTGTAGTAGTGAATCCATGTTTCGTCGACGGTCACGTAACGACGCAAAAACTCTTTTGGATTGCGATTAAACAGCTCCAAACACTGCTCTGAACTGGTCACACGGATGCGCTTGTTGTCTGCAGTCAGCAAACGCGGCACCCACCTTGCTGACAGCTTCCTCATGCCTAAAATCTCATGTAGGATATGCCACACGCGTTCTTCTGAGATGCCTACTATCGCAGCTATCTCGTGCACCTTTAATCGGCGGTCTGACAAAACGATATCGTGTATTTTTGTCACGTTCTCCTCCGTAGTGGCTGTTTTCGGAGCACCTGGGCGTGGATCATCAAAAACCGACGTACGACCACGTTGAAACTCGTTATACCAAAATTTAACGGTCGCCATCGAAGGAGAAGCATCCCCATACACTGCATCCAAGCGGTCTTTAATTTCACTGCGCGATTTCCCTTCCAAAAACAAGAATCGAATCACCGACCGATATTGTTCTTTCTCCATTTTTTCAAAAATCAACGGACACATTTGCTTTCACACGCTCTCAAAAATAAACTACAACTCCGATCCGGCTGAAATTTCGTCTGTAACCGTTTACAGGAAGATACTGCACTGTAGTGTATTTCTGGTGCGATAGTGGCACCATCTGGCGGTGAGGCTAGGTACTTGTCAAATGACCCTCGTATACGGTTATAATTTCGGCAATTTTGATGTTTGTATTTATACTTTGTTGTTTAATTGTCTTTAAAAGAAAAGTTTTATATGTTAATTTATTTCTGTGTTTTGAATAAAGGCCTGATGAGGTTGGCGTACTAAGCCAACGAAACGTTGTCAAAAAAGAAATAAGATCATTTCATTTTGCCTTCAAAGATCATCCTCCACTATTTAATTCAATATGATTGGAATAACATTTTTTTTTCATTTCAGTAATTTCAAGGTAAGTCGGATATAATTTTTCACCAAACAAATTTTCATTATGATCTCTCAAGTTTTCGTATTTACTTTTTTTTAGATTTAAATCTACATACATTGCCAAAACTTTATAATTATACTCTTCTTTTTTGTGATCTGGTCGAATATCTGCAGTAACTTGAGATTTGTCTCTGTCCTCTATTTTAAAATCTTGTTTTAATTTTACAGCTAAAGAAAGTTCCTCCAGAGTGTAATTTAATGCAAGTTCTTTTGCACGTCCATACTTAGTGCTTTCGCTACAATCATCAGAACTTACTCTTGGACGTCCAACTTTGACATTCCGATGAATGTTTTCATTTTCAGGTTCAGGATTTTGTGGAGCCTCAGCAAGATCAAAAACAAATTCTTTTTCTAAGAAATCTTTAAATTTTGATTTAAATAAATCTTTTTACGACGCACTTTTTGATATTTTTCACTAAATTGCTTAAGAAACGTAATTTGTAGTTCTTTTCTAATTAATTTGTTCTGAATATCTGAAAAAGGTACTTGACATTTCAAATCATTTAATATAACATCAATCTTTTCTTTACTGGGAGATCCCCAAATCAAATTATATAATTCTAAATATTTTCTCCTCACAATCATAGTAGTGATAGTTTTAATTATGTTCCGTTGAGAATTTCAAAAATTATATAAATCAACTACAGATATGCCCATTCAAAAGGGCCATTTTCATTTTTAAGAATTCTCAACTGTAAATTCAAATAGATTTTTGTAAAAGAATGCAAGAAATTTGAAAAAAAAGAGTTAACCAATACGAAGATACTTACATTTTAATAATGAAATTAGTACTTGATAGAAATACAATAATAAACAAGCACTATTCTTGCTGCGAAATATTGAATAGTTATTTAAAAATAGTTATGTTTTTATATATTCACATACACAGTTTACTTCGAAAATTAAGAAAAGAACAGTCCTTTAATCAATGTAATTGCGATTATTTATCAATTTATTATTAATTTGACATCTTATCAACATAGTACCGTTGCTATGGTGATGGTGATTATATAGTGTAACAGGGCGAATAGTTTTCGGAGCGAGAGAGTTTTCGGCAACGCCGAAAGCTTACCTGTATGCTCTCTCTCTCTCGCTCACACTGCTCCGCAACGACGATGCCTTCCTCGGCGCTGCTCGTCGAGGACGATGCTCGCCTACGTTGCGGCTCGAGCGGCGCCCTGGCAGAATTGCCGGCTCTGCGCGCGCTCGGTACAATGCCGTTCGCTGACTGTGTACAACCGGGTAACTCAGAAGTTACCCGGGAATTTTAATATCGTGTGTGTGACTCTACGCGTTCCTTAATGAAGGGGGAAACACGCGCGAGTACCTGGGGCTCAGATGATCGCCGAGGAAGTCGGCGATCCCGCGGAGGCGGCGGTATCCGAGGTACTCGTAGGAATAACGGCGGAAGGGAAGGGGGCGAAATAACAATTCGCGAACTCTTAATTAGGAAATATAAAAGACCGTTTTAATATCTAATCACAAGAGGGGTTTACAAGAGAAAAGGATATTGAGCGCGCCGCGGTCTCTAATTCTCGCGAGGTCGAAATGCCTCGCGAGTCGCACGCGTTGCGGATGTCGCGCACAGATACACTCCCGGAGACGAGGTGCACCACTCGTCTCCGACGCTCTCTACCTCGCGCGTCGAGGTAGAGTCTCGCTCGCGCGTAGGGGGCCTGCAGGCACTAACCTTACTTAGGTGTCGACGGAGTCCGGGCTAGATCCGTCTCGTTATCTCTCGCGCACGACGATGAGGACTTCCTCCGGAGCCTTGCGACCTGGATTGCTCCCTCTCCTTTCTTTCTCTCTCTTCTTTCTCTCTCTTCTTTCTCTGTCTTCTTTCTCCGTCTTCTCTCTCTGTTTTCCTGCGTGCGCGCACCGAATCGGCAGAAAATCGACTGAAACGTTCTCGCGCGCACCGTTGCCGATCCGCCCTCCTCGCGCCTGCGCATCCCCACTTCGCTCCTCGATGGCTCGAGTGCGTGGTAGTTTTCCCGCGGATTCCGAACTTCGTTACAATAGGTAATGATATAAAGGTTTCAAAATTAATATTTTTTAAATTATTTATTCTTTGATGATAAAATAAAAAGAAAATTATAGGAACCTAGAAAAAATAAATGTAATCTCAAATTTTATTTCCATTTTTAAAGACATATGTTGATCTTAAATTATAAGTATCAACATCATCCAAAATTTCTGGAAATGGAGGGATCAATAATAATTTAGAAACTAATATTATTTAAATAATTAATTAATTAATTTTTGAGTATTAAAATTACAATGAGATAAATGGTATAAAATTTAAATTTCTATTTTAACTTTAAAAAAATACATAATAATTTTAAATTGAATATCAGCATCCAAAATAAGAAAAATTATGAAAAAAACAATTAATATGATAAATTTCTTTTCTACATTTTTTGACATTTTCCTGAATTCATAACCATTTTAACTCAAAGTATAATCAATCAAGCAAAAATAAGGCGCAACTATCGATGTATTCATTCTCTTACTTATTTTCTTTTAATGATTATTATAATCATCACTTATTATTTAAAAACTTAGTTAATGAGTATCACAAGGGTAGGAAAAGCTGTAATTGTTTTTTATTTCTGATATCTTAATTTTCACTCAATAGAATGTTTGTCGAATAATAAATAGTGTGTTATTTGTGAAAAATTTAAAAGTGAAGTATTCGGAGTCAGTGTCAAACCTATGTCGAATATAACAAACATAAGTAGTATGACTATATCAAAGCAAGAAGAAGAGTAAAGAAAAATGAAAAATAATTGCAAACGAACTATTATTGAAGTAATAGAAACTAATCACATAAGGTGTTCGAAAGCTTAAAAAGATCAAGAAACATTATTCGACAAAAACTGCCATAGGCTCAACCGTATTAAAAAGTATCCGTCGTCATTAAATTCAATATATTTTCTCTCTATTATCTGTATATGGGAGCGTCCAGCAGAAACGGGCCACCGAGCGCCTTTTTTCGCGTAAAAGGCGCTCTGTTTAACTCGTTCATAATCGTATGCTGCGTCTTTGAGAAAAAAACCAAGGACCTACGTCGATAGATTTTTTCCTGCTCTTTCAAATGGTGCGATTGTTTTCATTGCGAAACGCTTTCTTCCGGACGAAAACTCGAGTTGAATATTGAAAGCCATTTTTCTCAAAGTATATCATGTTTTTTTTCAAAATAAACTACACCATTGGAAAGTACAACTCTTAAGCTTCAAAACCCTATCTTGGAGAAGTTGGAGAAATAAAGGGTTTAAAAGTAACAACATGAAAAAGACAGCGCCGAGGGTCCGCGCGAGCCCCTCGCGCCCGTGCATACGGCACGTTTAAGTGCACGCTGTATTCAATTCGCTAATAATAACACGTAACAATAACATATACGCTGGACGATGTTTACATAAAGAGTTATACAGCATCAAGTTCGTTAATAATAGGAAAATACATTGTACTTAGTCTTTGGATATCTTCCTTTTTATTAATACTACTTTGATTGCTTTTTATATAGATCATTTCCGAAATCATTTTTTTTTTGTAATTGCTTTCAAAATCTAAGATGGATGTATTTTCCCAATCGAACTCATGTTTGTTTTCTAATCGATGTGTACTGACAACAGACTCTTTATTTTTGTTTATTTTATGTTCATTAAGGGGGCTAGACACCTTATTTCTCTGAAATAAGAAGTCACATTTTAATACATAAATGTAAACTAATTATTTCATACTTTTTACATATAAAAGTGGGTATATTTACCTTACCTTAAAACTTTCTCCGCTGGGCCTTTTATATGGTCCAGAACCATAGTCATCGATGAAACAAGTTTTTTCAGTATCCGTAAGCTTTGAAATTTTCCTGTGGATGGATTGACTTCAGATTTGAACTAAATTACTCCTGAATAGTATAATTCTCATATGAGTGTAGGGATTTTTGATCTAATGAGAAAAAAAAATTGTGCTGTTTTTCAAGAGTTTTTTTTTAATTTTTTTAAATTTTTTATATTTTTTCATAATTTTTCTGATGTAAAAATTTTTTCCGACATTTAATCCTAAATCCCTACACTCATATGAGAATTATACTATTCAGGAGTAATTTAGTTCAAATCTGGAGTCAATCCATCCACAGGAAAATTTCAAAGCTTACGGATAGTGAAAAAACTTGTTTCATCGATGACTATGGTTCTGGACCATATAAAAGGCCCATCGGAGAAAGTTTTAAGGTAAGGTAAATATACCCACTTTTATATGTAAAAAGTATGAAATAATTAGTTTACATTTATGTATTAAAATGTGACTTCTTATTTCAGAGAAATAAGGTGTCTAGCCCACTTAATGCGTGTAACGATCTTTTAGTTTCTCCTATGTATGTAGCAGAGCAATTTAGGCAATCAAATTTGTACACCACATTAGTACGATCCCATTTTTTGGTTATGTCTTTGCCTAACCAAATGATGGAAGACAAACTTTTATTCAATAATGGGATTGTACAAATATTATAAGATTTTATCATATTAGATAGACTATTAAAATCTTTGTTAAACGGTAAAGACAATTTTGGTAATTTTTCATAGCAATTTTGGTGCGTATTATATGTATAACCATAGTTAAGTTTTTTAAATCTAATTTCGATATGTTTTTCTACAAACCACATAGGATAATCATTGTTACGTAAAATCTTCTTTATGAGTTTTATATTGTCTAAATGAAAATTAGAATCTGAGGGTAAAAACGCCCTATCAACTAGGTTAAAAATAATATTCTTTTTTTGCTGTATTGGATGATTTGAAAAATAATTGATTACACGTCCCGATGATGTCGGTTTTTGGTACCAATTTGTCAAAATTTTATTATCAGTTCTAATTAATGTCATATCTAAAAAATTAATTTTTTTATTCTCTTCTAGTTCATGAGTAAATTTTAAATTTATGTCATAAGCATTAAAAACTTTAAACACTGTGTCAATGTGTTGTTTTTTAACACAAATAAGCGTGTCGTCAACATATCTGTAATAAAAAAATAGGGATACAGTCATAATGTAGTTCTAATTCTCGTAATCAATTCTTTTCCAAATCATCCATTACAATGTCCGCAAATAATGGTGAAATCGGTGAACCCATCGGGGTTCCATAAATTTGTTGATAGGCTTGACCATTAAAAGTAAAAAACGTATTGTTAAACAGAAAAGCGGTGCATTCTTTTAATTCATCAAGCGGTATCTTACAGTGATTATGGATGGAAATTGCTCTTCTATCTAAACTATCCAACACTAATTCGCACGAGATGTTTGTAAATAACGACGTTAGGTCTAATGACAGTAAGGTGTATTCATCCGTTATTATTATATTTTTTAATTTTTCTTTCAATTCAAAACTGTTATTAATATGTGAAATAGGCTTAGGTATCGCATTCTTAATTTCTTGATATACTATTTTTGCTAAGAAATACATGGGGCTATTAACTAATGAAACAATAGGACGTAACGGTACATCAATTTTATGAATCTTTGGTAATCCATAACATTTCGCCAGTGTCGTATCAGATTGAGTTAAACTATTTTTATGAAAATTTTTGTACAAAAAACCATTATTATTTAAATAATTTAACTTACTATATGTTCCATCTTTTAAACGTTTCAGTGGATTTTTACTTATTTTTTTATATGTTTTTTCATCCGATAATAGATTCACCATCTTTTTGTTATAGATGGATTTTTCTAAACAAACCGTTACATTGCCTTTATCTGCTTTTGTAAAGAAAATATCATTATGCGTTTTTAAAAAGTTTTTGGTTATTTTTAGTTTTTCTGATAAAGCTCTGTCTGTATATGGTTTATGTATATCAGTATTAACAGCCTTTTTTAAAGATCTTGTGACTTTTTTCCGTATTTCATTTTTCTCGTCATTGTTAATATGTACTGAATTGAGACAGTTTTCAACATTTTTTATTGTATTAACTATATCATTATTAGAAATTTTTGAAATATGGCTAAAATTTGAACCCAGTGTAACAATATCAATGACTTCCGACGGAATTTGAACATTCGTTAAATTCTTAAGCCACGTACGAAAGAATCCGCGGCACCCTCGCCAGTTGCAAACCGAGGAGAGGCCTCGGCGGAGCAACCGACCGACGCAGAGACAAGGTGGTGGCTGCGAATTGAGGTCGGCGAGTTTAACCTCCGCGCGCTGTTGAATCCGGGAGCTTCCACGACGGTGATGGGCTCTGTCCGACTCCAACTAGCGACAGCGCTGGACCGGGAGTTTGTAGCGTCCGAAAAGAGAGGGGTAAGGTTAGCGGATGGAAGCCGCAGCCCCTTGCTAGGCCACGTGATGCTGCCCATCACTGTGGCTGGCCTCACTCGTGATATCCGAGTCGCCATAATGCCGAACTTAGATGCCGACTGCTACTTAGGGGTCAATTTTGTACGAGCGTTCAGGGCCGTACTAGACCCGGATACGGATAGGTTATTCTGTAAGGAGACGGAAGCCTATGTCGAGCTGGAAGTAGCCAGCTTGACCGCCGATCCTAGCTCGGTAGCGGCAATTGGGCTCGAGAACGCTACAAACCTTCAGCGAGAGGAGCTGAAGGTCATGGTGGACGAGGTCCTAGGAAAGCTCCCGCCAGGACTAGGTTGCGTCAGAGGCGTGGAGCATGAGATTCACGTAGGAAACGCTCGACCTATCAAGCAGCGCCATTATCCAGTGTCGGATAAGGTGCAGGAGGAGATGCATCGCCAGGTTTGCGAAATGCTGAACCAAGGCATCATCGAGCCCTCCAAGAGTGGTTGGTCGAGCCCCGTCGTGATGACGCCGAAGAGCGACGGCACACGACGGTTCTGCAACGACCTGCGGAAGGTGAATGCAGTCACCGAACCCGACGCCTACCCTCTGCCGAATATGCAAGATATTCTGCGGAAATTGAGGAAGGCGAAGTTCATCTCCACGCTTGACCTCAAGAGCGCGTATCATCAGATACCGTTAGCGGAGGAGGCGCCGCCCATCACCGCTTTCACGGTGCCGGGGCTGGGCCTGTTCCAGTTCCGGCGGATGCCATACGGACTGACGAACGCGCCGGCTACCTTCCAGCGGTTCATTGACCAAGTGCTCGGACCCGAGCTGGAGCCTTACGTCTACGCCTACCTCGGCGACATCATCGTAGTCGCAGAAACGTTCGAGAAGCATAAGAAGTGCTTGGAAATGGTGTTGGAAAGGCTCGTCGCTGCTGGATTAACTCTCAACTCAGAAAAATGTGTTTTCTGCAAGCAAGAGGTAGCATATTTGGGCTTCTTGGTTAACCGGGACGGCACGAGGCCGAACCCGGCCAAGATTGAGCCAATCAAGAATTTTCCGCAGCCGCAGAATCTGAGGCAGCTGGGCCGATTCCTGAGTACTTCATCGTGGTATAGGAAGTTCATTCCGAACTATGCCACGATCGCCGAGCCACTCACGAGTCTGACAAAGAAGAACCAGAAGTACGAGTGGCTCAATGAGCAGCAAAGCGCCTTCGAGCTGTTGAAGGCGATGATTATGACCGCTCCGGTCCTACATGGCCCTGACCCAAACGGCCTTTTCATCGTACAGACAGATGCGAGCGATGTAGGCCTTGGCGCGGTACTGCTACAGGAAGTAGAGACACAAGAGAGGGTGATCCAGTTCACTAGCCGGGTGTTAACCCCGGCGGAGCGAAACTATAGCGTCACGGAAAGGGAGTGCCTTGCGGTTGTCTGGGCGATACAGAAGTTTCGCCCTTACATCGAAGGCTACGAGTTTAAGGTTGTGACAGATCACAGCAGCCTGCGGTGGCTCTGTCAGATGAAAAACCCCACGGGCAGGCTCGCTCCGTGGGCGTTGGAGTTGCAAGGCCACAAGTTTTCGATTGAGCATCGAAAAGGCGCCTTGAACCACGTGGCCGACGCCCTCTCTCGGATGTACGAGGATGAGGAAGGCCCGGAGGTAGCTGCGGTGTCCTGGTCAACGGACACCGAGGACAGGTGGTATCGAGAGTGGAGCGCCATGGTCCGGGAGCAACCCAACGATTTTCCAACCTACAAGCTCGTCGCGGGCAACCTTTACCGCTATCGACCGAACCCGGACGTAGACGCGACCCTCGGCGACGATGAGGATGCCTAGAAGCTGGTAGTACCACTAGAGCATCGTCGCGAGGTGTTGCAAGAGTGCCATGACGACGCCACCGCTGGTTATCTCGGACGAGAAAAGACGTTTGCCAGAGTAGCCCTGCGCTACTACTGGCCACGTTACTACGCGGAAACGCAAGAGTACGTGCTCAACTGCGAAACGTGCCAGCGGTTTAAGGTGGAACAACGAGCTCCAGCCGGCCTCATGGGTCGACGAGTCGTCGACAGACCTTGGCAGGTCATCGCTGGAGACATAATCGGACCGCTGCCTCGCACCTCTAAAGGTTTTGAATACTGAATACAGGTGGGCGGAGGCTTCGCCGATACGTAAATTTAACGCCAAGGCGGTGGCGGTGGTAGGAGAATTGGATCGGAAGGTTCTCCTCCGATTCGGTTGCCCGGAAGTATTCCTCTCTGATAACGGCACCGAGTTCAAGAACCGTGTCGTAGAGGACTTCCTTAGGGAGCGAGGTGTGCATCACACCAATACCTCCACCTACCACCCACAGGCTAATCGATGGTCTAAAAACGATGGTCACCTCTTACCTTAAGGAGCGACACACCACATGGGACGAGAAGCTTCCGGAACTTCTTTTCGCCATGAACACGGCTGTGCACAGCTCTACCGGAGTCAGCCCCGCCATGTTGCTTTACGGTAGGCAGCCAGAGCCCCCTGGTACGCAGCGTAGGCTGCAAGAGGTCGCGGCAGAGACACCAGCGCAAGAAGAAAGTTTGGCTCGCTGGAGGGAGCGGCTTGACGCCCCTCCAAACCTACATCAACGAGCCGCCTCTCAGGCGAGAGCGGCTCAAGATTGCCAAGCCAGCTATTATGACGCCGGCAGGCGAGAGCCAGACTTCAAGCTGGGAGACAGGGTCTGGAAGCGCAGCCACACACTCTCCTCGGCCGCGAAGGGTATCGCGGCGAAACTAGCCCCTAGGTTTGAAGGGCCGTATTAGATTACGGCCGTGCTAGGCTCCAACACCTACAGATTGGTAGGTGAGGGGGGCCAAATCGAGGAGGTAGTGGCCGCTGACCAGCTTAAGCCCTATCACAGCGAGTCACCTGAGTCGAATGAAGTCGACGCGGGATGCGACTCAGGGGTAACGCCTGCGGGCGAATTACCCGCCTCCCAGGGGACAGGGGCGCCCCCCGAAAGTACGCGGGGGAGACCGCTGAGAGGGCGCGGCGCAACTACGGGTCCTGCCGAACCACCTTCGGTAGGACTGGAGCCCCGAACGCTCCTCGCAGGGGACGCGGTCGTCCTCGCAAGCCCCCGTAGCGTTGCGAGCCTAGCGCTTCTTCCCTCCCCCCAGGACTTGCGATAAACTACGCGCGAATACCGTTAAAACTGGCCTAACCTGAGATCTCCTTTTCAGATGCTGGAGATTCCTGAGGACGCGTTCGAGCGGGCCATGGCCTGCCTCATCGACCTCGGCCTGGGCAAGCCCGTGGAGGGCGTAGCGCTGGCCGCGCTTCACCTCCTCCGGCAACAACGCCGACGCAGAGAAGAGGAGGCCCTAGAGTGGCTCCGCGAGCAGCCCTACATTGAGGAGGCGGACGACACGGAGATCGACCAGGCCCGCTCCAGCCCCGGGGTACCCCGCACCGCCCCCCGAGAGAGACTCACGGCCCCACCAGCCGGCGCCATCCCGGCTCCAGCCCCAAGGGTGACGCAGGACGTGGGCGTCCAGGCTAGCCCGGCCCCATTGCCGGCCAGACCCAGCTGGAAGGAGCTGGAGAGCGGCCTCCTGGAAGCCAGGGCGCTCGATTACGCCGCCCGCCAGCGCCGAACGGAGACCTTCGAGGCCTTTGAGCGTTACCAAGGCACGTGCGTCCGGCCCTACGCCTCCGCCACCTACTGGCAGCGCCTTATTGCGGCCAAGCGAGAGGAGGAAGAGGTGGTCTCGGCCTGGAAGGCCGACCGACGCGTCCGCCTCCAGCGCGAGCAAGAGGCTGAGGAGCGCGTCCGTGTCCAGCTGGCGCAGGAGCTGGAGGAGACGCGCGACAGATGCCGTACAGAGGAAGCCACGCTGCAAGCCGCCCGCGCCATGTGGGAGGAAGCGTGGCAGACCTAAGAACGGGCGGCAGTCGGGCTGGGAATCGCGGAGGAGCAACCCCGGGGACCGCGGCCGAACCCCCCTGCATCGGGTCGCACCCGCTACTGCCACGTCTGCCGGTGGCCGGGCGTCAGGGTGCCCCGAAAGTGCCCGAACGCGGCGGCCCATCCACCCAAGCCGGATGCGCCTCCCCATGGCTAGCCCGGGGAGGGCTTGACTTAGGGCTCGAGAGCCCCGAACCGAAGGACTTGTACATTTTTTTTTTTTTGTAAATATTTTGTATCTGGTTTTTTTTTGTATATACTATTCTGTTGTACCGAGGTAAACAGGTGAATAATGCCCCAGAGGCTACAATAAAGGGAAGAGCCTACACCTAACTCGTTGTTTTCACCTTATTTCTGCGCCCTTCCTTTTCCCCGATATTACGTCCAGGGTACGCTAAATCTGGGTGGGCGGTGTAACGGGCGCATAAATAAAAGTAAAGGTGGTCGCGTATACAGCGCAGCGAGATTTGAATCTCGCGCGCCTGCACGTATAGCGACTCACCGCGCGCCAAGCGGGACGCGCGAGAGGCGGAGCAAGAAGAAGGAGGATGACGCCGCGACGCTCCGAGGGGACGCCGCGGCCACTTTATCTCAGTCTGATTCTGCCGCGCAACAGGTGCGCACGTGCCCCGCCAGTGCCACCTCACGCTTAGCGCCACCGAGCCACCACCCGTCCAGCAGCGACGCAACGCCGGCTGCCTCCGCTAGCCCGGCCACTCCGCCAGCCAGGAGAAGAGAGTGAGAGAGAGAACGAGAAGGAGAGACAGCGGCAGCAGAGGCTCGAGCAGCCACGGGGCCCAACGCCCCGAAGCGAGGAGGCGAGAGCGAGAGAGAGAGAGGATCTCTGTGGGCGAGCTGGCCAGCTCAAAAGTAAGTCGAGCCCTTTTATATCTGCCGCGTAGGTTTGGCGTGCGAGCGGCTTCGCGAGTGCGAGTGTTCGCGGCTATTCGACGCCGATTGTGTAGAGGCGAGCGGCTTCGTGTACGAGCGTGCGGCGGCCATTTTGTGGCGTCTCGCGGCGCGGTGACGCCGGCCGTGCGACCGGCCGGCTCCGCGTAAGTCTCGGCCTGTGCGCGTGTGTTTTGTAGCAGTTTGTTCGGGCTTCGCGCCCCTTAGCGCGAAATCCTTCGGGTTCAATAAAGCCTTTTATTTTATCTAATTGCTGGAGTCACGCGTTCGTTATTTTTCGAGTAACCGTCCCCTATCTCCCCGAATACCGCCTTCTACCTTTTCAGCAGCTGCAGCTAGTCGGAGGCATCACCTCCTAGAGGAGCAACGTCAACGGGGAAATTGTAAGTTAAAGTCGCTCAGGTTAACCTGAGCGGTATTGTACGGGAACACCAGCGAGTGTAGGCAAGGCTAGGTCATAGCTAGCCGCCGGTGATTCGTGCGCCGATCTTGGTAGCAGCGGCAGAGCGGAGCGCCGGTTCTAGTAGAAAGCGGCCTAAGCTTTCTACAGTGAAAGCCGGGCGCGCTTGTTCGGAGCCTGCGCCAACGCGCTCCGACCGGCCTACGGGTCCTTCTACAACGGCGGGCTGCTCCGGGCGTATTAGACGTCCGTATATTACCTCGCGCATCCCAGAGAGGGATTAATACCCTCTTTTAAATTCACCCCGTTACACCTTTAAGTAAGAAGAGAAAGTTTTCTTTTCCTCACTTTATTGTTTTTATAACCTATTTTTAGGGTCTTTTTGTTTTACTAGCATATTTTTAGGGTTTAGGGTTATGAGTCTAGGATTCAGAATTAATGATTTTTAGGGTTTGTGGGTTTATTAATAGGCCGCAAGTAAGAAAAAAGTTTTCACCTCACTTTTTTTTTGTTTGACCTATTCCTAGGGTTAACGCTTATAGGTTTATAATTTATGGGTTTATGGATTAAGGCTTTATGGGATTATTAATTATCTGTAAGTAAAAACGCATTTTTAGGGTTTAGGGCTATGGGTTTATGAGTTTAGGATTTATGTATTTAGAGTTAATGGGTTTAGGATTTATGGGTTTACAGATTTATTAATACGCTGCAAGTTAGAAGAAAAAAGTTTTTTCCTCACTTTTAAATTTTCTAACCTATTTTTATGGTTTATGTGTTTAGGGTTGAGGATTTATGGGTTGAGAATTTATGGGTCTATAGTGTAACGTCGGACGGTCATGTCAAACTCGATATCGACCGCCTTACGTTGAATCCTCTTAGCATCGGCAAGAAAAAAATTTTTCTTTTATCTTTCAAACCGAGACTAAATGTATTTTCACATTTGAACCGTTGCCCGTACAAAGTAACGGTCAGATTTTATGTCACACAAATGCAAGACACTGCATTCCGGCTTATTTCCAACGAGAGAGAAAGAAACACACAACACCCGAAAGTGAAAACTCTCTTTAGAGGCGAAAGCATTTCCGCCTATGTAAAAAAAAGGGAAAGGTTTTACGACTTTACCCCGAAAGGCAGGCCACCCCGGCTGTGCACGTGCGCGCCTACGCGTCGCCCAAAATCCATAAAATTACGACCGTTACAACTTCCTTCGACTTTACATATTGCTAATTTTATTTTTACATTTTAACTTGTAGTTATTAACTTATGTTAAGTTAAATTTTTCTGATTTCGCTGATCTAAATTTTACAAAAATAGGCCTGGTAGAAGTAAAGATGATGAAATAAAACACTTCACAACAACTTCATTTTAGCAATAACTAATAAACAAACTCATAAATAAAATAAAAAAAATAAGAATATCATGATATTTGCGTGCATAATTAGCAATAAAATTTTAATTAAAATCTTTGTAAAGCCACGTTACACACTCTTTTACATATTGTAACGGCGGGCGCGTCTGGGTGTGTATATGTGCGCGAACACGGAGTTCGGATTGAGCCAATCTCCAACGCACGATACACACACGGACAGATGCTCGAAAATGTAAACATGCCGCGGCCTTGGCGAAGGCAAGGCCGTCGATTTCGGCATCAGGCTTCGCGAATTGAGTCGGACTTGTCCCCGTGTTACTCCGGGGGCTTTTGTGTGTGTGTGTGTGTGTGTGTGTGTGTAGTTGCGCGCACGTAGAGATGTGCGAAAAGTACTGAGCGCAACTACGCTACACAATCAGAAAACCCGCGGCAACCTTGCGCAAGGGGGGAAGGAGAGCGAGAGAGAGTGAGTGAGCGGTGCAATAGTGCAGCGGAGGAGAGAGACGCAGCACGGCGCCGAGAGCCGCGTTCCCTCGTGGCAGAGAGAGGGAGAGAGAGCCACGCTCAACCACGGCCGAGAGCGCAAGTGAGAGAGAGAGGGAGCATCGCGGCCGAAGCCAGCTACGGCCGAGCCGACTCGCGGGAGCGAAAGAGAGAGAGAGAGGAGAGAGCCCCGCGGCCGAGAGAAGAGGAGAGAGAGAGAGAGAGAGAGATGCCGCTGCGCACGTCTGTCGACACCGCCGAGAGGGTCCGCTCAAGCCCTGACTATAGGCTACGGAGGTAAGTCCTGGCCAGGCGATCGCGTGCTCCCCCCGCGGACGACGAGCGTCCGGGGAGTGAAACCCGAGGGAGCGAGGGACCACCACGTCCGACGAGTGACACAACAGAGCTCGTCGGGACAGGTGGAGAGTCCAATCACGACGATTCGGCAAACTCGACGCCCACTTGTCAATCACAGGAAGAAGAAACCGCAGCGAGGAACTCCGGACAACATGGGTGAACGAAAGGAAGAGTCATGATACAGCAACCATCCCCTGGTGACAGAATATCATCATCGCCGCCCATCTCGCTCCCGCGCCGAACGAGTCTCGGCAATGCCTGGAGAGGGGGTAGAGCTCAGAATCAAGTGCGGAACACTTCCGATTCTGAGCAACAGGTGGAGAGTCCAATCACGACGATTCGGCAAACTCGACGCCCACTTGTCAATCACAGGAAGAAGAAACCGCAGCGAGGAACTCCGGACAACATGGGTGAACGAAAGGAAGAGTCACGATACAGCAACCATCCCCTGGTGACAGAATATCATCGTCGCCGCCCATCTCGCTCCCGCGCCGAACGAGTCTCGGCAATGCCTGGAGAGGGGGTGGAGCTCAGAATCAAGTGCGGAACACTTCCGATTCTGAGCAACAGCGCGATTTGCGGGATGCGGCGTTGCTGACGGCGGGACACAACGTCAAAGATACGATCGGCGGAACACCAAGGGATGTCGGTCAAGTAGTTCGACATTGGGAAATGAGGTTCGCCGGAGATCGAGAGGAAAATATCGACCTGTTCCTCGATAGAGTCGAAGAGAAATGGGCCCTGGCAAAGCTCCCAGAAGACGAGAAATTAAGTGCTTTGCCCGAACTCTTCGTCGGTGTGGCAGGGGTGTGGGTCCGTTCCCATAGACAGAGTTGGTCCACGTGGAATGAATTCCGCCGGAAAATTCATCGATGGTTCGGCGTGAAAGACCGGTTCAATCAGCGCTTAGCCCACGAGGTGGCGATGCGCACCAAAGAGCCCGACGAATAGGTGCGTGACTTCATCACCTGCCTCGAGGCAATTATGAGTAAGATGGAGCCACCACCGCCCCTCGAAACCCAGCTGGGAACGTTTCGTCGAAATACGAAGCCATGGCTGCAGCAGGGGGTTAGACGAGGGGAAATCGCCGATGTCGATACCCTATCCAACACAGCGGTGGAGGCCGAGTTAGCGGGGCACGCCGAAAAGCTTTATAAGCCCTCGCCTCCACCAGATGCTCGTGTTTACGCTGAGTTAGCGCACAGGGTATCCAAAGCGGCACCGTTAATGGGGAAGAGAGCGGCGGTTGAGGACAAGAAGCCGGCACCGTCCCCCCGGAGCAATAAAAAGCTGGACGAGATGCTGGAGCGCTTCTCCCAAATGATTTTGGAAGTGATGAAGCAGATCAGCTCCGGATCCGCGCTGTCAGCCTCTTCATCAGAGACGTCTGCGTCTCGGACCGAATCGCCAGAGAGACCGAAAAAGAAGAAGAAGAACAGAAAATTTCGACGATATCGGAAGGAGAGCTCGGATAGCAGCGGCCCGTTCAGCTCGAGTAGCGGGACGAACACCGACGACCGAGCAGGAGTAGGCTTCGACGGGACACTCGGTACGAGGGCGGCAGCGTACTGGCCGCGGAAGTGCTGGGACTGCCGGGTGCCTGGTCACATTCGCCGAAAGTGCCCGAATCGAACGAGAGGCCCTCGGTAAACAAGTTCGTCTGCCGACGACACGCAGTGAACTCACGAACACTGACGGGTCGGGTATGGTGCATGGAAGACGAATCCTTCCACCGTACGAACCAGCGGAAGGGAGGATTTTCCCCTGGAACCACGGACATCCCCTCCAAGAGACAAAGAAGCCGTTCGAGGATGAGAGATCGCGACCGCCGAGGGATTGACCGGTGAAGAGCGACCCACCGAAAGCCGGCGGAGCGCCGCACAGTGGGCGGAAACGTCAAACAAATGGTCAAAATATCGGCTTCACGCGAATTTTGCATGAAAACTATTAATGACAGCAGAATTGGACTCCTTTTATAGAATTTTCTCAGAAACCGTTTCCCCCGAATATCTGTATAATGATTATTAACATGAAATCGTTGCAGTTTTAGAGCATTATCACGAAAATTTGGTATACCTGTTCAGTTGACATATATTAGACGATCACCTATGGGGTTTTCATACATATACATATGGATTTATATGTTTTTCTAACTACTTATCTAAAAGATGGTATTACTTTTGTAAATGTAATATATTTTAATAATTTCATTAAACAAATTATGGCAAAATCTAGCTTTTGAAGATAATGATCTCCGATTTAATTTTTTTTGTGAAAAATTACCAAAGTTATACGTTGTAAGTCACTTAAATTATTATAAACAATCATAAAATGTTATAGTTGTCTTTATAAAAATTTTAGGCTCAGTACTGAGAGTTGCGCGTGTTTACATACAGCAAGGTGTCGAAGAATTTCTACATAAACAGGACGATTATATGTCAACGATAAGGTGCTCTCAATAACGCGATACTTTTCCTAAAAAGCTTAAATCACAAATCATTGTCTTAAAAAAGTTGAAAATTGACTTATTTTGTTTAAAGAAATTATTTAAATAAATTAATTTAATAAAACTGATACCAGACCCGGTATTGAAAACTCCAAAATCTGTAAATGTATATATCTTTTTTATGCGATGGAGTTAATACCACCTATTTGTGATTATAAAGACAACTATAACTTTTAATGATTGTTTATAATAATTTAAGTGAGGTACTACGTATAACTTTGGTAATTTTTCACAAAAAAAATTAAATCAGAGATCATTATCTTCAAAAGTTAGATTTTGCCATAATTTGTTAAAAAAATTATTTAAATATATTAAATTTACAAAAGTAATACCATTTTTTTAGATGAGTAGTTAGCAAAACTTGTAAATCCATATGTATATCTATGAAAACCTCATGGGTGATTTTCTAATATACGTCAACTGAACAGGTAAATCGAATTTTCGTGATAATGCTCTAAAACTGCAACGATTTCATGTTAATAATCATTATACAGATATTTGGCGGAAACGGCCTCTGAATAAGTGCTATAAAAGCAGTCCAAATCTGCTGTTATTAATAGTTTTCATGCAAAATTCGCGTGCAGCCGATATTTTGACCATTTTTTTGACGTTTCCGCCCACTGTGCGCCGCCGAGCAGCGAGCGTCATGCGATCGGGTGAAAGCGTCCCTGGGGACGCCCGCGCAGATCGGTTGGTGTCGCGATACGGACGACAGGAGGAGGAATCCGAGAAACCTCCGAAAGCCCTATAGAACGCGGAAGTTCCGAGGGCAACGACGAAAAGGAGAGGGAGGTAAATCGGTTCGAGGCAGGAACGGACGGAAGTTCGAGTCCTGCGATATCTCTCCGGGGAGGTAGCCGACGCGCCCCCGTGTAAGGGATTCAAGGATGCGGAGCCGACTATACAGGGTATAGTCTGCGTCTGGACGGGGGGTGTAACGGCAAGCGTGTCTGGGTGTGTATATGTGCGCGAACACGGAGTTATACACACGGATAGATCCTCGAAAGTGTAAACATGCCGCGGCCTTGGCGAAGGCGAGGCCGTCGATTTCGGCATGAGGCTTCGCGAATTGAGTCGGGCTTGTCCTCGTGTTTTGGTGGTCGTGTTGCGACCGCGCACACACGTACTTCGCTTGCGTGGGCGCACCACCCGAACCGGCGTGTACTCATAGCACGCGCCGCGCGTGTATTTAATGAATAGCCTCCAGGGGTAATAAAGGCGACTTGTTGTTTTTACTTGTTCGCGTATTATTTCACGCATCCTGATTTCGACTCCCTATTCGGTGGCACGGTGAAGAATACCGCCGGCCTCCACGGTCGCGAGTACGTAGTACTCGCGTGATACTGAGTAGCTAGGGCAGTACGGCCGAGAGAGAGAGAGAGCGCGACGACGAAGTCGCGCGTTGTATTGGGCCGAAGTAAGTGCGGCTGCTGCAGAAAGCAGCCGACGGCCAGCAACAGTACGAGGCGGCGAGGCCGCTGTTCGGCGAGGGTTGGCACGAGCAAGTGCTCGCACCTGTCAATTGCTGCACCGTTCATCGGTAAGTTCGCGTTGAGATATAGCGCACCGAGGACAGCTTTTAGCCCGTTACAATATGCTATTTATAAAAGATTACTAAAATATATGCATATATATATATATATACATATATATATATATATATATATATATATATATATATATATAACTTAGTACATCGCTACCTTCCAGGACACCTACAGGTTTTCTGCAATAGAAGTAGGTATAAAACGTTAAACAGTATATAAGTGACTAAAGAAATAATATCCCTCAGGGTGTTGACTAACACCACGACGCCTGCGGCGCCCTCTTTCAGTTCCGCAGTATTTTACGTTGATTTCGGAAAAATTTTACGGAAAAAAACGTTGTGAAAGAAACCCTAAATGTCCTGAATAATACAAAAATATCCTGAAAGGTAACGGTAAACATATTCCTAATTCAGTACAGTCCTGAAAACATGCAAATGTCCTGAAACATAGCGGTAAACCAATGAAAAGTCCTGAAACATAGCGGTGAACAGAAATATATATATATATATATATATATATATATTTTATCACGAATCTATTCTGATACATATGTATTAACTGTATCTCTTACATATATATAAACACATAGAGTATTGCAAAAATGAAGCAGGTTCTTTACTTTCTTCTACTATACAACGAGGATAACTGACAACAATAATAAATAATAGGTTCTGTAACTCGTAAAGTGTAATATATTGCAGCGGTACATAAAAATTTAGTTATAAATAACAATTCTTATACAAGCGTCTCGCCAGAATAATTTAGTTTAATTTATAAAATCTGTCCCTATATAAAGGAATGAATAAAAATTGTCACTTCGTTATATTTTTGACACTATTATTAATTTTTACGTTAGTTTTAAGCTTACAAATGTACAAATAATATGTATTTTCTACTCGATAGTTAGATTTTAAACCATGTATTTTGGAAATTTTAATATATTAAGTGTGTGCAAATTTGTACAACAAAATTAGATTTAATTAGAAAATAAGTCATTTGTTAAGTTCATATACAATAATTAACACTATACGAGGGTCATTTGATAAGTACCTAGCCTACAAATGAAAACACCAAAATTTTACAAAAAATAAAATTTATTTTTCAATGTAGTCTCCTTTTAGTGGAATACACTTGGTCCAGCGGTGTTCCAATTTTTTTAACCCCGTTGAAAAAAATGTTTTCTCTTGGTTTGCAAAATAGGCCTCCGTGGCGGCGATTATTTCGTTATTGAAGTGGAATCTCTTCCCGGCGAGCGAATTTTTTAGGTTCGGAAACAAAAAAAAGTCGCACGGAGCCAAATCTGGAGAATACGGTGGATGGGGCAGCAGTTCGTAGCGTAATTCGACCAATTTAGCCGTGGCGAGTGCAAAAGTGTGAGCCGGTGCATTATCGTGGTGGAAAAGCACTTTCTTTTTAGACAAATGGGGCCGTTTTTCTTCTAACACGGCGTCAAATCGGTTCAATAGTTCGGCGTAGTACTGTCCTGTGACCGTTTTGCCCTTCTCCAGATAGTCAATAAAAATCACACCTTGAGAATCCCAGAAAACAGTGGCCATCACCTTTCCGGCCGACGGGACCGTCTTCGCCTTCTTCGGAGCAGGTTCACCGGGTAAGGTCCACTGTTTTGACTGCTCTTTGGTCTCTGGAGTGTAGTAGTGAATCCATGTTTCGTCTACGGTCACGTAACGACGCAAAAACTCTTTTGGATTGCGATTAAACAGCTCCAAACACTGCTCTGAACTGGTCACACGGATGCGCTTGTTGTCTGCAGTCAGCAAACGCGGCACCCACCTTGCTGACAGCTTCCTCATGCCTAAAATCTCATGTAGGATATGCCACACGCGTTCTTCTGAGATGCCTACTATCGCAGCTATCTCGTGCACCTTTAATCGGTGGTCTGACAAAACAATATCGTGTATTTTTGTCACGTTCTCCTCCGTAGTGGCTGTTTTCGGAGCACCTTGGCGTGGATCATCAAAAACCAACGTACGACCACGTTGAAACTCGTTATACCAAAATTTAACGGTCGTCAGCGAAGGAGAAGCATCCCCATACACTGCATCCAAGCGTTCTTTAATTTCACTGCGCGATTTCCCTTCCAAAAACAAGAATCGAATCACCGACCGATATTGTTCTTTCTCCATCTTTTCAAAAATCAACGGACACATTTGCTTTCACACGCTCTCAAAAATAAACTACAACTCCGATCCCGCTGAAATTTCGTCTGTAACCGTTTACAGGAAGATACTGCACTGTAGTGTATTTCTGGTGCGATAGTGGCACCATCTGGCGGTGAGGCTAGGTACTTGTCAAATGACCCTCGTATAGTAACTAGTTAACCGAATTTTTTATGTAAACAATGTATTTAACATTCATGAAAAATAGGTTCAGAAACACTACATGTAACGTCATCTTTGTGAAACGGTCGAAACTTCAGCCGAAAGCTTGGGGATGCTTCTTTCCCCCACGCAGCCAATTAGCCGCGTCAAAGGGCCTTAGGCCCACCCTTGTTTTTCCACCCATACTTGCGTGACCAGTCAACTATCCCCAAAAATCTTTGTAAACTCCCCCACAGAGAGTACCCCTGAACCGTACTTGGTGAGGGAGGAAAGAGGGAGAAAACCGAACTAAGCTTTTCCCTCGTGCCCCCCCGCCGCCAGTAGTTCCTCGCCACCACCAGAGTTGACCAGTAGTTCCTCGCCACCACCAAAGTTGACCAGTAGTTCCTCGCCACCACCAGAGTTGACCAGCAGTTAAAATCACCACAGTGTAAACCAGGAAGGAAATAAACAAAAGTGAGACTTTTATATATATATATTTATTTATTCTTTTTATTGATATTTTCTTTTCCTTTCTTTTCCTTTTTTTTTTATTAGTTCGGTGTACGTTAGAAATTCCCTCCCATTACCTCATTTCCGAAGAGTATTCTGACCGTTCTGTGCCGAATGGGCAGAGCTGGAGTCGCTTGTCTCTTCATCAATTTTATATATTTCCTCCTTGTAGTTTCGCAACAATTAACAAAACCTAACGTTTGTAAGACTTGGCCATCCCTAGCTATTGGGTAACACCAGGCTAATAAATTGGCAAAGTGGTTAATTATAGACAGCCGTCTGGACGTCACAATAGGTTTATTAATAAGCTGTAAGTAACAAGAAAAATGTCTTTTTCTCCCTTTTTGGTTTTTCTAACCAATTTTTAGGGTTTATGGGATATGGGTTAAGGGTTTATAGCTTTAGGGTTTATGGATTTAGGATTTATGGATTTATTAATAAGCTGCAAGTAAGAAGTAAAAGTTTTTTTCTCCGTTTTTCGTTTTTTTAACCTATTTTTAGTGTTTAGGGTTTATGGTTTATGGGTTTGGGATTTACGGATTTATGGTTTATGGGTTTAGGATTTATGGATTTATGGTTTATGAGTTTAGTGTTTATGGGTTTAGTTTTTATGGGTTTATTTATATTCTGCAAGTAAGAAGAAAAAGTTTCTTTCTCCCTTCTTTGTTTTTCTAACCTATTTCTGGAGGTTGTATCACTTTTTTCGCAGTGTATAGTGAAAGTACAATCCATCACAAGTATTTAAAAAAAAATTCGCAAAGATTGGTTAAAAACTGAGCTACTTCTCGAATTTTGAAAAAAAAAGTCTCTCAGATTTTCCACTGTGCGACGGTTTATAGTTTAAGGTGTAGATAAAAAAATATGTATTATCACTGTATGAATATTTACTTGTTTAAGCATCAGATGGGCAGCATAAATGAACAGCTTAAACTTATTAAAAACGGATCGATCAAATTATTAAGTACTTTATTATTCTCAAGAAATCACAAATGGATACAAAAATATGAAAAGTGTGTATGTAGGGATTAGTCGAATGCATCGCCATATTTTACGAAAATTATCAATGATCGATAAATCAAAAATTTTGAATTACTTTCTGTTATAATCCTTTCAGTCTCAAATTGAATTCACAAAAATACGTTGTTTTAACATATGTTTGTTCATAATAATTATAATCCGTTATGGATTGATAACATATCGAATTCGATTTGAGGGGGTTTTACCAATGGGGCTCGAATCTACAAAGCACGGCGTCCCGTGCGACGCGTACGGGCGCTCGTGTGGGCTTCCCCTCTCTTTTGTTGAGAATCGCTTGCTACGGGACTGAGTAGATACAGAGAGACACTGTGTAGACGCCTGTCTGTATATGCGCGCCAACGGTGCTCCTGCTCGTGGGGGGGGGGGGGGGGCTTCTGTGAAAATTCGTTCAAAAGTACACGTCTCTACTGATTGAAAAAAACTTTATCTCCAATCACGCAGAATTAATTAGTCATGTAACGCGGTTTTGGGAAGATTTTAACACGAGTATGTTCGTGTGCTGGATCCGAGTTCTTCTCTGGAAAAGAGTACAAATAGATAAAGACTAAGGAGCCGATCTTAATAGGGCGGGTCAATTGAGACGCCATTTAGAGCCGTTGGATGACAGATATCCGAGTCGGGTACCAAAGTGCCCTTCCCACTTAGCAGTTGGAGGAGAGGATCTACTCTGGTGGATCAACTGAGACGCCTTTTCAAGCCAGGAATAGGTAAGGTGAGAGTGGAGGTTGGTCGTCCTAGTGTGGATGTGAATGAAAATAAGAAAAAAGAATGTATGTTATAAAAAATGACTTTATTTTGACGCTATGTGTTGGTATCAATGACCAATGTCAGCGTCAGAGAAGCTAAGGCAGATCACAGCTCGTGTGCCTTGGCCGCTCGTCGAGCGAATGCATACTCGTCGTTCGCCGCTTGCTTTATTTATACTAGAGAGTGGTCTAGCCATCTCACTCGCTCGCATGTGTCTCCCCCGTGCAGCGCCGCTGTACGTAGGTGGGAGAGCCATACAGTGTAGAAGTATAGAGTGAGTGGGAAAGCTGCGCACAGTAGTACATGGGCTGACGCTCTGCTAGGAGTAGGGAGAGTAGGTGGGAGAGGCGCACAATAGCATGGAAGCAGAGGTAGGGGATAGCGTCGGTGTATTGCTTGAGCGTGGGCGCCCGCACTTAAGCGTCTTCATGCGTATAAGTTCCGCGTGGGAGTACACGCTCCGCGTGTACGCGTCGGCGCAGTGCCGTATTTACATATAGTAAGATGGCAGGGCATTACTCGACTATCGATTTAAAGAGAACGTAAAAACGAAATTCAATAATTGTGTTACATTAACGCTTTTTATATTTATAAGAATAAATAAGTAATGTATATTATTAATTATATTTCAGTATAATAACAACGAACATAACTTGCCTTACCTTATACATTCGTAGAAAGTTATATGAGTATTACTCTGGAATTTTTAACTTTTAGCTAAATAAATATTTCAAAATTTAATGTTGAGGGACATTCACAAAAATTTTTTATGTTCTAGGTACCCCCAAATAACAATAAAAATGGTGTTTTCCTTATTTTTAAACACAGTTTTTTAATATTGTATGCTTATGTACGTATGAATAAGCGTGAGTGAATGAATGTAAAACTGCCTTACAATCACTTTTTTTTTATTTCATTTAAAATAAATTCGAATTTCGTTAGACACTCCGTGAACTATTTCAAGAAAATGTATGTAGAAAAAAGAGCAATACTCATATTAGACCTATTTACCGTTGTTTATGTGTACCACCAAAAAATGATAATTTTTAAGCGAGGGGCGCATCGACACCGTGTGCTTTAGTAGATCATAATTCACTTTCCATAAGATGCACACTTATAACCAAAGTTACATTTTGTTCGTCTTTCCAAGACTAGTAATTTAAGCCCCAGTAAGTTGAAAAAACGTAAAAGTATTTTTTTTATCGACAAATAAAGTTTATTTTTTATTTTTATCAAAATACAGCGTCGCAGAGATAATGCTATGCACTTTTTTTTTTTAAAGTTAGGCACATTCAATCCGACAACATATTTTCGAATACCAAACAAGGGAAAATAGTCTAAGAAAATTGTTAAAGTATTTATGAAAGTTTTTTTAACGATGTAATAAGGATGAAAATTTCCTAAGGTACACAGGCAAAACCTCTAGATTTTGGCCTTTTCCGATTGCCAATTGAGCTTGTCCTTGTTTAAAGGTATGAGTTCTATGTAGTGGAACATGTTACTGGAAATGGATTTTATAAATATTTGCTTGACTTAGATAGCTAAATATCTGAGAACCATAAGATATGTTACAGTACTGTAAAAGTTAAAAGTTCTAGAGAATTGCTCATATATATTATCTAAAATTTTTGTTGCAACCTATTTCTATCTTTTTGCACTTTTTATTTATAAACAGTGATAGATTTACGGATCAGTATTTAATATGTAGAGCAATCCATTTATACATTTTACCTGATTTTTATGCATACGAATATTCATATGAAAATGACTGTCTACACCTTGACTGCAACCCGTCCGGCCTGCCAAGTATGTATGGCAAAACGGAGAACCACCCGCACTAGAGCAGCTTTAGACTTCTCTTGTCCTCCCAAGATGCGTAATATACTATGGAAAGTTCAAAATTGAGAAAGAATAATGCAAAATAGCGATGTGTAAACTTTGACTTTTCGTAAATGTCTGAAAAAATTATTGTAAATTTTAGAAATAAAAAGAAAGCATCATAGTTATATGATTAAAATCACTTTCGCCCATACGGGCGTAAAGTGCGTAGGTTCTATAGAGTTTTGTAGGAGTAATGTGAGCTATTATATGTCTCTTGGGCGTTATAATTAGTGCTTTACGCCCGCTGGCTGAATAATTTTGAAGTTACACTTCACACCCTTATTGGACAGCAAAAAGGGTTCACAATACGTTTGCAAGAAGAAGGTATTATGGAGGTTTTCATTGCGCCTACGACGACGGAAAATAATATTTGTACGACGGGAATAAGATTTTACGCTCTTATGTGATAAATAATTTCTAAAGCCAATTTCGCTAGCCCTCGAGCACATTATCACAACGTGCCGGACGTAAATAGTATTTTACGGTACTAGGCCATAAAGTAACATTTTACAAACCGCGTGAGAATTGATGCGTCCGAGGATGTTCAATTCTCACCAAGTCCGTAAAATTTTACGGCCGAGTAGTGGACATTACTTTTGTTATAAGTGTCCGTAAAGTACGATCCTACAGCCGCAAAACAGTCCGTAAAATAAGTACTTTACGGGCATGTATAACAAAAATGTAATTTTCCATCCGAGGTATGAAAAGTTTTATTATCTCAGTCAAGTTAACTTATAGGTACTTGACTACAATAAATTGATTTCAGTACTTTCTTGTGTTTAATTTGTATAGAAGGATGAATAAATTTGTATGTATTTGTGAGAACAGTCATACAGTCATTTTGGAGAGTTGTTTGCATTACTTGACTATCGATAGTTGATTTCACAACTTTCGTTTGTTTGATTTACAATGTCAATGTACTTACATATAATTTGTTGAGCACATATTGGCTCGAAGAACTAAAAGACTTTTTCACTAGAATTTATTTGATTTCTTTTAAAGAATCATAAATATTATTATTTTATATAGACTATACATATAAAACTTATATACTTGCCTGATTTTCTACTTTCGTCGAGAGTTTTATTAACAATACTACATCACTAGTATTTATTTTTTTCTTTTATGAAATTATAAATATTATTTTATAGACTACACAGAAAAAAATTATAAATACTTGCCTTATTTTATACTTTCTTAGAAAGTTTTATGAACAATACTATTAGTACTGTAACGGGGTTCAACTAATCGAGGGTATTAAACCCTCTCTGGTTGCTTCCGGGGTAATATACATGCGTAGTATACACCCAGGGAGCTCTACGTTGTACTGGCCAGTAAGAAGTGCAGCGGCAGAGGGCATGAGCACTGGCGCCAAGCTCCTATTGTAGACAGCCTAAGCTGCTTTCTCTTGGAGCGGCAGCTTTATCCTGCAGACGGCGCTGCTCTCTGTCGCTGCTGCCAACTTTGGCTACCGACCTCCCGGCTGCTGGCTACTACGTAGCCTTACCTGTAGCAGCCGGCTTTCCCCTTCACTCCGCTAGGTTAAACCTAGGCGGCTTCGATGATACTTACACCCGTTACCGTCGCTCCTCTAGGAGGCGATGTTTTCGACTACCTGCTGCTGCTGAAAAGGGTAGAGGGCGATATTCGGGAAATATGCATGGGTTAAGCGCGTGAAATGAAAAGCGTGACTCGATAAATAAAAGATAAAACAAGGGGTTTATTCACCGAAGGATGATTCGCGCTAGGGGTGTGAAACCCGAACAAACTATACAAAAAGGCAGACGGCTTAACGACGAAGTTTACGCACGCACGCGGCGGCATCGAACAAGGTTCTCGCGAGAAACCAGATCCGCAGCCTATAATTATAGTGTACTCACATTTGACTGGCCAGCCATCCCGCGTGTCGATATGTCTCTCTCTCTTTCTCTCATTGGAGGTGGGCCGCTGCCTCTCTCTCTCTCTCTCGGCGGCGGCGCGGCTGCTACTTCGGTGCAGCATTGGAAACACGGAACACACATACTCTCACACAAGACTCCGGTTATTCGCGACGGTGACTCTCTCGCGAGCCTCTAGAAGTTGGCTCCCCATTTAAAAAATCACTAAATATTATTATATCATTAGATTGTGTATGATAAATGATTAATAAAAATGCAAAGTAGACGTTTGCGCGTGTTTTAATTTTTTAGATAACACATAAAAATGTTCAGGTGCTAAAAAAATTACAAGTTACAATTTTTTCATAGAGAAATTGATAATGCGGCAATTGTTTTAATGGTAATCGATAGTTTTCAACAAATGCAAACAGCACCCGTAATTAGTTTTATCATAGACCAATTATTTATTGTATAAATAAAGTTTCAATTTCTCAGTCACGTACTGACTCGTGCTGATGTATTTGATCATGCGCATATGCCTGAATCGAGTTAGAAACCGGGGTACTTGACTGAAGAAATAATATTCCTCTTGTTACTGACTCTTTAATAATGTCCACGCAGAGAGAGAGACATTATATCTTCAGTCATGCTGTCCAGACTCTGATGAAAGTGACTGTATCTCTTTAAAGGTACCGATTTTGATAATTATATAATTATTAGGTCTATTGCAAAACTAATTACGAGTGTTGTTTGTGTGTTTTGAAAACCATCGATTACTATTGAAACAATTGTCCCATTATAAATCTTTCTATAAAAAAATTAGAACTTGTAATTTTTCTAGAAACGAACTTTTTCTTTTTTTTTTAATATCTAGAAAACCAAAACACGCGCAAACTTCTAGATTGCATTTTTTAAATTATTTTTTACGCGCAATCGAATCATATAATAATATATGATGTTTTTTTATATGGGGAGCCAACTTCTAGAAACTTCTGTCGCGTGCGTCTCCTGTCACGGCACTAGACAACATGGCCGCGGCGAGCTCAAGATGGATGCCGCGTCGCTTTCGTCGACGCATCTTTCTCGCTCGCCTTTTTCTCGCTGCACTTATCTCTATTGCCGCGTGGCGGCGCCTAGTCGTAGTCGTGAACTAGACAATTTGTGTTCTTAGAATTATATTGTATAATATATTACTTTATTTCACAAGTCTGTCAAATTAAAACACGAAAATAGTGAGATGCAAGATCAGAAGTATCTGTATCTTTGAATTAAACAAATGCAGTTTCTACTTAGTTTATTAATACTATTAATTGTAAAGTTATCTGAAAATAATTATTTTTATTTTTATATATTCCAGGAAAAACTTATACTTGCCTTAGTCTAAACTTTCGTAAAAAATTTTATTATTGTTTTTACTTTAAATTATTTTAGATAAATGATAAATCAAATATTTTCGAAAAAAAGATCTTAATGCTTTTTTTGGAGGAAACCTTTATCAAAGATTATGTAGATCTTTAAAACTATAAAAATATAAAAATTTTTTTGAAAGATTTTTATAAAGTTTGCAAAAGTTAAGGTGATTGTTACTAAGGAATTAAATATATGTAATACTAAACCAAACTTATACTTGCCTAAGATTTACTTTTGTAAAAAAAATTTTGAGAGATTTCACAACTTTTAAAGAGTAAAAGTACATTAAACAATGTTTTTTAAGGATAAAACTACACGTTACTTGATTACACAACTTTTTTTGGGTTTAACTTTCAGTATCAGCATGAAAAAAATTAATTTAGACTACATATATAAAATACAAAAATTTATTATTTATTCGTAGAATTCCTTTTTAAAAAATAAAATGTAAATCATTTTTAAGGATTTATAGGCTCGGTTGCAAATATTCAGCCGGTTTTCACCTGGATTTCCACCTGAATTATCACCAGAATTTTCACCTAAAATTCACGTAAAATTCATGTGAAACCCATGTGAGATCTAGCCAAATTTTATGTGATTGTCTACTCGATTCCACGTGTCAATATTCCAAAAACGTCACGTCAATTTTATGTGAAATTCACGTGGTTTTCACCTGATATTCACAAAAACTTCACCAGGAATAATTTATAGCTTTGTTATCGTGTTATCCTTTATCCTGCTGAATTTCCACTGATTTTCGGGAAATTTTTTGTGAATTCATGTAGATTTCTGGTGATAATCATGTGAATTTTAAGATCGATACATATGAAGGCAGCGTGAGACGTGGGTGAAATGAACCTGAAATCCATGTGCAATACAGCTGGAAAAGGGTAGCAGGAGAACGAAGCTATAATTCATTTCTGGTGATGTTCACCTGAATTTCGGATAAAATTTATATAAGTTTTAGGTTCAATTCAGCTGGTTTTTCACCTAATTTTTCACCTAAATTACCGCGTTATATGTTATGTACATATTGTAACAGCATAGTATATTAATACGGAGTAGGTGGGTGAAGCCTCGCCCGCCTACCCGTACGACGCATACTTCCCTATATTTCCGAAAGGTTCTGGTTTACCCGCATGTTACAATTCCGTAGCAACGCCTAGCGGACTACACATTCAGTTACTGCACTTGTTAAGGTGGAAAATCACGTGAAAAATTAAGTTAATAATCATATGAATTTAACCTAAAATTCACGTAAATGTCACCAGAAATTAATTATGGCTTCGTTCTCCTGTTATCCTTTTCCAGCTGTATTTCACGTGGTTTACAGGTTCATTTCACCTCCGTCTAACGGTCTCTTCAGTTGGATTGAACCTAAAACTCATGATTATCACCAGAAACCTACGTGAAGTTAAAAAAAAATCTCCTCTAATTCACTTGAAATTCAGCTGTATTAAGGGTAATACAACAACAAAGCTATAATTGACGTCTGGTGAATTTCAGGTGAATATCGGGTGAAACGACGTAAATTTCACATCAAATTGACGTGATGTTTTTGGAATTTTAACACGTGGAATGGACTAGAAAATCACATAAAATTTGGGTAAATCTCACATTGGTTTCACATGAATTTTACGTGAATTTTAGGTGAAAATTCAGGTGATAATTCAGGTGGAAAACCAGGTAAAAACCAGCTGAATATTTTCAACCGGGGATTTCGGAAAATAATTCTTATGGTTTCGAAAAAAAAAAATTCTTACGGTTTGCAAAAACTTTTGTAAAAGTATTGTAAAGGCTTTGGAAAATAATTTCTCATTGGTTGCAAAAGTTTTTAAAGAATTATCGAGATTTTGTAAAATAATTTTTACAACTGAGTGTGTAAAACTCGACTTTAGATGCCTGTTTAGCGTGAGTAAAGTACCCCCTTTTTCACTAGTGCGTAAACACTTTACGGACTCGGTGCATGAAGTAGTGCGTATTTTAGATTAAGCCATAATAAAAAAAAGGGAAATAAATAAGTTGGGTTTACACTTTTCTGGGTTTCATCATTTTTGTCAATTTTTATAGGTTGTACGGCGAAATATCGTTAATAAAAAATCGTGTAATTGGGGAATCAATACCATAGAAAAGAGGGACGAGCACCTTTTTTCTATACCAACTAAGGATTCTCTGTCTCCCGATTACATATTGTAATTGTTTTGTGAATAGCGATACAAGTTACTATTAAGTATTAGTGATTAAGTATAACCCAACGTGCCATACCCCAGGGAAGTGTGTGCGCCCTAAGCGAATATATAATTTTTCTGTTATTTTTGTGCGACGCGTCTTAAGAGGGAATACATTATATATGCATATTTCAAACAGCGTCACGTGACGAATACGCGACCGTTGAATAGTCCTTGTAGTTTGGGAGGTCTCTCTCTCTCCAGAGATTGAACCGGGGTTCGGGCCCCATTATAACTATTGTAAAACCAAGAGCATCGACCGAATCACCGCGTATCTTTGAGGGTCATCTCCCGTCCATTGAGTCTTTCCCTTATCTTCACATCTTCTTCTTTCTTCCCCGTCCGGGTAAAGCGAGTGGCTGAACAGCAAGCACGAGTTATCGGTCTCTCCGTTTTGTGCGGGTCTTTTGCGGAGCCGCTCTCTCTCTCTCTCTTATAGGAGTTGCGCCACTATAGCAGCGCGCAAGCAGTTATCGGCCTCTCCGCTTTGTGCGGATCTTCGCACGGCCCACTCGCCACTACCGCAGCGCGCCACAGCCGCCGCCTGCAATAGGGAAGGTGTATCGGGACGGCAGCGCGCAAGCAGTTATCGGCCTCTCCGCTTTGTGCGGATTTTCGCACGGCTCGCTCGTCTCTACAGCAGCGCGCGGCGAAGCCGGGCCCCTCTACGGAACACTGTCTTATAAGGCTCTCCCGCCCCAAGGCTGTCTAAAAGTTCGTAGCCGCTTCCTTACGTCGGGATTGAAGAGGAGAACGGTGGCTCGCGGCAAAATACCCAAGACATAGTAGACTCGCTCGTGGCCAAGTACAGACGGCCCTTCCCGCACTGGTCCTCATCATTGCAATCCGAGCAACTCCGTCCGTTTCCCATCAAACACAGTCGACCCTTAACGGTGCGAGGTCGCAATCCTCTGCAATCGCGAGCCAAAGTTGTGCCACGGGTACCCGGGGATACCTACTATTGGCGGAGAGACCCTCCCAGGCTCTCGGGGTTATCTTTGGCGTTTTTCCTTCGTCTTATTAACGCTCGTGAAGGGATTAATTAACTACCTTGTGGCTCTCAAGGGCGCGAATCATACACTGGCGCTGATTGAAATATCGTGATCACCCAACCTACCTACTTCATCAGAATATGTGTAGAACTAGATAAGCTTAGATTTGTATTGAATAAGACTATAGAAATAAATTACGTTTTGAATTTGAAGGTAGTATATTTGCTTTCTCCCCACCTCCCGTATATAAAAAGATACCGAAATTAATAATCATAAGAGAGTAGATCAGCCGTACTCTTACTCGTATGGGAGTGTAAGAGTGGCCAGGATAGCGGCCAGGTTCCTGCCAGGTAAGGGTGAATTGATACCCTTAGGGGATCAACCGAAATATTTAAAACATTAAACAAGTCGCGTGACAACCTTTATCAGTTGTCACGTAACATGCACATAATAACGTATATTTCACTGACAAATGCCCGCAAGATGCATTTCACTAGGAGGCAACACGTTTTTATATTACAAAACAAGTTATTTCACAAATGCCAGATGTGAAAGACTTGCAAGGGCACTAGATCTATAGTCACACTACTGCATCACAATGAACTGTAATATTCACAGAACCGATGGCTCCTCTGAAAAATTTGACGCTCTTCATCATGATCCAATCAGTAATTATATTATCCTCAATACTTGGGTTTGTCGAAGTTTCCACTAGAAACCACTTGAATTAATAACCCATCATTGCTACACATCTTGTAAAATTAATAACATTTATGAGCTAAGAATCATTGTGAGAAAAAAGCTTTATCGACATTCTTTTATGGTAGATATAACTTCTTGAAATTATTATTGGAACCACTTAAATTAATTAACGATCACTACAACACATCTTGTAAAATTACAAATAACTAGTTTATGAACTAAGTATCACTGAGAATAAAACCTTTCTTGACATTCTTGTATAGACATTCTTGTATACATATAACTTTTTTAAATTATTATCTGACTTTGTGTAGAAAAATATTTACTGAGAACTCTTTTGAAACATTATGATGTCTTCCACCGTAAGCAAATCATAAATTAGATTAACTGAGCAGTTTTATACGTTGTAATTTTCACAATAATATCATTTTCGCTTTTCTCAGTATTTCACTGTTCATTTGGTATAATTTTTTAATTTGTGTTTGAGTAAATATTTATAACAGTGTTGTTAATTACTAAATAAACTTAGACGTGGTTGAGAGTGTAAGAGTAGTAACTTTATTATAGTTAAAATATCACAGTAAGTGATGTAAGCCTCATGCTTGCGACATGCGGCACTTGACGCTTGGGCGAGCCGAGCTGGACTTACAGCGGCGTGAGAAGAAGTGAGGTGCGAGTCGGCAGCGCCCGGCTCGCGCACCGATGACGCGATGCGTACAAAGGTGGGGAGGCATACATGTGTTTATCCATGTGTCGCGTATGCCCGAGCTTGTACTGAGATTCTCTATAACGTTTGGGCTCACGCGCTACACTTTCTTACATATTTATTTGCTTATTCTTCTCGGTATAAATGTATATTTACAATACGCCTCCTTACATTTATATCGTTCTTACATTTTTATTTCACATTGAACAGATTTCTTAGTTTAACAAATTTTTCTTTGCTTAAACTTTTTGTTAGTATGTCCGCAACATTTATCTCAGTTTCAACTTTAATAATATCAATTACACCTTTCTCATAGTTTTCATTTACATAATGGTGTTCCACTTCGATGTGTTTAGAGTTTTTTGTGAAGTTTCCAAACTTGCCTATAGCTACTGCACCTGAGTTGTCTTCATATATTTTAATTCGTTCATTTATATTTATATTAAATGCATCTTTCAATAAATCTTTGATAAACAAAATTTCAGTTACCGCGTCGAACAGTGCAATATATTCCGCAAAGGTTGAGTTTTTTGTTATAATTCTCTGTTTTTGTGTTTTCCAATAAATTACATTTGCAAATAGTCTTATAATAAATCCAGTTGTGGATTTCCGATCTACAAGATCTCCCGCAAAATCTGAATCAACCATGCAGTCAAGCTTTTCAATTATATTTTTATTAGTAAAAGTTAACTTTAAATCTCTTGTTTTGTATAAATATTTTAATACTCTTAGCGCATAGTTAAAATGTGTGGAATCATAGCAACTCTGATATCTACTTAGATAATTAACACTAAATGCTATATCAGGTCTTGTGCCTGTACTTATGTATAAAAGTTCTCCTATTAAATTTCGATATTTAATGTTTTCGTCGATTTCTGTTGCTTGTTCAAGTTTTAGACTAAGCTCCATTGATGTATTGTATGTTTTCGCATTTTCTAAATTATATTTTACAGTCAATGATTCTTTATATTTTTGTTGGCGTAATGTCATAATACCCTTTTCTTGATCGTGTTCAATTTCGATTCCTATATATAACTTTAATTTTCCCATATCTTTCATTACAAATTTTTTTATTAATTTGCTTTTTATATCTGTGATTTTCTCAAAAATTTTGCAACATATTAAAATATCATCTACAAATACTAAAATATATACAGTATCATTGCCTTTATTATTTACATATAGACAGTAATCGTGTTTACTTCGCACAAAGTTTAATGTTTCTACATACTCATGTAGCGTTTCGTACCATGCTCTGGGACTTTCTTTGAGACCATACACAGCTTTTAATAATTTCTACACTTTATTTTTACCAGTTTCGTAACCTTCTGGTTCATGCACATACACCTCTGACTTTACTGGACCGTTTAAAAACGCCGTTTCAACGTCCATTCGTTCAATATAAAAGTTATTTACACAACAATAACTTAATAAAATTTTCAAAGTTTGCATTTTTCCTACAGGTGAATATACATTCTCCAAGGCCTCTCTTTGTTGAAAACCTCTTACTACTAAACGCGCTATATATGAATGATCGCTTTTCCTTTTATAAATCCATTTTACATCAATAATTTTCTTATCTTTCGGTTTGTCAACAATGATCCAAATGTTATTTTTATTTAAACTATCTATTTCAGAATGCATCGCTTTTTGCCAATTTTTATAATCCCTTGACTCTAGCACTTCCTCAAATGTATTCGGTACATTTGGGTTAACATAATTTACGTAAATAAAATGTGTTACCGGATCACCGTACCTCTGAACAGGACTTTTCTTTCGATTTAATGTTCTTTTAACTGATAAGTTTTTATTTTGTTCTACAGGTACATTATTTAAATTTCTATTTTCATTTTCCTTTTCAATACTTTTATCATCGTTATTTATAATATCGCCAATTTCATTATCGTTATTATTACTTTCATTTTCAATAGTTACTTCTATTTGTTCATTTTCGTTATCTAACTCTAATTTAATAACTTCATCATTATCAGTTTTCTCTAAACAAATTAATTTCGTACCTTCTTCAATTATATCTACGTGTCTTGCATTAGTTACTTTATCATTAATTAGAACTCTGTAATTATCATGATTATAGCCTACTAATTTTCCTACGTTGGATTTATTATCCCATTTTCTACTTCTTTTTACTTCTGGATTTCTAACGAAAACTAAACTACTGTGACGAAGTCAATTACCTCATTTTTTTACAAAAACATATTTATTAATTATATATAAAATACCTTTATATAACAGATATACTAAAATAATATTACTACACCGAGGAAATTGAATTCGTTGAGAAACGGACTATCAGCGTTTTTTTCTCTCACTGTTATCTGCCGCGCCGAGTCCGTTACGCCGAGTACGTTAATAGATTTCGACACCATGGACCGCGAGCTAGAAGAGAGAAAAATAAAGCTATAAAATCGGTAAGGGTCGCTCGACAAAGGGGGAACCGCAAAAGATGATCATCTTTTGCGCTTCCGAAAATTTTCTTAAATACATGGGGAAATATAGCCCGGGCGCTCAGTTGTTCCTGTTCAAGTGACCGCTTATCGTCTGTGGAGAGCATTCGCGAGCGAGAAAACCCGAGTTCCAGTAAATTACTCGTAACAAACTAAATTCCAAAGACCGCGAGTCCAATATTATAACGGGCCAGACAAAGGCCAAAGTGTAAGCGCCGCTGATTTATAGTACAAACTACGATAGTAATAAGGATTTACTTATAACGTTTTCTCCGCAAGTTAAACATTATAACGCCCCAGGTAAGAGCCAAGTGTAAGCGCCGCCGATTATACAGGACCTACAATTATATAAAAAAATGTATATAGGTAAGAGTCAAATAAATAAATTATACATATTATCATTTTCATTGTAATTTCTTTTTTCCTTTTTTCCTAGCTTCCTCGGGGAAGGGAACAGTTAAGCCTACGGGTCTAATACCACTCTCTCTTTATATATATGGGAACGTCCAGCAGAAACGGGCCACCGAGCGCGCGCGGTGCCTTTTTTCGCGTAAAAGGCGCTCTTTTAACTCGTTCATAATCGTATGCTGCGTCTTTGAAAAAAAAACCAAGGACCTATATCGATAGATTTTTTCCTGCTCTTTCCAACGGTGCCATTGTTTTTATTGCGAAACGCTTTCTTCCGAACAAAAACTCGAGTTGAATATTCAAAACCATTTCTCTCAAAGTATATCATGTTTTTTTTCAAAATAAACTACACCATTGGAAAGTACAACTCTTAAACTTCAAACCCTATCTTGGAGAAGTTGGAGAAATAAAGGGTTTAAAAGTAACAACATGAAAAAGACAGCGCCGAGGGTCCGCGCGAGCCCCTCGCGGCCGTGCGTACGGCACGTTTAAGTGCACGCTCTATTCAATTCGCCAATAATCGTGTACCAAGTCTCTGAAAAAAGAACTAAGGACATATATCGATAGATTTTTTCCTGCTCTTTCCAATGGTGCGATTATTTTTATTCCAAAGAAAGAAGCGGATGTCGCAAAAAGGATCGTTCTTATAAAATCAAAAAAATGTAAAAAAATTAGAATTTAAAGGAAAAGGTAATATTGTTATGCCAGATTAAACAATCTATAAGGTTATTCTAAATTTCTGTTTCACTGCTTTCAGTGCGTTCATGGATATTTTTATGTTTAATATATTATGTTTTTCAAATTTTGTTATATAAATGAACAAAGTTCATTGAAATATTGTACTAACTGTTACAACTAGATCCACAAAATTATGTCCACGCATTGGCATTGTAAGTTACAAATCATTTTATATTTACAAAAAAGAAAGGGCGAAATAGCACATCGCGTGTATTAATCCGCCCTTGAGCATAGCGTAAAAAGTTCGGGCAGCCGCTGTCTTTTTGATCTTACTATTTTTTAACGTTTCATGTTTCATCTTAAAAATATAATATTTTATAGTTTAAGACTTGTAGTTTTGAAGAATATAATTCATTTTGAAGAAAAGACTGATATTTTATTGAAAAAATAGAGTTTAAACATTCAAATGGAATTTTCAACTAGAAGGAAGCATTTTGGAATAAAAATAATAGCACCATTGGAAAGAGCAGGAAAAAATCTATCGATATATGTCCTTAGTTCTTTTCTCAGAGACTTGGTAAACGATTATTAGCGAATTGAATAGAGCGTGCACTTAAACGTGCCGTACGCACGGGCGCGAGGGGCTCGCGCGGACCCTCGGCGCTGTCTTTTTCATGTTGTTACTTTTAAACCCTTTATTTCTCCAACTTCTCCAAGATAGGGTTTTGAAGCTTAAGAGTTGTACTTTCCAATGGTGTAGTTTATTTTGAAACAAAACATGATATACTTTGAGAAAAATGGCTTTCAATATTCAACTCGAGTTTTCGTCCGGAAGAACGCGTTTCGCAATAAAAACAATGGCGCAATTGGAAAGAGCAGAAAAAATCTATCGATATAGGTCCTTGGTTTTTTTTTCAAAGACGCAGCATACGATTATGAGCGAGTTAAACAGAGCGCCTTTTACGCGAAAAAAGGCATCGCGCGTGCTCGGTGGCCCGTTTCTGCTGGACGCTCCCATATATATATATATATATATATATATATATATAAAAAACTAGTATAACGTTAGTTCCCAGGACCCCATGTTACTGTATACCTATACGTGACTAAAGAAATAATGTCTCTTATGGGGGCCGATGTCCTCAAAACTGACGTTAAACATATGTAGATTCAGGGACTGTCCCCAAAACTAACAAATGTCCCCGAAACCAACGTTAAACATCTGGAATGTCCTGGAAACTAACTATATATATATATGTACATGGGAGCGTCCAGCAGAAACGGGCCACCGAGCGCGCGCGGTGCCTTTTTTCGCGTAAAAGGCGCTCTATTTAACTCGTTCATAATCGTATGCTGCGTCTTTCAAAAAAAAACGAAGGACCTATATCGATAGATTTTTTCCTGCTCTTTCCAATGGTGCTATTATTTTTATTCCAAAGAAAGAAGCGGATGTTGCAAAAAGGACAATTCTTATAAAATCAAAAAAATGTAAAAAAATTAGAATTTAAAAGAAAAGGTAATATTGTTATGCCAGATTAAACAATCTATAAGATTATTTTAAATTTCTGTTTCACTGCTTTCAGTGCGTTCATGGATATTTTTATGTTTAATATATTATGTTTTTCAAATTTTGTTATATAAATGAACAAAGTTCATTGAAATATTATACTAACTGTTACAACTAGATCCACAAAATTATGTCCACGCATTGGCATTGTAAGTTACAAAATATTTTATATTTACAAAAAAGAAAGGGCGAAATAGCACATCGCGTGTATTAATCCGCCCTTGAGCATAGCGTAAAAAGTTCGGGCAGCCGCTGTCTTTTTGATCTTACTATTTTTGAACTTTTCATGTTTCAACTTAAAAATATAATATTTTATAGTTTAAGACTTGTACTTTTGAAGAATATAATTCATTTTGAAGAAAAGACTGATATTTTATTGAAAAAATAGAGTTTAAACATTCAAATGGAATTTTCAACTAGAAGGAAGCATTTCGGAATAAAAATAATAGCACCATTGGAAAGAGCAGGAAAAAATATATATATATATATATATGTATATGGGAGCGTCCAGCAGAAACGGGCCACCGAGCGCGCGTGGTGCCTTTTTTCGCGTAAAAGGCGCTCTGTTTAACTCGTTCATAACCGTATGCTGTGTCTTTGAAAAAAAACCGAGGACCTTCATCGATAGATTTTTTCCTGCTCTTTCCAATGGTGCCATTGTTTTTATTGCGAAACGCTTTCTTCCGGGCGAAAACTCGAGTTGAATATTGAAAGCCATTTTTCTCAAAGTATATCATGTTTCTTTCAAAATAAACTACACCATTGGAAAGTACAACTCTTAAGCTTCAAAACCTTATCTTGGAGAAGTTGGAGAAATAAAGGGTTTAAAAGTAACAAAATGAAAAAGACAGCGCCGAGGGTCCGCGCGAGCCCCTCGCGCCCGTGCTTACGGCACGTTTAAGTGCACGCTCTATTCAATTCGCTAATAATCGTGTACCAAGTCTCTGAAAAAAGAACGAAGGACATATATCGATAGATTTTTTCCTGCTCTTTCCAATGGTGCTATTACTTTTATTCCGAAATGCTTCCTTCTAGTTGAAAATTCCATTTGAATGTTTAAACTCTATTTTTTCAATATACTATCAGTTCTTTCTTCAAAATAAATTATATTCTTCAAAAGAACAAGTCTTAAACTATAAAATATTATATTTTTAATAATTTTTCTTTCTCAATATTTATTATTTTCTTAATAAAAAAAAGCTTAATAAGATGTCTAACATTTTAAATCGTTGCTGTAATCCATTTGATGAAATAAAGCATTCATCGAAACTTAGGTTTGTTTCCGATAAACTTAGAGCTTGTTGTCCGCATTTAACTGATAGAGACAAAATATGCGATTCTTGTCGAATAAAATCTAATGCTCAGATTGAAGAAGAGAGTGAGATTTCAATAGAAGATTCTAAAGAAATTATTTTTAATTTGAAAAAATTGTTGAATGACCAAAATTTGACAAAAATGGAAAAGATATTACTTTTGAAATTACTTCCTAAAAACTGGAGCACTCGCTAAGTAGCTAGACTTTCGAACTTGTCTCGTCGACTTTCATCGAAATGTAAATTATTTGATAAACTAGCCCAATTAAATGACAACAGAGGAAATAAAAAAATATCTAGTGATACTTTAGATCAAGCAAAGCTGTTCTATGAAAGTGATGAGAATAGTAGAATTATGCCGGGCTACAAAGATAACAAATGTATAAAAAATGATGATGGCACAAAAAGTTACATCCAGAAACGGCTTGTTTTATACAATCTTCGAGAACCATATTTAAAATATAAGCAACAGTATCCTGGATCGAAAATAGGATTCAGTAAATTTGCCGAATGTCGTCCTAAATATTGTGTTTTAGCCGCTGTCTTTTTGATCTTACTATTTTTGAACTTTTCATGTTTCAACTTAAAAATATAATGTTTTATAGTTTAAGACTTGTACTTTTGAAGAATATAATTCATTTTGAAGAAAAAACTGATATTTTATTGAAAAAATAGAGTTTAAACATTCAAATGGAATTTTCTACTAGAAGGAAGCATTTCGGAATAAAAATAATAGCACCATTGGAAAGAGCAGGAAAAAATCTATCGATATATGTCCTTAGTTCTTTTCTCAGAGACTTGGTACACGATTATTAGCGAATTGAATAGAGCGTGCACTTAAACGTGCCGTACGCACGAGCGCGAGGGGCTCGCGCGGATCCTCGGCGCTGCCTTTTCACGTTGTTACTTTTAAACCCTTTATTTCTCCAACTTCTCCAAGATAGAATTTTGAAGCTTAAGAGTTGTACTTTCCAATGGTGTAGTTTATTTTGAAAAAAAAAACATGATATACTTTGAGAAAAAGGGCTTTCAATATTCAACTCGAGTTTTCGTCCGGAAGAACGCGTTTCGCAATAAAAACAATGGCGCAATTGGAAAGAGCAGAAAAAGATCTATCGATGTAGCTCCTTGGTTTTTTTTCAAAGACGCAGCATACGATTATGAGCGAGTTAAACAGAGCGCCTTTTACGCGAAAAAAGGCACCGCGCGCGCTCGGTGGCCCGTTTCTGCTGGACGCTCCCATATATAGTTCAAATTTATTAAACTTAAAAATATTTTTTTTATTTTTTTTTCCATTCTTTTGTTAAAAGAATGGTGGTGTCATCCTGACGAAAAAATTTAATTAAATTTAACAATAATTTAATTTTCCAAATTAAATATTACAATAAAAATACATTTATATATATACAAAAGTAATTACAAAGAAATCAAGTTAATTCTATTTGTTCACAATAAATAAAAACATTTTCTGAAATAAATGTAAACTATGCAAACTAGATCTTATTAAAAATATTGTTCTCTGTGGACGTCACAGAGAACTGAATTGGTGTCAAAGAAGTGGGATCCAATAACCTGGCAAAAAGAGAAAGAAATTATATTATAGTTACATACGGATTAATATATTATACTAATATTAATTAATTATAAAAATTACATAAATCTATCAAATATTCTAATTTATTTACTAATCACTGTTTCAAATTTATTTTCTAAATAACACACTCTCTTTTCATTTTCACTACTGTACGTTCCCGCGTCGTTAGAAAAATTTTGTAACAATAGAAAAAGAAAACGAGGGAATCTCCTCGTCGCACATTCCCTCATAACTCACATTCATATACTCCAGTTTTCGCTCTCCTGCGAATTCAAACGCTAACTAGCGTTTCTCGATAACGCTGAGGGCGTTCTGAGGGAGGAAAACATTTTATCAATCATCTACAACCATAACTCCAGTTTTCACTTTCCTGCGAATTCAAACGCTGACCAGCGTTTCTCGATAACACTGAGGGTGTTCTGAGGGAGGAAAACATTCTTCTGTCACCGAAGATGCCTAACCAGCATCCCCTTTATAGGTGATTCCTTCCTTACAAAAAAAAAATAAAAAAGAAATATATTCACTTTGTAAACATTTAATGAAAAAACGCGGAAATAGCAAAAAGAGAGGAGGTAAGAGGAAACAGCAAATAAGAGCAGCATTAGAAATTGGAATTCCGCCAGAAACGTAATAATCAGGGACATTTAAACTTCCCATCCGCTGCCTGACAGGACGCCCGGCAGAGCGAGAAGAAGATGGAGGAGCGTTCCGCCCAAATAAGGTTCTTATCGGCGGAATATGTTCTGAGAAACGACAATGGAAAGGAAAACCCCCCATCGTCCGACTATCAGCACCAGAACTAAAGGAATACACATGTTTCTTAATCGACACAGGATCCGAAGTATCGATTATACGCCTAACCGCACTCCATCCAAAAACGATGATCGATACCTATAATGCCATAAAATTAACGGGCATTACCAACACCGAAATGAACACCAAGGGAACCGTGCAACTCACCTTCAAAAATACTCCGACCATCTTCCACGTTATTGGGGAAGAACTGCCACTGCCCGTAGACGGAATTTTAGGGATAGGATTTCTGCAACAAGAAGCCGCAGAATTATCTTTTCACCACGGTACAATGGTACTCGCAAGTGACCCTATAAGGCCAATACCTTTTCGAGAAGTCACGGAGAAAATCCATTTCCTAGAACCAACGCTCGGACTGATAGAAAAACGATCCGGGTATACTACACATATACTCCCAGCGAGACAAAGAACATTAATCACTTTGAAAGTCGACGATACAAATTTAGAGGAAGGATACCTTTCCCGTATTAAAGCTATAGAGGGGATTTTTATTGGAGAAGCAGTCGTAAGAATAGAAGATAATCACTGCAAAATATTTGCAGTGAATACACTCGAACAAGACGCAGAAATTGAAGTTCCAACACAGATGATTCATCCATTTGAAACCTTTGACGAATCGGATGATTGTTTTGAAGATGAAGAAAGCCAAGGGGAAATATTAGAAGAAAAAATCGGATACAACGAATTTTAGATCTATTACGATTAGAGCATTTAAATCAAGAAGAAAAAGATCACGTCTTATCACTCGTAAAGGAGTACCCAGATCTTTTCCATTTACCTGGCGACTTGCTACCTGCTACTGACGTCCTTCAGCACAGGATCCCAACGAGTGATGATTGTCCAGTAAACATCAAACAATATAGGTACCCGACCATTCATCGAGAAGAAATGCAAAAACAATTAGATAAACTACTAAAAGACGGGCTTATTGAACCTTCAACAATGGATAGTGCCTAAAAAGAGTGATTCACAAGGAAAGCGGAGATGGAGACTAGTAATCGACTACAGAGAATTAAACAAGAAATCAGTCGTACCCTCTCAACCACTCCCTAATATCACAGAAATTTTAGAACATCTCGGAGGAGCAAAATACTTTTCGGTATTTGATCTTGCGAGCGGGTTCCAACAAATAGAAGTTCACCCAGACGATCGACATAAAACAGCATTTTCCACAGGAAATTTACACCTACAATGGAAACGACTCCCATTCGGACTAGCTGGATCACCCGGTACTTTCGCTCATTTAATGAGTTTAGTATTAATGGGACTACAAGATACAGAATTATTTGTGTACATAGACGACATTATAATTTATGCCGATTCTCTGGAGGAACATGATAAGAAGGTAAAACGACTGTTCGAAAAACTAAGGAAAGTACATCTTTCTTTGCAGCCAGACAAGTGTGAATTTTTGACTACAGAAGTAGAGTTTTTGGGACATATCGTATCCAGCGAATGAGTAAAACCCGACCCAAAGAAACTATCAGCCGTAGAAAAATTCCCGACGCCCAAAAGTCAAACCAACGTTCGCCAATTTTTGGGTCTGGCCGGTTATTATCGCCGGTTTATCGAAAATTTTTCAGCACGTGCAAAACCCTTGTCAGATGCCTTAAAGAAAGGTTTAACATTCAAATGGGAAGAGATCCAACAGGCTGCATTCGAAGACTTAAAAAGGGCACTGTGCAGTTCTCCAGTGCTCAAGTACCCAGACTTTTCACAGAAATTTATTTTAACGACAGACGCTTCAGACTATGCCCTCGGGGCAGTATTAAGCGAAGGTAAATTGGGAAAAGAACACCCAATCGCATATATGTCAAAACTAATGAACCCGCAACAGAAAAATTATGGAACTACAGAGAAGGAATGTTTGGCAATAATTATCGCAGTAATGCATTTCCGACCGTATTCATACGGTCGAGAATTTATTTTAGTAAGTGATCACGAACCCCTAAGATGGATTGATTCCGTCAAACCTCCGTTGCAACGTCTCATACATTGGAGAACAAGGCTTAAGGAATATTCATATGAGTTTGTACATTAACCAGGGAGACTAAATACGAGTGCAGATTCTCTCTCTCGGAACCCAGAAGAAGTGCCAGCAGTAATGCTGCCAAATTCTAGTGCAGGACGAGCAAAGGTATTAAGCCGATCAGCTACCTCTAGCCTAGTAGAAAAATTGCCTGTACCAAAAGGGAGAAAACCAGGGTCCAAAAACGCACCCTTACCCCCTCCCCCTGCAGACATGTTTAAACTTGGAGGAATCATCGGAGAAAGAGTGCGAGCTCGCAGGGCACTCGAACAACCTCTAGCAGCATTAGAAAAACCCAAGGGAACTCTAACAAGGAAACCCGTAGGGCGACCTCCGAAGGCAAAACGGCCTTAGATGGCCTGCCAAACTTATCCAGCCACGATTCAGGAAATGAAATTCCACCAGAACCAACTAGACGAAGGGCAGGACTACCCTCGTTAGTCCCTAGTAAGTTGCCATTTATTCAAGAAGACGACGAAGGGTCCTCACACGACGAACCCACGAAATCCAAGAAACAAACCCCCAACGTGATACGCCTACCCCAAATTCCCTCTGATGAAACGGAATTAGGACAGAGCGACTTATCTAACGATGACCTCTATCGGATTGCCCCAAGAACTTCAGAAGAGACTCCTTACTTCCCGAAGGGAGGCCGAAGGATTTCGGACGAACTTTGGTGGGACGAAGGCGAAACACGAGCACATGTGGGCACTCCACACTTTCGATCCACCCCAATCGAAGACTCGACAGAAACCGAAACGGAGAATGAACCACCCCATACACTACCCAGAATTTAAGAGGAAACAAACGAAGAAATAACGATTGAAAATGCAGTAGAACATGGGGAGGCTAATACTATCCCTCCGGAATTATTTTATCCCGATATAATGAGAACTTCAAATTCGAAATTCAAGATAAAATTTTCGAACGAAAGTATAACAGAAAAACCCGGTAGTATATTACACTTTACGTCAGCCGATGGAGAATTCACAAACTGCTAATCGACCTAAATTATATTGACTCCAAGGAATTCAAAAGAGTTAAAATATCTCCCGGTAAAGTAACCGTTACACCAAAGGGAAACCATAAAATAATCACAGCAGCAGTAACACGCTCTTATTTAGAGGAACCCACGGATCAAAATATCAAAGATTGCCTGAATGCAGTACCTCATGTATAAAAGAATACCAAATCGATATACTCCGGATATCAAAGGGTGGGACAAAACTAGCAAGCAAAACTTTAACAAAGTCTTGCAAATTTTCAGACAAACCTGCGACCAATGTCCCTGTACATTACTAGTATGCTATGGGTCCTCTATTTTTCCGCCAGAGGTCCACCAAATGAATATTATAAAGGAACATCACTGCAGCTTATTGGGAGGATATAAAGGAATAGGGAAAACTTGTCGACTAATCCGGGCCAGATATTATTGGCCTAGCATGAAGAGCGACATACAAGACTTCATACACAAATGCATAAGCTGTCAAAAACGGAAATTAGTCCGAATTAAAAATAAAGAACCTATTATCATCACGGACACCGTACAAACCTTTTTACAAAATTGCCATTGATACAGTAGGACCCCTACCTATCACCCCAAATGGAAATAAGCACATACTAACGGTACAATGCACATTCAGTAAATACTGCATAGCCGTCCCTATCCAGGATACAAAGGCCGTAACTATAGCAGATGCAATCGCGAACCATGTAATCACGTTTTTCGGAGCTACGCGAATCATATTATCAGACAGAGCGAAATCATTTATCGGAAAGGTCATGCAAGAATTATGCAAACTTTTCCAGATTCAACAAGCCACAACCTCTGGATATCGACCCCAGTCAAACCGATCACTAGAACGAAGCCACATAGTTCTAGCAGAATTCATCAAACATTATGTAGATAAATTCGAAGACTGGGACAAACTCGTACAATACGCGATGTTTTCCTATAACATAGCTGTACACGAATCAACAAACTTTTCTCCTTTCGAAATCGTCTTCAGAAAACAAGCTCGGCTTCCGAATCACTTCCCGGAAGAAGTAGACACCTATAATGCTTATTTAGGCGAATTTATAACCCGAATGAAAGAATTCAGAACAACAGCCAGAGAAAACCTAATAAAAACCAAGATGAAGACAAAAAAATATTACGACAGAAAGGCGAAACAAGTAAAATACGAGCCCGGCGACAATATTTATTTATTTATTTATTTATTTATTTACCAGAAATGTTACAAAAGATACATAATGCAGCTAGTATCAGGATATAACAAACTATATCCGATCCAGCTAGCATCCTATAGAGGTGCACAATACACCTGTACATAGGTCCGGTAGCTTACATACTAACGCAACATATATACTAAACTTACATACTAAAATAAAGTTGGTTTTTGGTATATGCTATAATAAAATATATTGAAATAGTGATTAGCTTGAATTAATCAAGAATTTTTGTCCACTGATTTTACAAAATTTATGATATAAGGTATTAGTTTTTTCTTTCTTTTTGTTTGTACCAGTTGGTAATTTTTGTCTTTAAATTTTTATTACTGAGATTAAGCGTTTTCAATTCATTAGGGAATTTGTTAAATAATTTCATAGCTACAATTTCATTATTTTTGAAGTTTATTGACTTATTGATTTCAGTCATTAAAAGACTTTTATTTCTAGTAACGCTTTTTGAATCTATAAATTATCTTCGATTTGTAAAGGTTGGAAAGTATCGTTTTTTGATTTGTTAATTATTTTTATGATTCTATCTTGCAATGATTGAAGTTCAATTAGAACATTATTGTAAGCCCTTCCCCAAGCAATAATACCATAGTTAGCTAAGCTGTTAAAAAACGCGTAATATAGAGTTATCAAGTGTTTAGTTTCGAGAATTGATCTTAATTTATTAAATACAAAAAGCAGATATCTCGTTCTTTTAGCAATATACTCTATATGTTTATCCCATTTCATATTACTATCAATTATTATACCTAGATATTTGGTGTGGTATACTCTTTCAATTTCCTTATTGCCTATAAAAATTTTTAAGTTATTTGGCACACTATTGCTATAGATTCCAAGCGCCATGAAAACAGTTTTTTTAACATTTAAAGATAATTCATTTAATGCTATCCAAGCGCTGACGTCATTTAGTAACTTGTTCATTTTGTTCTGTGTTTGTTCCCATGTACTTCCCATACTTAATGCCATGTGATACTCAACAAAACTCGCTGTAGGGCTTAGTCGATAAAGATGGAGCCAAGTTTTTTGTATAATAGTAAGTAGATGGCGCTACAAATGTGATTCATCTGCGAGTATAACATCCGGTTCAAACGAATGCTCACAGATGGCGTGCATAGTTACACTATGAACAATATTTTTTTATATTAATTATTTATTAATAGCAGATTAAATACTTATTTTCTCTTTGGCTATACATTTCTTATCATTTTATTATTACTTAGTTTCTATTATGAATCAATAATCGAAAGTATAGACTTTTGATTTTTTCTGTTTTCTTTTTGAGGTTAGGACTAATCCGGTTAATTGGTTTCGTATAATTTTGAACACTTGTAAATAGGTATATCCACCAGATCTTTACTTGGAGGTTCGAATTGATAACTGCTTCACAAATTTAACCTTTTTTACTGTAGGTTTTAAGGTTATTTAATTAAATGAAATTGATGAAAATAATCTTGATATTATAATTACATCCTTATTAAGATTTTAAACTATATTCTTTTAATAAAACGCATTTCTGACGAAAATAAAGTTTGTATTAACATAGCATGAAAATATATTTATAATAGATCATGCTTTAAAATTATGTATCATGTACTGCCGAAAATATGGCGTAGAGTCGGTATGTCAAGAATGACACATAAAATATCCATGTCAATTTTATTATTCAAGTACTATTCTGTTACTAGTGTTACTTGTTTATTTGTTACATAAGAAATATGGTCTTTTGTCTTATTATTGTCGTTTTAAGAATTGTTTACCATTTTGTAATTTATTATTTTCTTGTTTAGTTATATAATTGTAATACTAAATCATAGGTATATTAACAGCTTAGAAGTTATTATAAATATTATTACAATACCTGATTGTCAGTATATAACTGTTTGTAATATTATTTGTCTAATTTTCAAAATTTGTTACCCATTTATGATATTATATTTCTTCCTTATACAATTTATAATTACATTGAGAAGTTTAACAACATTATGCATTACAAAAGTATAAGCATAATTTTAAGAAATACATTTAGGATATTATCAAATTTTTCTATTAGTGCGTAAAAGTACTAGGTAAGTAAAATTAAAAAGTGCACGTACTAAACTCACCACTCATTTATCAGGCATCCAACATGCCCAGCTATAAAGCTGCACTTTTAGATGCCAAGCATATGCTATTCTTTTCAGAATTTGTATGATATTTATTGTTGTAGAGATATGGTGTTTTTTGTACTCAACTTGCTAGTTTTAGAATAAGTACTAAATTATATTACGCATAACAAAAGCCTAATTTTGAAAAATGCATTCAGCATGTTATTATTTTTTGTATATAAAAATACAAAGTTAAATAAAGTACAATACATGCACTAACTACATAATTATATACATACTACTATACAGTATCATTACTATACTGTATACATATTTATTTATGTTGCAGTATAACGAAACTACATTTAATAGTAGATTTTGTAAATTGCTACTATATTTTTTTCAGAGAATAATTAACATTTACATAGTCAGACATTTATTTTTGTGATTTGACACTCGATCACAAAGGGAATCTCATTATGCATAATAAAAATATAAGTATCCTGTATATAGAGTAATGTACTTTACATACTCGTAAGATATTCCAATAAATGTTTGCACTAAATTAAGTAAACAACAACAGTGCAGACACTAACTATATAATCACATGTTATTACTTATACATGTTATTAGAAGTAGTAGTAGTAGTAGTAGTAGTATTATCCATCATAAAAATAGAACATGCAAATTTGTCAAGCGATACTCAGATTGCAAGGACTAGTCGAGTACTATACTTGTTAATCATATAACATAATGATATTCGTCGGAATATTTAGATGTATTTACAATGTTATTTTCTTGTAAAATTGCTGTTTATATTTGCTCGGTGAGGTGATTTTCAATAATCAACACTCGAGTATAATGTTATTATCTTTTTCTTTTCCGTTTCCATTTTCTTTCCTTTTTAATTTTCATTTTCCTTTCTTTTTTCGTTTTCATTTTCTTTTCCTTTTTAATTTTCGTTTTTTTTCTCTTTTTTCTTTTTTTCCAATGCTTTCCTAGTACTTAGAAGTACTAAATGATATTAAGGACAACACAAGTTCTAACTACGTAATTACGTATCCCACATATTCACCACCACTATATACATCATGCATACTTTTTTTTTTATTTTACCTTATCATAAATAGTTATTGAAAATATTTTTAATTGTAATTTGATAAAGAAAAGTGAAAAAAGTCAAGAAAACACATTTTTTGTTCATGACATATATCACATTCAATGTTAAAGACTATTATATTAATACACCTAGCTGTCAAATAATTTTTGCTCTTGTATGTGCGCATGGTCATTCATTCAACATTTTTTACAGCAACCCGTATGGAAATAACAAATGTAAGAAAACGTAAGAAACCGTGAGAAACCGTATAAAACCGTATAAAACCATTGGTTTTCGGACATTTTTTTTACGGTTTTATACACTTTATTACATTTTCTTACATTTTTATACATTTTCTTACAAATATGACTAATTTTGTCAAATTAGTCTGGAAAAACAAATTGTAAAAAAATGTAAGGAAATGTAAAAAAATGTAAGAAAATATATGAAAATGTAAGAAAATGTATAAAAATGTAAAATATTACATATTCTTACATTTATATACACTTTTATACACTTTTAAGCAGTTTTGTATATTTTTATACGTTTCCTTACATTTCATTAAAATTGGTACATATATAAGAACATTTTCTGGAAAAAATTTTAATTTTTTTAAATGTATAAAAATGTGTAAAAATGTATAAAAGTGTATATAACCGTATAAATCGTTTCCCATAAAATGTCCGAAAACCAATGGTTTTATACAGTTTTATACAGTTTCTTACAGTTTTGTACAATTTCTTACGGTTTTCTACATTTTCTTACATTTCTTTTTTTCATTCGGGAAATAACTTCTTAAAATAGTTTTACTCTATAAAAGTAATAAATATGTTTAATATTTAATATTATGTAATATTCTAATAATGAAGAAAGGATCTTCTATAATTTAGTTTTTGTTTTACTCTCTTTCTATATATGGCATACATTATATAATTACATATTTCTGTTTTATAAAAAAGCTTTAAAAAACTGAATATAAAATATTTAATTATTCATAGCTTATTACTCATAATGCTATATAAAATGCTTTCAAGCGTCTTACTTATAATTGATTGTTTCAGCTATATAAATACCTTTAACACATGCTGCATATTATTTACTTAAATCTAACTACTGAAAAATATTTATAATTTCATGAACAACATTTTTTTTAAAGATAATGGATTAAAAATACTTTTTGGGCTTTACTACAAAAAATAATTCCCTTGAGTTTGTCTTCTACATACAGTGAGCTATTCTTATTCAACTATCAAAGACGACAATTTGTTTAATCAATTTGTAAAAATTCTATGTAATACGCACAGTTTACAAGCTTTTTCCCATTTAAAGTCTGCTAACATCAGCGTAAACACTGCAATAGCAAAAACCCGACCAGCAGCTCAGGTTACCCGTTACTGCAGTTCAATCATTCTTATACTTCCTCTTTTGAATTAAATACTAAAACACATCACCTCAAAGTAAATATTAACCACACAGAATGGCGAAATACACATGTTAAATATGATAGGTAGCCTTTATACTGTAGGAACAGTGAAAATTCTCTTTTAAAGTTTTAAATTAAAGAGAATTTATTTATTTAGATATAGTCTAAAATAGAAGCCCCCTGTTACATGTTCAAAACATGCATTGTTGTTACAATGTTTAAAAGAAATGATATACTCACTATAATTTTATTAAATACTTTCTGCTGGCCTATAGAACGCTTACATGGAATTCAAGAAATTCATGTAATGTTTTCTACTTCTGCTGTAGCTTTTGTGGGCGAATACTCTGTCAAACTATTAAAATAAGAAAAATTAATTAAAATTAAAAAGTTAAATAAAATCAAGAATTTAATTAAAAAAATTAATTAAAGTAAATTAATAGATTAATTAAAAAATTCATAGTTTATTTAACAAATTAATTAAACTATTAATAGACATCAGAGAATACTCATTATACTAAAAAAAATTTAAATAATCAGCTAGAAGAGAGAAAGCTTACTTACACCATGGACACATTCTTTAGGTACGCTGTCTGCTATGTACACCGTGCTATCTCTAACAACCACATTCCTTTAATCAGTGTACCTGAGGTCATATTGTGCTGCTTCTTCTAGAAAGAAATCACAACAGATCAGCATCATATGTGCTTAACACTTGCACAAAAAATTCATACTAAACCTTGAATATAAAACCCACCTCCCAGAATTTGCAAGGAATATTTACTACATGCATTGGGTATAAAACTTACTTGCATATCTACAATGATTTCCTTCAAAATGTTTTATATTAATTCTGACAGATAGCTTTTATTTTATTTTCTATTTTAAATTTCATTGACTACCTGTCTAAGAATTATGGAAAAATTTATCATAACCTCTAACAATCAGTTTGCTTGTAGTATGAAATGGACAAGCTATATAATTATTCAAAAACTATCATAAAAATTTGTTTTCTATGAAGCTGGTCAGTTATGATAATAGGTTTCCATAATCCTTATACACTTTTACAGATTAGACACTCAATTATGTCACTTTAAAGTAAATATTAGACGCAATGCACATTGCAAACATGCCTATAAAACATCGGAAAGACACACATTACTAAATTTTAGGTTTGGACAAAGGAAAATCACTAGACTTATTCACTATATGCATTACATATAAGACTTACTTTGAGTTAACATAGTTTAATATCTAATCTACAGGAGCATAACAATTAACAAAAGCGACTCCTTTAATGCATCTTTGAAATGTCTTGACACAAATGGATTGAAATTATGCAGTTTATTGAAGTAGAAAATACACAATTTATTAATCCCCAAAATTCTTGATAACATAAGATTAGTAAAACTTCTTTTGTAGTAAGTCTAGTCCAATAAAACTGAAAAAATAGTTAATAATTTCATTTCATTTCTTTAATCTATCATTATTCTTAATTTTATGTTGCCAATAATTTTTAGAACTAGTAAATTGTACATTTTCTAGTTAGTATGATGAAACTCAAAAAAGGCAGAATTTCTCCCCATTTCCTTAAGGGGGTGCCATAATCCTACCATTACCAAGCAATTCACACAGTTTCAAGCTGATTAAAAATAAAATACGTCGAATCACAAAAAATCAAGAGAACACTTCGCTGCGGTTTTGAACGTTCTATCACCCAGTAAAAGTTTGGAGTCGAAATATCAAGTTTTTTTTGCAAAAACTTTGAACGAAACCGAATTTTGTTTTGTTTTATATATTTATGTATGCAAAAAATATTAAAATCCACTACAACTACTAAACTGACTAAAAATGGTGTTATTTTATTATTTTTAACCTTAAATAATAATAAATTATTAAAGCTAAAAATTTGTTTCATCAATTTGTAAAAATTCTATGTAATTCTACTTACAATTTACAAACTTATTTCCATTTAAAGTCTGATAGTATCAGCATAAACACAACACTACCTAGCAGAAACCCGACCAGCAGCTCAGATCACCCGTTACTGGCTCGACGACAATTGAGGGGCTGCGCGAAACAACATAAATTTTTATGGAATTCCATAAGAGTTATACCGTTTTTCCATGCAGCCCCTCAAGTATAATCTACAGCGAAAAAATCAGGATACCCCAAGCACTGTAGCAGCAGCTGAAGCGACGGCTTGTGTCTTTTCTAGTATAAGTGACATCTGATAGGACAGTCTGCACCGGGTCGTCTGTAACCGCTGTATCTGATAAGCCTAGTTGACTAGGACGCCATTAACAACCATTGGTGCCGAGTAGTTATCAAATCTGAAAATAGAATTATCATTAGATATATTACATACATATTATTCTTACAATTCTAGTTTTTTAAAACTTAAATATACTTTTGTACTATACATACAAAAATTACAAAAGTTGCAGTAATAGAAAACAAAATTTACAACAGCAAAATCAAATGTAAAGTAAGTTAGGTAGAACTATTATTAAAACACTATTTTTACTATTTCATATCCAAGTGTATTTGTAAAGCGAAGCAGGAAGATAGGCAAAAAGACAGTGGAAAGTTAATTGGTACCTGTGAGTATGGGGATGAGTTACTCTGCTACACTATTAAAATTAAAAATATTAATTAAAATTAAAAAATTAAATTAAATTAATAGTTGAATTAGCAAATTAATTGAACTATAAATAAACATTTTAGAATACTCATTGGGCTAAAAAAATGTTTTAATAATGAAGGTCTAACAGAGATAAAGTGGACTTACATACACTCTGGGCAAGTATTCTCCGGGAAAGCTGTCCGTTGTGTACATCAGTAGGCAGGTTTTTCCCACTGTGCCATCTCCAATGTTGTGCCACTTCATCGGTTTAGCTGAGCTCATGTTACTGTTGATAATTTTGCTGCTGCGACTGCTTCTGAAAGAAATCACAAGAGATCAGCATTGCATTAATAAAAAATTCATGTTGCTCCGTAAGTATAAAAGCCACCGGTCAGATTTAGCAGATGTATTCGCAAACCATTGTGGTTAGTATTTACTTTGAGGTGATATGGCTGAGTATTTAATCAAAAAGAGTATAAAAATTATGCAAAGCGACTCCTGTAACACATCTATAGCATCTCATGTATCTTTAAGCTGTCTTTATCTTTCTGCAAATAAGTGTAATTTTACAAAGAAATAAAATCACAGTACTATAAAACAAATAAGCTATGTCTCTTACCTAAGAATCCGAATAAAAATTTCTTTCATACAAAGCCAACCAAATTACAAGAATGGAAGAACTAACATTAACTCACTGCGATAATTTTATTTCTTTACTAAATTAAATTATACCTACTTTCAGAAAGATTAAGTCAACTTAAAAATATATAAGATGCCAGAGATGTATTATAAAAACAAAGTTCCATCATTCTTGTACTTACTCTTTCAAATTCAATACTAAAATACATCACGTTAAAGTAAATATCAACAACATTGAATGACGAATACAGCTGCTCAATGTGACAGGTGGCTTTTATATTGTAGGAGCAAGATGAATTTTCTTTTCGAGTTTTAAATTTTAAGCCATATAATTTTATAATTTTTCTCTCATAAAATCTGTCTATTGTGAGTGTGTCCGAAAGATCTATGGATTTAGAGGCCTGCTATAGCAGGCAGGCTTGTAATATGGTATTCAATATGTACCTTAAGCGAGCATGATTGAGTAATAAATCTAGGAATATGTCAGAAGTATGAAAAGTTGATTATAACCTCTAAAACTCAATGAATGGTAGTAACTTTCATGGATAAGCCACCTCATTATTCATTAACTAATACAATCAAACTGACTTTTACAGATTAAAATGAATTTTTCATAATTTTGACATGTTCTCAGATTTATTGCTCAACCATGTCCTCTTAAATTAAATATTCAATGCCGCACATTCTGTGAAAATAGCTGTTATAGCAGGTCTATTGATCTACAGATCTTTTGGACACACTAACACTACATAGGATTTCAGATTTCATGAGAGAAAAAATATTCTATTATATGGGCTAAAATTTAATTCAAAAGAAAAATCATCAACAATATCAATCAAGTATCCAATATCAATATCACCCATTCAATGTCATTGATATTTATTTGAGGAGATGGATTTTAGTACTTAATCCAAAAGAGTATAAGAATGATGGAATATGCTCCAGTAATACATCTCTGTCATCCTATATATCTTTCTGCATCATGAAAGCTGTATTTACATTTCTGCAAGTAGGTATAACTTAATAAAAAAATATAAATCTATAAAATGGCTAAATTGATCTCCACGAGCAAATTCTCTTAAAGTTAGTCGTAATACCTCTCCCAAATCGAAATAGTGTGCTACATTTTTATAGCCCGCACTATTTGATAGAAAATTTTAGTACACGGCGACACTGGTAAGAGAAGTATAGAAAATACTTTAATAAAAATTAAAAAATTTACAAAATACAGGGAACTGAAATTCGTTTCGTCCTTAGTCGTACCGGGTGGACTCATCAGGAAGATCCCGGTAGACTTATCTTCGACGCCGAAAATAAATGTTACTTGGATTTATTTAAGGAAGTTGGAAAGTGATTTTATTTGTGGAAGCCAAGAAGTGGCAGCCACCTGGTGGATAAAGTAACAAAGATACAGATATAAATAAAATTTAGGCATGTTTGTGATCCAATGCCGTTTAAGTTTCTTAATAAATTTTATACGCTCGTAATAATATAGTTCTATAAAATGGCTAAATTGATCTCCACGAGCAAATTCTCTTAAAGTTAGTCGTAATACCTTTCCCAAATCGAAATAGTGTGCTACATTCTTATAGCCCGCACTATTTGATAGAAAATTTTAGCACACAGCGACACTGGTAAGAGAAGTATAGAAAATACTTTAAAAAAATTTACAAATTTACAAAATACAGGAAACTGAAATGCGTTTCGTTCTTAGTCGTACCGGGTGGCTGCCACTTCTTGGCTTCAACAAATAAAATCACTTTCCAACTTCCTTAAATAAATCCAAGTAACATTTATTTTCGGCGTCGAAGATAAGTCTACCGGGATCTTCCTGATGAGTCCACCCGGTACGACTAAGGACGAAACGCATTTCAGTTCTGTGTATTTTGTAAATTTGTAATTTTTATTAAAGTATTTTCTATACTTCTCTTACCAGTGTCGCCGTGTACTAAAATTTTCTATCAAATAGTGCGGGCTAGAAAAATGTAGCACACTATTTCGATTTGGGAAAGGTATTACGACTAACTTTAAGAGAATTTGCTCGTGGAGATCAATTTAGCCATTTTATAGAACTATATTATTACGAGCGTATAAAATTTATTAAGAAACTTAAACGGAATTGGATCACAAACATGCCTAAATTTTATTTATATCTGTATCTTTGGTACTTTATCCACCAGGTGGCTGCCACATCTTGGCTTCCACAAATAAAATCACTTTCCAACTTCCTTAAGTAAATCCAAGTAACATTTATTTTCGGCGTCGAAGATAAGTCTACCGGGATCTTCCTGATGAGTCCACCCGGAACGACTAAGGACGAAACGCATTTCAGTTCCCTGTATTATGTAAATTTGTAATTTTTATTAAAGTATTTTCTATACTTCTCTTATCAGTGTCGCCGTGTGCTAAAATTTTCTATCAAATAGTGCGGGCTAGAAAAATGTAGCACACTATTTCGATTTGGGAAAGGTATTACGACTAACTTTAAAAGAATTTGCACGTGGAGATCAATTTAGTCATTTCATAGAACTATATTATTACATGAGTATAAAATTTATTAAGAAACTTAAACGGCATTGGATCACAAACATGCCTAAATTTTATTTATATTAGTATCTTTGTTACTTTATCCACCAGGTGGCTGCCACTTCTTGGCTTCCACAAATAAAATCACTTTCCAACTTCCTTAAATAAATCCAAGTAACATTTATTTTCGGCGTCGAAGAAAAGTCTATCGGGATCTTCCTGATGAGTCCACCCGGTACGACTAAGGGCGAAATGCATTTCAGTTCCCTTTATTTTGTAAATTTGTAATTTTTATTAAAGTATTTTCTATACTTCTCTTACCAGTGCCGCCGTGCACTAAAATTTTCTATCAAACAGTGCGGGCTATAAAAATATAGCACACTATTTCGATTTGGGAAAGGTATTACGACTAACTTTAAGAGAATTTGCTCATTGAGATCAATTTAGCCATTTTATAGAACTATATTATTACGAGCGTATAAAATTTATTAAGAAACTTAAATGGCATGGATCAAAAACATGCCTAAATTGTATTTATATCTGTATCTTTGTTACTTTATCCACCAGGTGGCTGCTACTTCTTGGCTTCCACAAATAAAATCACTTTCCAACTTCCTTAAGTAAATCCAAGTAACATTTATTTTCGGCATCGAAGATAAGTTTACCGGGATCTTCCTGATGAGTCCACCCGGTACGACTAAGGACGAAACGCATTTCAGTTCCCTGTATTTTGTAAATTTGTAATTTTTATTAAAGTATTTTCTATACTTCTCTTACCAGTGTCGCCGTGTGCTAAAATTTTCTATCAAATAGTGCGGGCTATAAAAATATAGCACACTATTTCGATTTGGGAAAGGTATTACGACTAACTTTAAGAGAATTTGCTCATTGAGATCAATTTAGCCATTTTATAGAACTATATTATTACGAGCGTATAACATTTATTAGGAAAAAAAAAATAAAATTATGCAATTTTTCAGTTTTTATTTACATATTCTCATTTTTTTATTAAATTATACCTACTTTCAGAAAGGTAGTCCAGTTTAAAAATACGTCCGACGCCAGAGATGCATTATAGAAGCGGGGTTCCATCATTCTTATACTTAGTTTTTTTAATTAAATACTAAAACACATTCCCTCAAAGTAAATATCAACCATATCAATGAATGATAAATGAATGATTCATGAATAAACGTGCCGCCGAATCTGACAGGTGGCTTTCACTGTTTTTTATGGAAAAAAATGAAAACCTTGCAAGAAAAAAAAGAGCAACTGTCGAAACCAGTAGATGATTGAAATAATACTTACACAAGAAAGAGACGTCAACTAAGGCCGAGAAGATACGCAAATCTATCCCAATGCAGCCCCCTGTAGCTTCCTCACAGCCACAACTAGAAAGGAGGTCACAGTGACTGGTAGAAAGGAGCCGTAAAGCTACCCCAATGCAGCTCCCTCGTAGCTTCCTCGCAGCCACAACTATAAAGAAAGGAATATAAGACGATAGTAAAGAGACATAACAAATTATAGGTAAAAAATATTGAATAAATTTAAATCTAAAATAATATTTTGATCAGTGTAAATAAAATTTATGTTTATGCTACTTACTCTTCTAGATGTCTCTCAACCTCTTCACTTTCTCTTGTTAATCGAAATAATTCCTTTGTCACATTGTCTTTTGTATGACTATATTGTTGTTTCAATTCATCAATTATTTGTTTAGCTGACTTGACAGAAGTTGTAAGATTTACAACTTCAGATTTATGTTCTTCTTTCTTCTCATTCCATTTTTTTCAATTCCTTTTTGGAATTCTACTTCTTTAGCTAGATCTTGTTTTTGAGTTTGTAACGTCTGATCAGCTTCTTGCAACTGCTTCTTTAAATCTTTTTTAGAGCTTCCATCTGCATTCTTTGGAGTTGGGCTTCATAATTATAGCACATATCACACGTATTTTCCCAGGAATCTGATTCTTTTGCTTTTAATTGTTTGTTATACAATTGTTCTTCTTTCTCTTTGTATTTTTGTAATTCATCATCGGTAGTTCTTTATTTTTCTTTTAAGGCTGTTATTTCTTCTTCTACTAGTAGTGTCAATGGGTGCTTTGCACGCTGTATCGTGGGCCAATCAAATTTTACATGTGAACGTAATACTTCAGCATCTTCATCAACATGCCGTTTATTTTTTAATGAACTATCGTCATTTTCAGAATCCAGAGATAATGTATCAGCACCTAACTGAGAAACTACTTTTTTAGCTAATGTTTTTGTCATTGTTGATAAGGAAATTTGAGATCCCTCAGGAGTTGAGTTTTGCATTAGTTGTAACCTTAAATTATTATTTTCTTCTTTTAATTTACTGATTTTACTTTCTAGTTCTTTTCTCGTTGTCAAAGAATCTTGGACTGTTGAATTAATAATTTGTTGTAAAGAAGGAATTTCATCTTCTGCTTTACGTTTTTCTAGATCAATATCATTTTGTGGTTTTAAATACACTATTACCAACTGACTTTTAACTTTATTTAATTCATGTTGTAATTTTGTATTTTCTTCTTGTAGTTTCAAATTTTCTTCTGTTTTCTTCTTTGCATCTTCTTCTTTTTGTAAAAATAATTTTTTCATCTTGGCTCTTTGAACGTCAAATTCTTCTTGGATTTGATTATTCGTTGCTTCTAAATTCTTTACTTTTTTATCTATACCTTCTGCATTATCAGAATCAATTCTTAGCTTTTTCTTTGTTACTATGATCTTCTTCTTGAGTAATCGACTCCATGTTTAACTATGGGATGTCTTTGGATGAGAACCACTTTAAAAAAGGTCACAATCTTGAACTTCAAAAAGTCTGAAATATAGCTTATAAAACACAGTTACAGTAGATGTGACCCTCTGACGATTCGCTAAGCGCGCAAACAACAGTGGGAGTAGTCGAGGAGGTCCCGGTAAGCAGTAGAGGTGACCACTTGGGGGCTCATTGTGTCGATTCCTGCCTCAGGGACGACCGGTCACGGCGATGATGACCTCGGTCCGAGTTATCGCTCTCGGCATAGGACGACGCTCCTCGCGCAGCCGACAATTATAGGGCAGCCGCACATTTTTTTCCCCCTTTCCTCGACGACGGTTTCGGGATTGGGTGAAACCCTGTATTTTCTCGCACCAATTGGAAGGGTCGATGTATCACTCGCACGGCAAAGCCTCGAAAGCACTAGGTAGTGAAGGTGGTCAACCTACACACAACCGCGCGCTCCCAAATGGACGAAGGGACGATGTCAAGATGCGAGTTTCTGCAGTATTATATCGCACTGTCGTTGTGTGCCAAGTAGTCAATCACTGGATGCTAAGACGCGGGTTATAAGCTCACTTTTTGCGGACTTGCACACAAAATGCCACAGACGTCGTCTCACTGCACAACCATTAAGTCAATTTGCATCGCGCACACGTATACATAACGGTTAGGTTAGGTGTGTTACCGCGTGGGGCTGTCGAGACCCGCACCCGCTACGGCCACCACTAGACGCAGCGCTGCGGGGTGCCATAGTCGTACCATTACCGACTGAGCAATCAAAACAGTTTCAAACATATTAAAAATAAAATACGTAGAATCACAAAAAATCAAGAACACACTGCCCTGTAGTTTTGAACGTTCTATCATCCAGTAAAAGCTTCAAGTCGAAATATCAAGTGGTTTTTGCAAGAACTTTGAATGAAACTGAATTTGGCTTTGTTCAAAGTTTTTGCAAAAACCACTTCATATTTCGATTTTAAACTTTTAAAATGGCATGGGCAGTGTGCTCTTGATTTTTTGTGATTCTACGCATTATATTTTTAATAAGCCTTAAGGGGATGCCTTACTCGTACTATTACCGACCGAGCAATTCACACAGTTTCAAGCTGATTAAAAATAAAAGACGTCGAATCACAAAAAATCAAGAGAACACTCTCCTGTGTTTTTTAACGTTCTATCATCCAGTCAAAGTTTGGAGTCGAAATATCAAGCCGTTTTTTCAAAAACTTTGAACGAAATTAAATTTCGTTTGTTCAAAGTTTTTGCAGAAATGACTTGATATTTCGACTCCAAACTTTGACTGAATGATAGAACGTTAAAAAACACAGAAGAGTGTTCTCTTGATTTTTTGTGATTCGACGTATTTTATTTTTAATCAGCTTGAAACTGTGTGAATTGCTCGGTCGGTAATGGTAGGACTATGGCACCCCGTTAAGCTGTGTCAATTGCTCGGTCGGTAATGGCAGGACTATGCCACCCCGTTATGGCAGTTTAAAATTGCAACTAATATGGTGGCTCTAAGGGTACATTTTCACTAGCGCTACACCAATGCAGCTCCCCCGTAGCTTCCTCACAGCCACAACTAGAAAGGAGGTCACACACAGTGACTGGTAGAAAGGAGCCGTAAAGCTACACCAATGCAGCTCCCTCGTAGCTTCCTCGCAGCCACAACTAGAAAGAAAGGAATATGAGACCATAGTAAAGAAACATAACAAATTATAGGTAAAAAATATTGAATAAATTTAAATCTAAAATAATATTTTGATAAGTGTAAATAAAATTTATGTTTATGCTACTTACTCTTCTAGATGTCTCTCAACCTCTTCTCTTTCTCTTCGAAAATTATGCTTTTTAAACAGACGAGTTATAATATGGCCGCTATTTTTAAACAAATAAATGTTGATCGATTGTATAGTTTTACATATATGATAATATAGCATCGTATTTTATTATTCCACTTTTAGAAGAATGATACCCAGATGTTAAGTAAATATAATCAATTCAAAATGTAATGAGAAGATTGATTTTTCGTTTTGAAAAATTATCTGTTTATCCTATTATTATATATAATAAAAGTAGCTACTATTCTACAAAGTAATTCATTTGTAAGAAAGAGTATATGAACGTAACTTACGTAACACAATAAAGTTTTATAAAAGTAAATATTAAAGTGTAAAATTTATTTTAAATATATTATATTTCTATCACTGTTAGTGTCCATGTTATTATTAGATGTATATTATCTCAGAAATGTTAGCTATCAGCAAAGATTTTTAATTTACCGTCTTGAACAAGCTAGTTGAAAAACCTAGAATTATAAGTTTTCCAAGTTATCCTGATTGAAAATATAATTACGTATTTTTATCACGTATAAAAATTTAAATTAATATTTATTCATCGAAACTTTGCGAAATCTCGACTGATTATATTAGAGTCGCCACAATTAATGGTAGTGCCATCTGGATAATAACACCAAAATTGGGGATAACTATTTTATCTGTTATTTTATTTTTAATTGTTTGATCGACAGTTTGACAGGTAGCGCAGTCGCCACCTCGGCCGATCAGTAAGGTTAAGCAGCTCCTTTGCGGGCGCGGTCACTACTTGGGTGGCAGCGTTTTTTCTGCGACTTCGTATGATCGGTTACGTGTTGAAAATTGCCTTCTGACAAATTGAGCGGAAGGTGTGGATAAATACAGTTTTGGTGTCTAAGCCTATGGAACATGACCTAGATATCCAAACTGAACTGTTTCCAATACACGAGACCGTCCCCGGGGCAGATCACTAAAATAAACTATATTACTAAATTTTTAAATTGATCACTTGAAAATTTGTAACGTTGAGTTTTTTCGTAATACTTATATTTTGCACTTAAATTAATAACATTTTTCATTATCTAAATTAGTTTTATTAATTCATTATCTAAATTAACACTATATGGATATTTCCCATCCATTTTATTTGTTTGCGAGGACTTGTCTCGAACTGGTACTGGACATTTCTGGATTTTCTAGATTCCAGGATGCCTGCTGGATCCTTGATTTTCTGGGTTATGCTACTTTCTCCTTCATCGTTTCCTTTGTCAAGTACTCCCATCACTGTTGTATATGCTTTATCAAGTTGTTTATCAAATTGTTCTTCAATTGTTGTGCCTTACTAGCTGCAATAGATTTTAGCTTCCTACGTGTAGACACAAAATATATTCTTTTGAAAGTATTCTTGAATTTCAAATTTGAAAATATTCTTTACAATTTATTATTATTATAATTATGCACATATATCTATTAATGAGTAAATAAACAATAATAAGAAATACTGACTGATTGTAAACAAAAATAGTTTTTAAGGAAAAAAATAAAATTGACTTTTTCGATCTTTAACTATTTTTTAATTCAAAAACTAATAGATTCACGGAAAAAATCATGGATAATTTTTTTTATTGTAAATGTTTATTGTATTTTATTTTTTTATTGTATTTTATTTTAACGAAAGAGGGTATGATGATAACAATTTTTGTGGAGAGACGAAATTTATTCGCGTAACACATTAGATACTAGGTCATGAACTATGCGAAAAAATAGAATATTTTAGTCGTGCGATTTAAAATAGTCTATAAATTTCCCATACAGATGATATATAGTTTGACATGCCAAGGCTACTACAGTTATATCGAGATGAAAATTTAAAAAACAAATAAATGCCCAATTACAACTTGCATTTCTTTTTTGTTTTAAATTACTTAATAAACCTTCTTTAATTTTTAAGATAATTTTCTTATTCTGTTTGTCACACAGAATGAATGCCTTCAATGAATGCTTCAACTGAAAGAATTGGTGCATCTGGTAATATTCCATGACTTAAATTAGCAATGTAACGATCTTTACTGAATATACGCACCATATTTTCAGCTCTTTGACGTACTTTTTCCTGTAATTAATAAATTATTTTCTTATTTAATTAATAAAATAAATAAATTTTTTGAAAATAAATGAAGAAGTTTAATTTTTTTATATAAATACAAGATTTAGTTTTAGTAGAGAATTTGAAAATAGATTAATGCATGAAATAAATGAAATAATAATTTTATCTGCTTTACGTGATAAAAAATAAAAACAATTACCGGGCTCGCATATAAGCCAGTTGCATCAATTTTACCCTGCAAAGTAATGTTTGGTCCTACTCTTTTTCAAGCTTCAACTGGATTGACAGTCCAATATAAACCTATCACAGCATAACCACCTTCTTTAGCAAGCAGCTCTATTGAATCTAAGGTGGCTCCGTTAGGAAATGCGATCTTGCAAGAAAAATATACAGTAAAATAGTCACCATAATGAAAGCTTTATAATAATCAAAATTATTGTTAATATACCATTGGCACTTGTGGAATGTTCAGGCTATCTAATTTGGGTCTTACTCTTTTACTTATTTCTTTTAAATATTTGAAAGAATATTCCTGGAACTTTTCGTAATCTAAAAAATCACAACGATTTTCAAATACTTGTAACAGCTGTAAAACTTAAAATTCATTTTATCAGACTCATTTCTACAAGTTTTCATAAATAATTTGTACAAATCTGAGCACCATATTTAACTTGCATTACTAAATAATCAACCACAATATCTGTAATAAGTTGACAGAGTGTACGTGACTCTGCTGGCCACTTGTGAAGCCAAATTCTTGGCTGCGCCATTGTGGAACTACCACCACCTTGAACCGTGTAACCCATTAGGGTCTGCTAAAAATATGAAATTTTAGATAAAAAAAAACAGTAGTAATTTATAAACGTATTCTAATGTTTTATCTGACAGGGGCTCCTGAGAAGCCAATAAGTGGAACTTTTCCTTTTAAACTTTGCCTTGTCAGAGTAATTGCTTGACCTACATATCCTAAATCCTTTTCAACATCTGGTTTCTTAAATCTAGAGAAATGAGTTGGATCCACTATAGGTTCTGGCAAGACTGGGCCCTTAAAGAAACAAAATAAAATATAATAACTTACTCTTTTAAATTTCTAAATATAAATCGTAAAAATTTTATTTCATTACCACACCAGGTCTCATTTCCACTTCAATTCCCATAGCTTGTGGAATAACAAGAATATCTGAAAAAATGATGCTGGCATCTAAAGGAAACCTCTTGATTAGCTGAAGAGTTATTTCGCAGGCCAGCGATGGAGTTTGGCATATTGTGAAGAAGTCATGCTGCTTGCGTAACTCTCTGAATTCTGGCAGGTATCTGCCAGATTGCCTCATAATCCATACTGGAACTCAACAAAAGCCACATTTTCATAGCACCTCATATTTTCTCATTATTATAAGATTGTTACACTCGAAAATATCAAAAGCTAAGAACAATATCAGTACCTAAACAACTTTCATAACCTTACTTTTGTGGCGACGATACAAGGTAAAATGAATAAAATGAAAATTATTATTCCTCGGAGTACTCGAAGTGCATCGTAAACATTTTACACACACAGCTATAACACATTTAAAACAGGTGTTGTCAGCAGTGTACTCGCACAGCATTGGCCCAGCACGCGCATGGCAATTGGCAGTGCAATGAATCAAGGGCAATGAATCAGCTAGTATTTTTTTTATTTTTCTCTCTTTTACTTTAAAAGTTGAAATTTTGGGGTCATTGTACTAACCTTTAGATCGTAAAATTGCATGCTATAGAGCGTACCACCTCCTTTCAGCATAAAAGGACGAGATCCTGAGCCCTAATCTAATGCTCAAGGGTTTTTTGTGTAGTAGAGTGGGATAGTCTGAAAAAATTGATAATATTAGCAAATACATGCAACTACAAGATTCAGAGTATTCCCTATATGAGATGTTAATAGTTAAGCACATATAATTGATATACATAATTTCTAGCATATTTTAGAGTAGCACACTCTTACTGTGTGTTAACAAAAAGTAAATTGGGGAAAGTTTACAAAATTCATGAATTACGTAGAATTAATGCTTTAAAATATATCCTTTTATTTTATACGTGCTTAATTAGTGGTATGATTCCAATATTGCATGATTTTTGGGTATGATTAAAAATTAAATATTATTTTTAAATTTATATGATATGCAACCGTGTGAATTATTTGTATTTTAACCTTTTGTAATGATATATCTATTTTTTTGTATTTAGTTATTAATGTAATTAGTGAAATTAATATAAATTGTAGTAGGAAATATGCACTATAATATTAAATTGTTGATAATTAGATAATTAAGCACGTAGAAAATAAAAAGGTATATTTAAAGCATTAATTATACGTAATTCATGAATTTAGCAAACTTTCCACAGTATAGAACAAAATTTACTTTTTGTTAATAAACAGTGAGTGTATTACTGTTAAATATGCTAGAAATTATGTATATCAATTATGTGCAAAGGTAATTGGGTCCTACAATTACCAATACACTCTCCTGGTAATTATGCCCGATCAATTTTCTTCATCTTTTATTAACGCAATTATAATTGACCAATCCAAACATAAAGATCCTCAGTATTAAGATCTTCAAAGCAATCAGGAATTGAGTCTGGACGCGATAAAACCCGAGAAACTATATCATTACATCAGCAGAACCAACAGCTCAGATTACCCATTATAAATGAATTCAGGTTACTTCAAACACTATGGTAAAGCTGCAGGTATGCCCCACTTGAAAAACCAGCACGATATTGCTTTTCTATTACTCATTGTGCAATACAATATAAAATTGACTGTTGGAGGTTATGATAGTGGGTTTTCATCATTTTTGCACGTTTCTAGATTTAACATGCTTTCTAGATTTAACAGGTGGTTTGTATATTTTAGAAGTACGAGTACTAAACATGTATAGAATATGCATTGGGTTTAATATTTACTGTAACAGGGCATGGTTGAGTAAAGAATCTGTGGGAACATGCAAAAATTATGGAAATCCACTGCCATCATAACCACCAAAAATCAGTTTTATTGTATAATAAAAAAATAGAAAAGAAATATTACTGTACAATAAAAATTTCTTTTCTATAAATCGAATCAATTTATAAAAAAGAAAGAACTGACAATAACATACTAAGAATTTCATATGTTGTTGCAGTAGAACAATAAGATTTTCTATAGTATTATCTTCCATCGAAAAATTAGTTTTATTAAAGTTAAAAATAATTAATAACAAAAAACAATCTATATTATTAGAAACTCTAATGATATTGACTTTCGAAAAATATAGATTGCTTTTTGTTATTAATTATTTTTAAGATTAATAAAACTAATATTTATTGCAAGGTAACACCATAAAAAAGTTTTTTCATCTAGTATAACAACATGAAATTCATAGTGCATTCATGTCATCTTTTTTCCTTTTACAAATTGATTATTGTGATGGAAAATATAAAAAAAAGTGTGGTCATTGCAGATGACAGACAGCTTTTCTTGAGAATATGTGTAAATGATGTACGTACGCTTGCTCTCTGTTGGTTGACTGTTTACACCTTTATTTTTTGTTGAGGATGATGGTATTAATCTCTGATGGTATGTCTATTAATATTTTATAATTTTTTAAATTCAATTATTAATTTATTTTTATTTTAATTATTTTTCTTCAAAGATGTCTTACCTGCTTAAACTATTAAAATTAAAAAATTAACTAAATTTAAAAATTGAATTAAATTCAGTTGAATTAAAAAAATGAAATGAACTATTTACCGATTAGCTGTTATTCTCCTTATCCTCAACAAAAAATAAATATGTTAACAATCAACCAATAGAGAGAGCAAGCATAGTTACATCATGGACAGGTTCTCAAGAAAAGCTATCTGTCATCTAAACATCTACAATGACTTCACACTTGTTTGTTCCACCTGACCTTGTGTTGGTACTACTATTGCTCATGCTACTTCTTCTGAAAAGCTTCACCGCTGAAGGAGCATCAGAAAGTTGCAGTAAGTTATCAAAGGTATGGTCAGAAATACGAGGGTCATTTGATAAGTACCTAGCCTACAAATGAAAACACCAAAATTTTACAAAAAATAAAATTTATTTTTCAATGTAGTCTCCTTTTAGTTGAATACACTTGGTCCAGCGGTGTTCCAATTTTTTTAACCCCGTTGAAAAAAATGTTTTCTCTTGGTTTGCAAAATAGGCCTCCGTGGCGGCGATTATTTCGTTATTGGAGTGGAATCTCTTCCCGGCGAGCGAATTTTTTAGGTTCGGAAACAAAAAAAAGTCACACGGAGCCAAATCTGGAGAATACGGTGGATGGGGCAGCAGTTTGTAGCGTAATTCGACCAATTTAGCCGTGGCGAGTGCAGAAGTGTGAGCCGGTGCATTATCGTGGTGGAAAAGCACTTTCTTTTTAGACAAATGGGGCCGTTTTTCTTCTAACACGGCGTCAAATCGGCTCAATAGTTCGGCGTAGTACTGTCCTGTGACCGTTTTGCCCTTCTCCAGATAGTCAATAAAAATCACACCTTGAGAATCCCAGAAAACAGTGGCCATCACCTTTCCGGCCGACGGGACCGTCTTCGCCTTCTTCGGAGCAGGTTCACCGGGTAAGGTCCACTGTTTTGACTGCTCCTTGGTCTCTGGAGTGTAGTAGTGAATCCATGTTTCGTCGACGGTCACGTAACGACGCAAAAACTCTTTTGGATTGCGATTAAACAGCTCCAAACACTGCTCTGAACTGGTCACATGGATGCGCTTGTTGTCTGCAGTCAGCAAACGCGGCACCCACCTTGCTGACAGCTTCCTCATGCCTAAAATCTCATGTAGAATATGCCACACGCGTTCTTCTGAGATGCCTACTATCGCAGCTATCTCGTGCACCTTTAATCGGCGGTCTGACAAAACGATATCGTGTATTTTTGTCACGTTCTCCTCCGTAGTGGCTGTTTTCGGAGCACCTGGGCGTGGATCATCAAAAACCGACGTACGGCCACGTTGAAACTCGTTATACCAAAATTTAACGGTCGCCATCGAAGGAGAAGCATCCCCATACACTGCATCCAAGCGTTCTTTAATTTCAGTGCGCGATTTCCCTTCCAAAAACAAGAATCGAATCACCGACCGATATTGTTCTTTCTCCATTTTTTCAAAAATCAACGGACACATTTGCTTTCACACGCTCTCAAAAATAAACTACAACTCCGATCCGGCTGAAATTTCGTTTGTAACCGTTTACAGGAAGATACTGCACTGTAGTGTATTTCTGGTGCGATAGTGGCACCATCTGGCGGTGAGGCTAGGTACTTGTCAAATGACCCTCGTATATACCCAGATTTCAAAGGTTGAAAACTGGTAACTCCTCCCAAACTTCTTTCGTTTTTTTAATGTTCACTTCCGCTTCCTGGAGGAGAGGACGGCGACCTCGACGGTGGGTCGAGGTACAATACTTGGCATCTTCCTGCAGAAGCATCTGAGCGTACTTGTAATGCCTCAGATCATTGCCAATAAGCTGTACAATTTCTTGATGACAAACAATACCCAAAGCTTTAAAAATTATTATAACTGGTATATCCTACAAATTTGTTATATATAATTTAACATTTTTTGTTAGAAATACATAAAAATATTAAATATTACTAGCTTACGTCTTGAAAAATATTGTGTCGTAAATAGTATTTGCCTTCTCTTCCAATAATATTAGTTCTTTCTTGAGTTGCACTATTACATGAAGAAACGATACAATTCTTACTATCTTCTTCTAAGCATCTGTTCTTATATTATAATAATTTTTTGTGACCACTAATAATAGAATAACCACCAGGATCATGAGAACACCCGTTCATTTTTGCTAATTCAAAATTAGATTTTCCAAACAGTACACAACAAGAACTCCTCAACATTATTGGCATTCTAAAATATTAGAATGTTATATTACAATTAATAAATTATTCTAATTATTGGTTGATGTGCTCTCATGTATTCAATATCAACTGTAATTGGAGCTGGATTGGAGCGGAGATACACTAAATCCTCCTTCAACATCGGGAGTACCGATGGAAACATTGAAATAAATATCTAAACAGTTTAAGGTTGTAATTTAATTTAAAATAATTTAACATTTGTTTTTCTATATACCAAGAATTACTTACTTGACATAGAAAAGTCTACTAAAGACTAAGTACTACTAGAGTATTTAAATAAGACTCCATCGACAGCAGGAGCGTAGCAACTAAGATCTGAAGCTGGACCAGCAACAACTTGGTAGAAAACCGGCACAGCCTCCCCTAAACAGCTCCCTTGTAACACAACTAAGAAGAGAAGAGATGAGAAAATTGCAGAGAGAAAGAAAGTATAGCTGCATTGATCTCACATTCTCACCTAGAACAACAAAGCAACATAACCTCGAAGCAATATGTGAGCAGCTGACCAGAAGTTCAACATCGCCACCAAAGATGACATCCTGGACGGGCGCAGAAGACTTCCCGAGAGCGTACTCCTGTCGTCGAAAGACTGGAAAGCGCGTGCGCGCTACAGCGCCGGTCGATGCGTCGTCGAAGGATGCTGCGCTCACGGCACACATACTGAGCCTGAGAGTGCGACACGCTGCGCGCACGGTCCTATAACTCCTATAACGCGACGTGCCACAAGGGTCTGATTCTCTAAGCGTCTCGTACACGACACATGCAAAAAACGACACATTGCTTATGTCACTTAAAATTGTGGCATGTGCATGCGCAAAAACTCTATGTTTTTGGCTTTTTTAGTAGTTATTAGAGGCGCGATTCGAATAAGGGACGACTTGAGGATTATGTCTTGTCTCGAGTGTCTCGACTTATCATTTAAGTATTTCAAATCTCTCTATATGGAGTGACTTAAAATTCGTCCTAGACTCATATGTGAATTAAAAAAAAAACTAAAAACTAAAATTATTAACTTATATAACTAACTATTAATTGATTATTATGAATATAATAATATGGCTATTTAAAAATTATTAATTATCAATTATTATTATTAATAATAATAATTTATGAACGATTAAATTTTTCTTAAATATCAAAATTAAAATTATTTGAAACTGTTTTAAACTGTTACAAACTATTATAATAAGAAAAAATGTATTTATAAAATGAACCAAGAAGATCAATTAAAATCATTAAAATTAAAAAAAAAATTAATTAAAATATTTTTTTAATTAATTAAAATTACAAAATTAATTAAAATTGATTAAAATTAAATTCATTAAAATTAAAAAATTAAATCATCATCACACTCAAAAAGAATATTCTAACAATAATCTTGCAAAAGAGAGAAATTACATACATTAATATGGGCACATATTCTCCAGGAAAGCTGTCTGTCGTATAGAAGATCAGTATGTAAATCTTCACATCTACCGTGCTATCTACAATGACCACACACTTCATTGGTCGACCTGAGTTGATGTTGCTGCTGTTGTTTCTGGAAAAAAAAGTCACAACCAATCAGTATTACTCTACTAGGAAATTGATGGTTGCTCCTAGAATGTAATAGCCACTAGTCAGATTTAGCAATTTTCCTGTGTAAAAATCTGAAATCCAGTATATAGTGTGAGTGTGTCCATACGATCAATAGATCTATAGGCCTGCTATAATATGCATGTTTGTAATATGCATGGCATTTAATATTTATTTTAAGAATGCATGTTTGAGTAATAATTCTGGGAGCGTCTAAGAATTATGGAAAGTTCACTATAACCTCTAAAAATCAGTTTTATTTTTATAGTTAATGAATAAAATGGTACGGGTTGGCCATTATCTACTACAATAAAACTGACACTTTGTGATTTATTACTCAACCTTCCTTTTAAAATAAATAGTCAACACCCGGCATATTGCAAATATACCTGCTAGATCTGACACTCACACTACACTTGATTCCAGATTTGTACAGAGCACAACTATTTAAACATGGATACTAGAATTTAATACTTTAAAAGAAAATAAAAGCCTGTCAAATTTATTAGACATATTTAAGATATGCATTGCCTTTATGTTATTTTAGATTAGAAACAGATGAGATACTCACCATGATAATTTAAATGTAAAATATCATCTGCTGGCCTGTACTGCACTCATATAAAATTTAGGAATTTCAAGGAACGTTATCTAGTTGCCCTCTAGCTTTTGTATGCATGAAGGTTTTTTTAACAAACTGAATGAAAAATAACTTGTATTTGACATCTGGCGGGCAGTCTGCACTGGTTTGTCTGGTTTACATTATGGATCGTAGCCTCTTGTTACCTGGCCACAGTCAATGCTTACTTACTGGCATCATTTGACTACTGCTGTTACTGCACTTGAAGAACATCAACTTCTACAGCATTTGCACTGCCGGGACTGAAGTATTTGATGACTTATCGACCATATATAAAGATACATATACTGAAAAGCAGTCAAGCAGAGATTTTCAAAATAAGTCATAAAATAGAAACTGCTGTATTATGTAAGTGAAATGCAAACTTTTTCCCAACGAATATGCTATACAAAAATTCTGGTAGGCTGTAAAAAAAGTTTTTACAAAGTAACTGTACTTAAACTTTTGGCATTTGTACTTTTTTATATAAACTTTGATACTTATCTAAATCACATTTGACTACTGTTGTTACTTCTCTTGGAGGACATCGACTTCTACAGCTTTGCGCTGGACTGGAGCATTTGATGACTTATTGACCGTGAAGGCCATTTGAAGTTGAGTTGTTTGTTGTGAATCATTGGCAAAGTTGATGTCTGTGTCACATTCAAATAGCATCGGCTTCTACGCTTGATGGCTATATCTGGATAAGTAATTCAAGCTCTTCAACATTTTCAGCATAGTCTTTTTGATCTTGACATCTGAGGTTGCTTCTGATGACTCAGATATATTTTTTGAGTTTTTTAGTAGGTGGGTGGGTCGTTCCGGAGTTTTGTGAAATACCACTAGACTCAAACGTAGTATTGTCTCGAGACTGACTGCTGCTGCTTCCACCTGAGTACGACTTGAGGTCCATTCGCGACGTCGTGAGTGGTGATTCACTTGACAGTTTCTTAGGTTATGATGTTCTGAATCGCTGGTGGCCGTCGAAGAGGAAGGCAGACAGCTTTTCCAAGTTGCAATCACGCACTAGGACTTCTTCCTCACGATCGCGATATACTCTCGGTAACCAACCGAAGTACTGCCCGCTGATTCACGATACCATGTCACAACCTTACGAGTATACGACGACACGAACGACGACGATGGACGAGGAGCACTGCAGCCCATGCGTAGTGCGCTGAGCTGCTGAGCATGCACGCCGAATCTATTATTTTTATTGTTTATGACTGTGGCGTTGCTACAAGGGCTTTCTTCTGGAGCAAGTTCACAATCTCGTATATACCCATGGTGTTCTAAACAATGTTCAAACAAGTATCCTATAGCGTTAACACATGCCCACCATTCTTCATCTTTATTTTTCCACTGTAATAATGCTGTTTTTTCATCTATGATGCGCTTCAAAAGCTTGGTGTTCTCTTCAGAAGCAATCTCTATGCTTTCATTATAATAAACGCCATCAGCAAGCTTTCGCAAACGTTCACAGTGAACTTGCTGTTCTTCCGAGTCCTGCTCACCACCATTTCTATTCTTCGGCTGCTCCTCCAACTTTCGTATATAATTCTCCAAATTGATGTTGGTAGGATTGACGATTCCTCTGAACTGTTAGCAAAATAAATTATGCTTATATATCAACAAAGATATAAGAAAAAAGAAGGACTTGAACAATATAATTAAAATATAATTATTTCATAAAAAATATTCCTATCACTTAAATTAAAATTAAATTTAAAATTAATTTAAATAATCATATCGCATATCTTAAATAGTTTGTTTAATGTATTCATGGCGGTAAGAAAAAAAACCGCTGGCAATTCATTGGCCCGTATCTTCCTCAACCGTAATTTTTTGATTCCTTTAATTAATTTTTAACCTTTAGAGGACGGGGATTTGGGTTTACTGTTTTCTCTCACTTTTCTATAGAAATCGAGTTTTTGTGATGTCTCACATCTCAAAACTAACACATGTAAAGGGTCGATCATGGGCATGGCCCGTATAGGGGCCATCCCGTCCTCTAAAGGTTAATAACAAAATTTATAATTTTTTAAAAAATTTATTGCATAATTATAATTAAATTCATTTATGAATATTAAAAATTGTTAATTTTAAAATTTTTAAATTTATTTATTTATTATTTATTTATATCAAATTTATATAAATTTTGAGCTGATAAATAAAGTTATCTTTTGAAATAGAAGTAAAATATCTATATTTTATAATAAAACAAATAGCTATCACGGTTGTTTTGTTATTAACAAAAACGTGTTTTTTTTTATATTTCATAACATCATTGGAGTTATGAGTTTTTAAAAAAAAAATACGTTTTTGTTTTTGATGATAACTAAAGAACCGTGATAGATAGAAAATTAATTTTTTTTTAAAATATAGGTATTTTAATTCTCTTTCGAATGCCACCCACCCCATTCAGATACATAGAGCCGTTCTCGAGAAATTACGATTTTAAAAAAATGTCAAAAAATATTTAACCTCAAATATCTCTGAAATTTATTGACCAATCATTTTGCCCAAAGAACTCGACTGAGAACTATAAAAAATCTACCTCTAAAAGGAATTTGGAAGCCATTAAGCCAATTTTACTCTTGTAATCGTTGGACATACAAAACTGATTTTTTTCATTTTTCAATTTTTTACTCAAAATCTAGCATACAGAAAGTATTCAAATTTTAACAGATTATAGCTATTTATATTCTGTATTATCATGATTTTTTCAAAAAAATTGACCGTTATGTTTAGGAGTTATAAGCTTCTAAAAAAAACACGTTTTTGTTAATAACAAAAGAACCGTGATAGCTAGAAACTTTTTTTTTTTTTTTTAGAAAATATAGGTATTTTAATTTTAATTCTCTTTCGAACGCTACCCATCAGATTCGAATAACTCGATCCTAGTATTAAAAAAAATCAAAAAACAGTTTTGAGAAAATCGAAAATTTGAAAAAAAAACAAAAACGCATCGCCCCAATGAAAAGACGGATTTTTGACCCGCCATCACGCAAAAAAAAAAACAAAAAAATGAGACCTGTCCGGTCAAAATCGACCGAGTAGAAGCTAAGATCCAGGCGTATACACACACACACACACACACACACACACACACACACGCACGCACGCACGCACGCACACACACACACACACACACACATACATCCATACAGACATTTTTCAAAAACCATGTATTTTGATTCCTAACACCTCGGAACACAATTATAACATGTTTTTACAACAACTCAAAAATTTACTATCACAAAGCTTCCTCTAAGAGGAAGCAATATAATTACAAATTATGGATATTATCCGAAAAAAATAAATAAATGAATTGAAGTTGTGTTTCCCAAATTGTTTATAGCATAAACAAACTTTTGGAAAAGATTTAATATAATTTATACCACTCTAACCTTAAAATCATAACTTTCATATGATTATTCGGCTCTCGTGGTATGAAATACAGTATGATACTGGTGCGTAAGGTGATTTTTGCCATACTCTGCCACATTCCCTTCCTGCTCCGAAACGAAAGTGTCGTGTTTTCGGTTCGGGTATGACGAAAAATAGTATACGCACTACGCGAGTAAAATTGGCCAGCCCACAGCTCGTGTTTGCCAGCCTCGCCAGGCTCGGGTGTCAATTTATACGAGCTACTGACTGTCCAAGTTTTTTCCTCCCTAATAGGTGCGTAATATACTATTTTACCACATTCGACTTTTCTCACTCGCTCCGCTCGAACGAAAAGTCTCATGCGGTAAATACTCACATTCCACACCCGTATCGTAATGTACTACTGCACAGTTCAAGTCACTTATTAGTATACTATGCAACAGGGAGATAAAGGATTGGCTACTCTAGCTATAGCGCGTATAAATTGCTAACGGTACCGAAGGCCATTTATTACCTATCACATATAATAAACAGCTTCGGTTTGCGAAAGCGTTGAAAGATTTTTGTTACATTTGTTACAACGATCCCAACTGTACAAAAATGAGTCTACAAGTTTCTCGTTCACCATCCTATCTATTGTTCAACTATTATTCCTAAAATTATTTTTATAGCACTGCATGGTATAAATCCGCATTTATATCACGCCTATCCGTGACATAGGCAGTCCATAATTGCACCGTGTTTATAACCCTTGCTGACGCTCGGGCCATACTGCACGGCGCAAAAATGGACTGCTAATGGCACGGATAGGCGTGACATGGCGGATTTATGCAGTCAGTGCAATAAAATAATGTACGATACACGTGTCATAAGTAGTTCTTCATGATACTACGCTCGGGAGCTTATACACGCCATGCCGTAAAATACAACTTATACCACTAGTATCGTAATGTACTATAATTATTTATACCTTAAAAACTAGTAGATTTATTATGTTATATTAATATTACTTAATTAATCACTCGAATATAATTTTTCGAAATAAATTTTGTCGCGTTGAATTTTGTCAGAAATAAGAAACGCGTCGCGCCCGTCTTCGGCACCTCGATTTTGCGGGAGCAGAGATCGCGACGAGCTCGCGCCGTCTCCGCTCCCCTTGAATCGAGCGCGCGCACGATGGCATAAGCGAGTTTCCCAAAAAACTGCAGTACGTTACTATGACCATCGCTTCAGTGTCTCGCGCGCGGCCCAATTGAGAAAACTTAAGCCCAATAAAAGAAAAATTTTATTTTTTCCCCTAGCTAACCTCAAATTTCATATTAGCCATCATAAGCAGATTCGGTTTGCGAAAGCGTTGAAAGATTTTTGTTACTAGTTTAAACGACCCCAACTGTATGAAATTGTGCCTCCAACTTTCGCGTTCAACATACTACTCATTGTTTAACTTTTATTCCTAAAATTATTTGAATTATTTAAACCTTGAAACTCAATAATTTTATTTTTTACTAACGCTACTCGATAACTGCAATGTAATTTTTGCAAATAAATTTCGCCCCGTTGAATTACGTCAGAAATAAGAAGCGCGTCGCGCCCGTCCTCGACACCTTGATTCTGCGAGAGCCGAGATCGCGGCGAGCTCGCGCCGTCTCCGCTCCCGTTGAATCGAGCGTACAGGCGCGATGGCATAGGCGAGTTTCCCAGAAAACTGCAGTACTTTAATATGACCAGCTCTTTAGTGCCGCGCGCGCGACATAATTGATAAACTTTAAGCCCAATAAAGGAAAAATATTATTTTTTCTGCTAACGTAACCTCAAATATCATATAAGATATACTGGTAGTCTTTGACAACTAAAGCCAGGGGGATTTTCTGGAAAACCAAACTTCTAATATTGGTATACATGTAGCGACTAATTATTCATAAATGAAAATTTTTGTTAAAAATATTGGTCAGAACTGGAAGTTTTGCTTTAAAAAAAAATCTCCCTGGCTTCAATTATAGAAGCCTATATTTTAGAGTTCTATTAAAATTTGGAATTTATCCATTTATATTGCAAAGAAAAACTGCTGCTAACTGCTTTAGCAGAATGTTTTTTCAAAAAGAATTGATAAATTACATCAAATATTTTTTTAATGTATATTTTAATATAAAATTTCATTTTTAATGCATATCTTCTGATTTCCATAAATACATTTTTTTTAATTATCTAAAAAATTATATTTATAATAATTATGTGGTAATTATTCAATTGCAAATTAAAAAGTTTAAGATACTATTATATGCTATTTACTGAATTTATAAATAATTGTATTAAAAAATCAGATAAATTATGATTATAAATAATTCATTTTATACAGTATAAATTTTTTTGAAATGGAAAAAACCAAACCCAGCGACGAAAAAAATATTTTTGTTTTTTCCATATTTTTATTTTTTATTGATGCAACATGAACTCAGGTTGCGAAATTCATTGATGGCTTTCAACAAAAAATTACTGAACCAAACAGAAGTTGTAAAAAAAATATTACATTGAAACTGCCTTTAAAGATTGTGAGGAGTATATTGTCACAAGGTATTGAAATAATTCTAATTACGTATCATTACATTCTGTACCAGACTTTTATTGAATATAATTCTTTCTAAAATACTATCATGCCCCAAAGTATATTGCATATCAGTGGCATAACAGTACTTGTTCCAGCTTGGACAATTTTGTGGCCTTGAGGACTGTATTGTGTCTGTATAGAAATTCTTTTCTATTTTGAGAATAAAACAGTCTAACTCTTCCTCATATGTTCATTTGTAAATTTAGTATAACATGACTAACATTGCACAACATAAACCACATAACTGTCCAAGCGGAAGAATATACTACTGAGACACTCTTCGATATGATTACAATGTTACATTGCTGTTGTTGCCCGATACAAATAACAGAGCCCGACTACAGTTAGTGATATATAAATCATATCTAAGAATGAATTAAAAGTACTTTGTTCTGATATGACTGTTATGTGATAGAAAAAGGGCTGCTATACCACTTTTGGATATAATTAATATTTTACCAACTGTAGCTGTATTTTATATAACACAATAAAATATTACTTTTTTGTGATATAACTGCTGTGCTTTATAGATATAAAAATATTTTAGAAGAATTAAATTCAATAAAAGATTGGTATCGAATGTAAAACCAAACAGTTAGAATTATTTTCATACACGGTGATAATATACTTCTCACAATCTTCAAAGGCAGTTTCAACGCAATCTGTTTTTCACAACTTCTGGCTTGCTCCAGTCTTTTTTTTTGGAAGTTATAAATAATCAAGTTATAGATACGTATCTTTACATTCTGTACCAGACTTTTATTGATCAGAACAGACCAAAATATAGAAAGACATATGACTTAAAGATAGTAATAAATTGTTTACTTACTATTAATATTGACCGAAGCTGATATTTTGCTGAAGGAGCCTTCATAATGCCTACCCTGTTGAAAATATCCATGTGGATTTTACATTGATTTCCACATGGAATCCATATGGAATCCATATGGAATCTATACGGATTCCATATGAATTCCACGTGGATTCCATGTGGAAATCAGTCCCAAATCGTCCTGTGGATTTCCACATGGAATTCCATATAGATTTCTATATGAATTTTTCTACAAACATTTGTAAAACAAAATCCGTATGGATTTCCATGTAGATTTCCATGGAGAAATCCAGGTAAAACCGATATGATCCATATAGATTTCCATATGGATTTCCATGTAGTAATTTAAATGTTTATAAAAATGTTTATTTATAAAATTATTAAATTTTTTTACTAGGGATACGTTTTTTACCATATCAGTAAAGCATAAAAAATTATAAACTATAATTTCCTCTTATGTAATTCTTCGCAAAAATTCTACAGTACTGGTTGTCAAAAATATGTATCCTAGTAAAAAAAAATATAACAATTTTATAAATAAACATTTTTTTAAACATTAAAATTACCATATGGAAATCCATGTGGAAATCTATATGGATCATGTCGTTTTTACCTGGATTTCCCCATGGAAATCTACATGGAAATCCATACGGATTTTGTTTTACAAATGTTTGTAGAAAAATTCATATAGAAATCTATATGGAATTCCATGTGGAAGTCCACAGGATGATTTGGGACTGATTTCCACATGGAATCGACATGGAATCCATATGGAATCCGTATAGATTCCATATGGATTCCATATGGATTCCATGTGGAAATCAGTGTAAAATCCACATGGATATTTTCAACAGGGTACAGCTTTTTTTAAGGAACAGTTGTGGATCTCCATTGCAATATCGTCGATATCTGCACCTCTTCTTTTTGCAGCATCAATGAATTTATAGTTGCTAAAGTGAAAAGAAAATTAAAATGAATGTAAAAATCAAATGAATTAAGTTTATGAAGACGAAAATATGCTTACAAATGACAAAATTGATCTATTACTCATTATCTTTTTAATAAGCTTCCATATATATAGACATAGAATTTTTATTATATTTGTAATTGCAAAATGTTAACACAATATATGTACCTATATGAAAGTTTTCTTACAGATACACTTTTCTTGAGTTTTATAAATGTTGATATTTATAAATTCAATGAAATATTATTTATTAAATAAATAAAGAATCTTTTAAAACATATTAAAAATCACTTACCGCTGTTGCGCTGATGTGGTTTCACACATTTTCCTCGGATTTATAAGACAGTCTCACAATTTAATAAAAAAAAGTATTAATTATTAGACAATAGAATAATTACAAGTTATATAAAATAGTAATTCTGATTGAATCGCCTTCCTAATAGAGTTATAACACCGATTATAACCTAAAAAAGGTCTTCTTCCCAAGGCAATATTGGCAACGCTGTTGCGCCTTTTAGCGGTTTTTATTGCGACGGCAAGGCGTTATTGTACGTATCCTATTAACGTCCTAATAAGCAAGACTTTTATCCTACACTGTTAAAAGACTTGTGTAAAAATAATACAATTCAGAGGAGATAACTAAAGTAACCTCCTTTGAGAACAGTAAAATTAGTATACTAACGTAAAATATCTTAAAATATCTAGCCAATAAAAAAAAAAATTTTTTAACGAAGTGCATGCATTTATCAACAATTATCTATAACTTCATCAGTTTTTAATAATTTTTAACTTTTCTCTTGGCAAGTCTCCATGAAAGTACTTAAGGGGTGATAATAAAATTGTTCGCTTTTAATAACGTTCTCCCGGTATGTAAAAGTGTCGGTCAAACACGAGAGGCTGCAAGCTCCGTGAAATACTTTACGGACTTTCCACATGAACGCCGGATCAGGATCCGGATCTGTTTCTTTTGAAAAAACTGTTGGTACGATAGAATTGACCAATCAGCGAACAGCGCACGCGGCGCACACGGCGCACACGGCGCACACGGCGCCCATGTCGAAAGTCCGTTATCCAAAGCGCGCGCGTTCAAAACGCATGCCTCTACCACATAAGCCCGTACAACCGCGTTCGACCGCGCAAGAGCGCACGCGCTCGCTTCTCTCATTGGTTGGGAGCGAGCTCAGGCCTTCGACGACCAATGAGAGAAGCGAGCGGGTGCGCTCTTACGCGGTCGAACGCGGTTTTACGCGCTTATGTGGTAGAGGCAGCAGCGGTCGATGTTAAATTCTTTCAGTATGGCAGCCACTACGTTTCTAGTAATTTTTTAGTTACTTCTAGTGACAGTACAAGGGCGGCGTGCCCCCGCGGCTGTCGGCTGCATCGGAGCGCACAGGGCTAATTTGGATAGCCTATACGCTTGCTCTATCCAATTTAGACCAAAAATACAATGGAGTGTTGACATTAATGATATGCAGAAGAGTATATTACGTTCCTAGGCCGGAAAGTAGGGTAGTACATTCTCGTATAGCTTGTCGTCTGAGGCGAAACTGAGGACGGCAAACACGCGAATATGATATTCTACTTTCTGACCGAGCTGCGTATACTATTTTCATACTTTCGGCCGGGGTATGATGTTAATACGTTTTTGCAACGACGGAGAGGAATTAGATAAGTATTATTTATTATTTCAATTTCATTGTGTATTTGAATAATTTCAAATGCAATAAAATATTACATTAATAAAACAAAACATTATTCGACAAAGATAAATTAATTTTTGTATAGATACTTTGTGTGTATTTATTTATTTCAGAAAAGACAGACAAACATGAAGAAAACAATAAGAACGTGAATGAAGCTTACAGTCCTCAATCACCAAGATTGGTAGATAATTATAAAATAGTTAAATGGATAGTAAAGCACAAAACACAAAGAACAAGAAGGGCAGTATGTAAAAAAATACTTAATCATTCACCAATAGCAGTGTCTAACGTATAATGTGCTGTGTTTGACCAAAATTGATAAATGATATTTAAATAATTTGTGCTGTGTTATACCAAAATCTATAAATTAGATTTAACAGCTTATAAATGATACAGCAGACTCGTCTACAACTTCTGGCTTGGATGAAGCTTTAATATGCAAGAGTTTGTTACTCTTTTAAATAGAGGAACGTAAATCACGTGTACAATGTGTACTGTGTGCGCTTCACATTATGGTTTGATACAACTACTAATATTGTTATAGTGACTGATTAGTGTTTTCTAGTATGTTAATATTTGACGAATCAAATAAAGTAACATTTTAGGTATTTATTTGAAATTCCAAGAATAATATGAAAAATGTGTATAATAGAAATAATACAATGATGTGTTAATGGATAATGAACTTCTTACCTAGTGTTTGTAAAGTGTTTGGAAACTAACTTTTATGAAATCTACAAAACAAAATCCTGCAAACAATAAGAGACAAACTAAAACAAAATACTAGAAGAAGATATTTTAATACGTTTTTGCAACGACGTAGAGAAAACTAGATAAGAATTATTTATTATTTCAATTTCATTGTGTATTTCAATAATTTCAAAAGCAATAAAATACTTTTGCATAATCATTCAAATACTCAAAACATTATTTGACAAAGATAAATTTATTTTTTGTATAGATACTTTGTGTGTATTTTTTTATTTCAGAAAAGACAGACAAACATGAAGAAAACAATAAGAACGTGAATGAAGCTTACAGTCCTCAATCACCAAGATTGGTAGATAATTATAAAATAGTTAAATGAATAGTGAAGCAGAAAACACAAAGAACAAGAAGGGCAGTATGTAAAGAAATACTTAATCATTCGCCAATTGCAGTGTCTAACGTCTAATGTGCTGTGTTCAACCAAAATTGATAAATCATATTTAAATACTCTGTGCTGTGTTATACCAAAATCTATAAATGAGATTTAACAGCTTATAAATGATACAGCAGACTCGTCTACAACTTCTCGCTTGGATGAAGCTTTAATGTGCAAGAGTTTGTTACTGTTTTAAATAGAGGAACGTAAATCACGTGTACAATGTGTACTGTGTGCGCTTCACATTATGGCTTGATACAACTACTAATATTGTTATAGTGACTGATTAGTGTTTTCTAGTATGTTAATATTTGACGGATCAAATAAAGTAACATTTTATGTATTTATTTGAAATTCCAAGAATAATATTAAAAATGTTAATTAACAAGTACCCTTATCACTTTTTATTTATTTCAGTCCACCTTGTTTTTAACAAACACAAAAACGTGTTTATTTTTTCAAAAAAGCTTATATTTCCCTAATGATGTTATATACATATATATTATATGTTAAGCCTGGGGCATTCTAGCTCATTGAAATAAATAAATGAATAAATAAATTTGAAAATTAATACGTTTTAATCTTCAAAATAAATTTAATTATAATTTTATCATAAATTGTTGCAAAAATTATAAATTTCTTTGATTGAAATCAATTAAAATCAGTTGATTGACTTATTGTATTATTATAAATACAGATAATACATAACTATATTTATAATAAATATTAATAAATATATTTATATTAAAAATTATTAATTTATAATACAAAAGAAAAAAAACATATTCATGCAAAACGCTATTCGATTCATTGAATTTTCGTTACACACTTTTCGTGCTATTGGTAAGACTGAATCTCCCAGGAGTAATGTATTATTGTATTCGAGTCCCGCTTTTTTGAACCCTTGGGCTCCAGGGGCTGGATTCTGTTAAACGTCTCGCGCTCGAGACACACAAAATCCGAGAACAACTTTGTCTCGGAAAACGCGAAATCGAGACAAAATTGTTCTCCGGAGAGAACAAATTATACAAGAGACTTTCAAAAAGGGTCATAAAATAAATACTGGCACATTCTACAGAAAAAATGCAAACTTTTTGCCAATCAATATTCTATACAAGTAGTTTCAAGATTTTGAGTTAAAAAATGAATAAACATGGATTTTAACCAAAAATTACAAAAAAATTGAATTTTCCATGTTGCATAGCTTTTTTATTTTTGCAAATATCGACCTAAAATTTGAGGAACATTTTCTTTTCATAAAAAACTAAAAGAAAACGAGTTTTGAGCGATTTTAAAATTTTGAGCTGCTGACTTCACCTGAAATATCCCATATATAATATCTAAGGTCGGGATGGGTGGAATCAACCAATCAGCTGAATGCTTATACCACGGCGCAGATGGCGCAGAGCACGGAGCAGGGCACGGAGCAGAGCACGGCGCCTATTGTATTTCCTCCCTATGGGGCAATGTACATAAGAGCCGTGTCCTGCTGTGTCGTGCTGTGCCTTGCCTTGCCCTTGCCGTGCCGTGTCTTGCTCTTGCCGTGCCTTGCCGTTTCGTTCCTACAGAGAATAGAATACATGTTTATAAACCGACAGAAATAGGAACGAAACGGCAAGGCACGGTAAGAGCAAGGCACGGCATGGCATAGCTCGACACAGCACGACACGGCTCTTATGTACATTGTCCCTAAGAGTGGTTGGTCGCGATTCCGCGAACGGACGCGAGTGCACGCGGAGGAGCGCGTGCGCTCGCTTCTCTCATTGGTCGTCCTAGCTCCCAACCAATGAGAGAAGCGAGCACATGCGCTCCTCCGCGTGCATTCGCGTCCGTTCGCGGCCAACCGCTATGTTATATCCGGGAGCCTTGCGCCTGCTTCCTTTCCTCCTGAAACGTGGATGCAAGAGGACGTGCTTTTATCAGTCGACGCCATATTCAGAGAAAACAGAAATATTAAATATTACCAAGAACATCGAGATGTCTGGTAAGTTTATTATAAGTATTATTTATATAAGAAACATATTTAACGTTCTATTTGTATATATAGCCCGTAGAACGCGGAGTAATGCTCGGGATGAATTCCCACCATTGGGCGTTCGCGGAAGGCCATACGCCGAAGTTGTTAGCGACGTTGGCAATCAACCCCCGAGGGGAGGTGGTCGTGGTCGGGGCCAACCTCAACACCAGCCTCAGCACCAACCCCAGCCTCAACCCCAACCTCAAAACCAAGGTCAAGGCCAGCCTCAACCCCAACCTCAAAACCAAGGTCAAGGCCAGCCTCAACCCCAACCTCAAAACCAAGGTTAAGGCTAGCCTCAACCCTAACCTCAAAACCAACCTCAGGGCCAGCCTCAAGGCCAAGCCCCAAACGATGGCGGCAATAATGTAGCTCCACAATTCCAGCCCCCAGAAGGTGCGGGCCACAGTAATGCTGATAATGGGCTGAGGGTGCAGAATAATAGAAATGTAGGTATACTATACTAAGAAATACTACTAAGTGCTGTTAAGTCACTCTTCAATATGATTTATATAATTACTGACTGTACTTAGTCGAGCGCTGTTATTTATTTATGTATTTTATCATGTAAATCATAAATCGTATCGAAGAGTAGCCCAGCAGTACTTTCTTCGGCTTAGACAGTTGTGTGGATATGATTTATATATCGTTGACTGTAGTCGAGCTCTGTTACTTATTTATCTATTTTATCATGTTAAGTTCATAAATCATATCGAAGAGTGGCTCAGCAGTACTTTCTTCGGATTGGACAGGTATGTGGTTTACATTGTGTGAGGTTACGAATAAACAAATGTTATATCAGTAAAACTGTTTTATTCTGAAAATAGAAAAGAATTTAATTAAAAATTTTATAATCACACAATATACATCTCAAGACCACAAAATTCTCCAAGCTAAAGAAAGTACTGCTATGCCACTCTTTGATATAATTTATATTTTTCCAACGTTTAGCTATACTTTACATATACTGTCAGAATACTTCCATATATATATATTATAGCTATATATATGAAAGCTTTCTTACGTATGATTCTTTAATTACCTTTTCATTAACACATGTTTTGTTTTTATAGTATGACAACAATCAGTATGTTCAGTATTAGGGATACGTCGAATATGATGATTATGGCCACTACAATGATTATGATGTCAACAACGATGGAGGTTGCTATGATGGCTATAATAATTATGATGGCTATAATTACGAGGACTACAGTTATGATGCTGATTATAATAATGGGGGTGGCTACAATGCGAATTATAATTATGTAAGTTTTTTATGATTATAATTTTTCATTGCAACATATAATAATTGTAATAATACGTTTTTAAGCATTTCAGAACCGAAATGGTCATAATAATAATAATAATTATATAAGTATTCAAAATAAAAAAATCGTTTAGTAATTTTTTTAAGTAAAACTATACAATTGTTAAAATTTCTAGCGTGGGCGAGGAGGAAACCCGTTTTTTTACGGAGGAAGAGGCCGGGGATCAGGAAGTAGTACCTCATACAATCAACTCCTCCGCGAAAACAGAGAATTAAAAAAAAAAATGAAGAATTAACAAAGGTTTGTAAATAATTTTTCTGTATTTCTAATAATGTATTTAATAAATATTAATTATTAACCAATTTTGTTGCAGGATTTAGCATACTATAAAAGATATAACAATGAAGAAGATAACAAACGGATGATGAGAGACGCGGCAAGGGAGGCTATAGATGGTTGTTTTAACAACAGAGGATTCGCAAACCCTGTTCCCGCAATGCTGCCGAACGCTCCTGGAATTTTGCCGCTTCTCCCGTTTAATATGCGCTAATTTTTTAATAATGTAATTAGTTTTAATATTTAACGGTGAATCCACATTACGTGCCGGGAGGTGTGCGCTTTGCGCTACACGAAAGTGTTGTTCGACATCTATGTAACTGTTCTCTATGTTTGACATCTATGCTCTGTTTAATGAGGCTACGTCTCTTCTGCTTTATCCTGTGGTAATAAGTACGTAGATCTCGAACAACACTTTCTTTTTGGTAGAGCGCACGGCTCATAGCTCCGAGCACGTAATGTGGATTCACCGTAAATGTTGTCACTATAAAAATCTACTTAATTTTATGTAAAATGTATTACATAAATAAAATCTTATACTAATTTGATATTCATGCTTCCATATAATATAATGTATCTCTATCTCTCTCTCTGTCGCTCGCATTGTGTTATTTTCATTCTCTCTCGCGTTCACTCACCAAGTGTAAAATGTACCGTAAGGGCAGTGGGCATGATGACGAGTTGCAGGTATCTCCAGTCGAGTATGCCACAGCTGAGGCCGGACAGCACGGCGAGACCGAAAGAGCGCATTGAGAGGACAATGAGGGCGGTGTGGGTGCGGTAACTGTCGTGGAAAAGCTCGAGGCAGTGGATGTACGTGCAGCTCTCGAGGGGCGCTCTGAAGAGTGCGAAAGATCAGGAAGAGCTGGTAGTTCTGTGGAAACCTGTGAAGTCCTGCGCACTCGTGTGGAATTTTCGCTTTTTGAAATATTAATTTTAACGATTTTTGTAACAAATGGACTGATACTGATATTTCGGTTCAGCAGTCATATAAAAAATACTATTTTGAAAAGGCAAGTTTGCTATAAAAATTAGTATTAATAATAATAATATAATAATAATAATAATAATAATAATAATAATAATAATAATAATTTATATAATTTAAAGATACTATTTAGAAAACTAAAATGTCAGAGGACGAGTGTGTCTCAGCGCAATAATAAATTATCTTATAAAAAAAGTTAAGTTTACATCAATAGTATATTACGCATCTAGAGAGGAAAAAACTCGCCTTCGGCTCGAATGGCAATTAACAGGGGCTGTAGATTGCCAAATTTTTTTTACAGTGGTGCGTATGCTATTTCTCACCTTACGGACCAACTCTTTACCTCCCCTGTGTAACATACTATTTCCGTTTGTGTAGAGGGAACAAAAAAGTGTATTGCTATATATAAACGTAAAATACTAATTTGCTCGCTTGCATAGTCAAAGAAAATAGTATTTAGCGCTCTTCGTATGAGAAAATAACATGCAACACGGAAAAAAATTGGTGTTTGCCGACAAGTGCACTTTGGCGCACGAGCATATAGCGAGAAACATGCAATCGTCAGCAAACATATATTTTGCTCCCTTTATGTACAATATACTAATGTGCAATAAAGGGAAAAAATAAGTTATTTCTAGTGAGGGTGAGGTGTTCTGCACTAATCGAAGTTCAGGACGCGCCCAAGATGCCCGAGACGAACACGAGTGCGACAAACACCTCACCTTAGTCTCCCATTTTCTCCCCTTTTTGCACAATGTACTATTTCTTCTCGCTATTTTGGGAGGCCTTACTAGACGCTCGAAATGCTCGATTTTCCATTTACTTCTCTATATGCAGGAACAAATATTTTTTTCGCCATTCTCTGGCCGAAAGTGCCACATTCCCGCTCGGCTCAAAAACGGGAATGTGGTGTTTTCGGCCCGGGTATGGCGAAAAATAGTATACTATTTGGACACTCTGTGCGGAAAGTTCATTTTTTCACAGGCTCGGTGAAAAACGTGTGCTCAAAATCGTACTTTCCACACGTCGTATCAAAAACTGTTGTACAATACATTTTCGGAAATGAGATTCTCGTCTCGTGTGGCCTTTCCACACGAGACGAAAATCTAGTTTCCCGCACTTGTATCGCAATGTACTATTACTATACCCTGGTCGTAAGTACCACTTGCGCTCCCGACTCAGAATCGCGAATATCGTATTTTCGGGTCGGATATGGTGAAAAATCTTATATGTAACATGGGGATAAAGACGGTCATCCCAGAGCACATATTTGCCTCTTTACCTTCATAGTTGGGTAATATACTATTAAAAAGCGTACACCAAATCAAGATTACATACGTTACCTTCTTATTATTACTGTTGACATAAAATAGTTGCTTCCCTTGGAATACTAATGAATATAATTGTAGGCCTCTGCTCGCACCTGTAAGATTTATTAAAAACAAGTAAACATTTTTATCATTTTATATAACAAGTATATATAGTACATCTTACCTAATTAGCTTACCGACGCACTTGAAACAATATTTGAACTCCTTGGAAGTGATTGACGATAGTAAATCCATTCCTATTCCTAACGTGAATTTATAGAAAATAATTTAAAAAGTAAAAATTTTTTGGATGTAATTTTTTATATTTCTATATTTTTATAAACCAGTATATGATTGCTTGCATTTGCATATCAATAGAGTTCTTTTAGTATTCTTTATCTTTATGTTTTCTGTTTTATGGCGCAGTAAGTTACTAAAGTCATGCATTTTAAGACAACACAGGAAAACGCAAATTGTCCAGCATCATATTTAACATGATTCCATCTTGTTGTGTAATGCGATTGTTAAATGAAATGATAGTATTATCAATTATGATGAAAAGTTTTTCATTAATTTTTGTCATTTTAATATTAAAACCCTCCTCCACCCCTGTACTTGACAGGCTTCTTATACATAAACATTTGTTATTATTGCCATTATAGATATATGTGCCGCTCTTTTATTATTGTTTTTATTGAATATTTTTTGCATTATTTTATGTATTTTGTATTAAACAATGTATTTATATACAACATAGGAAAGCGTAAATGGTTTGTCATATTATGTTGATATCTTATCGTATTTTTTGATTGTTATATTATGATAATCATGCATTATTTTAATAGAAAATCTCTCCTCCACCCTTGTAAAAGGCAGGCTACTGACATTTCTATACTTAGTTGGAAAAATCAATTTATGCTTATATCATTCCGTTAATGCTACTTAAAAGTTACAGAAAAATAATGGAAAAACTGTCATGCAGTAAAAAAAAAAGTTATATGAAAAACATGCAATAATACAATAATATACATCACATGCTCGAGGAAAACGTTGCAATGTACGTTCGCTTATTATTTTAAGTAAATGTTGTGTCAGAGAAGATTTTTGCGAATAGTTTACCGCCACGCAGTAAGAAAAGTAATATCAAAAACATGCCATGATTATATATCTCATGCTCGAGGAAAACATTGCAATGCACGTTGGCTTATTATCTTAACTAAGTGTTGCCTCATTAGAGAAGCATTTTGTGAATAAGTTACCGTCGAAGGGTCAGTGCCGAAAGCTATTTCGGTGACAAATGCAGCCGCATAAACGCCACAACTCACAGAATCTGGTTGTCTGGTGACCGGAATGAATATAATATCATCTGATTTAACATAGCCATATCGTGCTCGTAAATATTGTTTTTCTTGTTCATGCAGAAAGTTGTATTCTAAACGATTGAGACTATCGTAAATAAACAAATCGCATCCATTATAGTACATTTCGACACGGGTGGGGAAGTCGATTATTTAGCTGGTGTGACTTTTTGCACGAGCGAAGCGAGTGCGAAAAAGCCACACCACCTAAATAATCGGCTTACGCACTAGTTTCGAACGGTATTTTATACCACGAGCGCCGAAAAATCATATCAAAGTTGTGATTTTGAGGTTAGAGTGGTATAAAAAAATATACATATCTAATGTTGAAATTGGTTACCTCCTACTATTTGTATATGTTTTTTTTTACTTGGAGGTTTCAGTAAATTAATATAAACAAAATGTTGAACAACATGAATTTCAAAATCAGGTAAATGTCGTCTAACTATTTTCATAAATGTTTCAATAGCATCGTCAAGTAATAAATCATTAATATCCATTATATTGGAAATGACATTATTAATATTTATTGATGAATTACATACATCAATTGATTCTTGACATTCTTCATTATTTAAAGCAGGGTATGGACCACTAGGTGTTCCCTTTGATTTTTTAATATCCAAGTTAGAAATTTGGTCGCTATTATTTCTTTTCCGCGATCCAAGATTTGTCATTTTTTGTAATTGCATTCTCATTTTATTAATTATTGCTTTCTTTTTTATTGTAGATTGCGAAGCCTTTAAATCTATTTTAACATGAGTTTCCTCCACACAATCGCTACAGTAGGATTCATATATATTTTCATTTTCAATTATAGTTAAATCGATTTTATTGTTCTTTGTGACACGTTTTACCTTATTATTCTCTTTTAATTCTTCTTTGGGTAGTTGAGCTGCAATTCGACTTTCTTTTTCACTTATAGCATTTAGAATATAAGTCTGCTCTTTAATAGCCATATTTCTACGTTTGCGACTATCAACAATTTCTGGTAATAAACATTCCATGTAAAACCTCGTTAACTTCGGTTCCATTTTGATCTCCCAAAATTGTATGTCGTACTCTTCCCTTACAATATGAATGCCTTTTGGTGTATATAAAATGAATAAACAATAATTCCTTTCACTTATATGGAGTGATCCTTGAACTTGATAATAATAATCATGATTCCGATTTAATTTTTTAATGTTTGTAGGGTCAAAAATATCTCTAACAATTTTTAGTTGTTTAATAGCTTGTAAGGGTGTCAAGTCTCGGGCAGTATATGGCGATTTAATTTCAATCATCCCATCTTTATCTATTTTTCCATCTAAACTTGCAGCTAAATATGGTTTTTCATTGTCGATTAATAAACCAGCTGGTTCGATTTTAACGTTCATTTTCTTCTCAACTAGAGGAATAGCGACTTTCTCCATGTCATGGCCATATTGTAACTGAGGTAAATCTAATGGAAGAGGATATAATATACTCGTAACATTTACTGCGCAGGATGTGGAATCTCTTGAGTAGTTGGGGTACACTTCTGGCAGACAGGGGGCGTGGCCTAATGGCGCCAGTGAAGAGATAAGAGGTGTCGGGTAGATATAATCTTGGGGTACGGTTCTGGCAGATGATAATCTTGGGGTACGGTTCTGGCAGTTGGGGAGGTGGGAGGAGTGGGTGGAGTGGGTGACGATGGGTGGTGGGAGGAGGTGGGTGGTTGTGGGTGGTGAATTTTTTAAAAATTTGAATATTTGCATATTTTCGCATACTGATTTAGAGATGGGGAAAAATTTGCATAAATTTACATATTTTGTCACATTGGTGTTAGGGAAGGATATTTGCATAAATTTAAATAAATAATTTATGATTGTTTATAACAATTAAAAAAAATTTTTGAAATTTGAATATTTTTGTTTTGCACAGTGTCAATAAATTTGCATACATAATTATACATTTAAATAAATAATTTATGATTGTTTATAACATTTAAAAAAATTTTTTAATTTGAATATTTTGTTCTGCACAGAGTCAATAAATTGGCATAAATAATTTCCAATTGATTATAATATTTTAATCTTGGGGAGGAGGTGGGTGGTTGTGGGTTCTGGCAGTTGGGGAGGTGGGAGGAGTGGGTGGAGTGGGTGACGATGGGTGGTGGGAGGAGGTGGGTGGTTGTGGGTGGTGAATTTTTTAAAAATTTGAATATTTGCATATTTTCGCATACTGATTTAGAGATGGGGAGAAATTTGCATAAATTTACATATTTTGTCACATTGGTGTTAGGGAAGGATATTTGCATAAATTTAAATAAATAATTTATGATTGCTTATAACGATTAAAAAAAATTTTTGAAATTTGAATATTTTTGTTTTGCACAGTGTCAATAAATTTGTATACATAATTATACATTTAAATAAATAATTTATGATTGTTTATAACATTTAAAAAAATTTTTTAATTTGAATATTTTGTTTTGCACAGAGTCAATAAATTGGCATAAATAATTTCCAATTGATTATAATATTTTAATAACTTTTTTTATTAATATTTAAAAGTGGAGAATGTTGTTTTGTAAATTTATAAATAAAAAGAATGAAAATCAGTAAGATGATAAGGATGGATGGATGTTTGGATCGGAGTGTGTGAGAAAAATAAACACGTATACTTTTTGAAAATTCAGTTTTATTTTTTCAGAGATAAGATACAATATACATTTTTGAAAAATAGATATATATATACATGCGATAAGATATATCGAAGATAGAATATATGTAGATGAGCGAGTTTGAAAAGATAATACTGTTTACAAATACGTAGAGAATAAAAATAAAGTTTTGTACAAATATATATTTAAATGAGTTGAGAGTCGAAACCTTTTAAAATTTCGTTACAATATATACTCGTTAGTTCATGATAAAATAAATTAGAACAGAGTGTAGTTAATTCAAGGTACAAAATATCAAAGTAGAATTTAACAAATGCTGGGTCTTTCACAGAGTCCAATTCATCTTTAATCCGTATTTTTATTTCATCACCATGTTCTTTGAATTTTGTTTTGATGATCTTTTCGCTATCTGTACTTGTTAAATCGGATGACGAAATAATTCTCGACAATTCATCACAAATTAGATCCTTACAGTTATTCACTAGCGAAGTAATACGTTCAAGCCGACGAAATCTTTTGTCGACACACACAGCCGATCTTTTTAGACCTTCAAAAGTGCGTTTTTGCATGATGACCGCAGGTGTGTATGTTTTTCTTTTTTTCGTACTCTCTTGGTTTGTAAATCCCTTATCGAATATAACAGATTTAGTACCGTACGATGTTGTGAAAATAATATCAACATTATTGAGTTGTATTTTATCGTTTCGTTCGATGTTTCCTAGATTGTCAAAGTATAGTGTAATGTCTTGAAAACGATTTTGAATGCCGGCCCATGTATTTGAATCTAGCTTTAATCCGTGCGTATAGTGACTATTCAAAAGCTGAATAAATGGTTTGAAACATTTGGAGTTTTTGTCGTAATATAAACCGACAATTACCTTTTTGGATGCTGAATTATTGAGAGGGTATGTGGTTGTAAGAATATTGAAATTTAAAGCTTTTTCTAAACTTTTATCTTCTGTCTCGGTCATGGTTATTCTCTTCCTTCTTGTACACGTATTTTTGAACGCATTCGAACATTGGCTATCTTCTGATATTAACATAGCCTGTGCCATTATGTCGTGAAATTTGAAAAGACGTAAGAATATTTGCGAAGAAATAACACTTTATTTTATCTAAAGCACTTTTTACGATTCTGTAATTGTTACACTGGCGGCGAGTGTTATTAGCGAAATCGATGTACGGGATCGGTAATGAAGATACTTTTCGTGAAGGGTCGATGTATACTCGTCTACGAGCGCTTCGTAACTACGATTTGTGTTAGATGTAAATCCGTTCGAAAAATATAACAGTCTCCTTAAGAAAATATCTCTGTAGTATAGGTGTCGAGGTGGTGATGTTATCGGGCGGAGTATCGAGAGCGGACTAATCCGTGGTAGACAACGGTGTGAGTATGATGACCCCCATGCCTGGTGGGGTAGATATGTACAAGGGCGCCGACACAGGGTGGTGTATACGAGTAAACATGAGTGTGGTAAAACATATTGCCAGCAGTGCCATAGCGTACACGCTATAAACGATTTGTGTATGATGAGACCTATCGTGTTAAACAACAAAAAACAAAATAGCAGTGTTCACCCAGAAAACTGTTTCGTGTTTTACGATTTCGAGACACGACAAGACACACATTTAGCGGGGTCGATGTTTATTCACACACCAAACTTATGTGTCGTGCAGCTCTGTTGCGATGCATGTAGTGATTCAAATAATTTAAATAATTTATGTTCGTTTTGTGGAGTACGTCAACACGTATACGAGGGAGATGATTGTTTGTCAAAATTTTTAGAGTTTGTAATCAGATTTAAAAGGAAAAGTTTTAAAAATTTTATTTGCATAGCCCATAACGCCAAGGCGTTTGACGCTCAATTTATTCTTAAATATATTGTTGAAAATAAAAAAGAAGTTCCCCAAGTAATTTTAAATGGTAGGAACATCATAAAATTGCAAATAGGAATTACGATATTTATAGATAGTTTAAATTATCTTCCGATGAAATTATCTTGTTTACCAAAAACCTTTGATTTACCCGACGGTATGGAAAAAGGATTTTTTCCACACTTATTTAACAAAAAAGAAAATGAAAATTATATAGGTAGATATCCCGATATTTCTTTTTACACACCCGATGCGATGAGTAAAGAGGAACGCGAGGTGTTTTTACAATGGTACGCAGAAGCTTGTACAACAGAATTTAATTTAAAAACAGAATTGAAAAAATATTGTATACAAGATGTCTGTATTTTAAGACAAGCTTGTATGAAATTTAGGAAAATATTTTTACAAGCCGGAAAAGTTGATCCGTTCACAGAAAGTATTACGATAGCTAGCGCATGTTCTCGCGTATATCGTAAAAACTTTTTACGTGAAAACACGATAGGTCTCATACCATATAACGGCTACACTCGAGTCAATAACCACTCTCAAAAATGTGTTGAATGGCTTTTATGGGAGGAAAAAGCTCGAGCCTATAAAATAATACATGCAGGACGATCACGCGAATATGTATTAAAACAAGGGCCACGAGTAGATGGGTATTTAAAAATAACAGAAGATACAGGGATAGTCTTCCAATTTCACGGTTGTTTTTTTCATGGGTGTCCTCGTTGTTTTCCGAACGATCGCGATAAAATATTGACAAATAATTCAAGTTTTTTAGAGCGTTTTGAAAACACGATAATAATATCTGATAAAATTAAATCTTTCGGTTATGAACTCATTGAGATGTGGGAATGTGATTTTGATAGGAAAATAAAAACCAATCTTGAATTTTGCAATTTTATAAAAGAACACCCGCTTGCGCAAAAGATATCCTTAAACCCGCGTGACGCGTTTTATGGAGGGCGCACAGGTAATGTAGTAACATATTTTGACACGCAGGATGATGAAATCATTAAATATTATGACGTTTGTTCGTTATATCCCTTTATTTGTAAGACGGGGGTTTTTCCTATAGGACATCCGGATATTTATGTAGGACCACAATGTTTAAATTTAACGGGTGTAAATTTTGAATACTTTCACAAAAACGTAGAAGGAATAGTGAAATGTGAAATTTCACCTCCTACCGAATTATTTCACCCTGTTTTACCGTATAGAATCCATGATAAATTACTTTTTCCTTTATGTAGGTCTTGTTGTGAAAATTTATCTCAACAGGAATGTTCGCATAAGACCGTTGACGATCGTAAATTGTTTGGTACATGGGTTTCTATAGAAATAAAAAAAGCTTTGGACTTAGGTTACAAATTATTAAAAGTAGATGTAATTTGGCAGTATAAAACTACAAAATACGATCCTGCGTCGCAAAACGGAGGGCTTTTTTCGGAATATATAAATACATTTTTGAAATTCAAACAAGAAGCGAGCGGGTGGCCCAAATATGTTAAAACAGAACAAGACAAGTCAGAATACATAGAAAATTACAAAATTCAAGAAGGTATAAAACTCGACTATGAAAATATTAAAAAAAATTCAGGCATGCGGTTGGTTTCTAAAATTTGTTTAAATTCGTTTTGGGGTAAGTTCGGACAACGTGGTAATCTACCACAAACAACGATCGTAAAATCATATGAAGATTTAAGTAAACTGATAAATGACCCCGAAAAAATGGTCCAAAACTGTATCCCTGCAAAAGAAGATATTATGTACGTATCCTGGATTTACAAAGAGGACTCGGCATCAAATTCCCCTTGTACAAATGTAGCTATTGCTGCATATACCACAGCGCAGGCCCGTTTAAAATTATTTGAATATTTACACGCGTTAGATAGGCGCGTATTATATTACGACACTGATTTAGTTATATTCGTAAGCAAGCGTGGAGAGAAAAAGGAATACGAACCACCCTTAGGATCGTTACTAGGAGACATGACAGACGAATTAGAAATATATGGTGAAGGTTCTTATATAAAAACCTTTATATCAGGAGGGCCAAAGTTTTACGCGTACCGGGTGTATAATGGTTCAGGAGAAATGTTTGAAACCTGTAAAGTTAAGGGTATACGTATTAATTATAAAAATTCGTTACAAATTAATTTTGACTCGGTATTAAAATTAATAAAACAACGTGACAATGAAAATACGGTAAACAATATTCAATTGCGTAATAACACGATTAAAAGAACCGCTACGCATGAGGTCGTAACTTGTGAAGAGACAAAAACATGTTCAATAATTCTAAAAAAACGATGTTTTATTTCCGATGGCGAATCCTATCCGTATGGGTTTAAAAAAAAAAGAAAATAATTTTGCATTTTTTTTTATTAATTTTTAATTTTTTACAGAAGCGTGGAATTATATTCAGAAAGAAATGGGAAACGGTGGTTGTAAGTGTAATGCGAATGTCTGTAACACGTATGAATGTCTACTTTATCCAGCTTATAAAAAAACGTTACAAGGGCGATCGTGGCATACGTTAATTCATGCGTTAGTAATTCTAAAAAACGGCGGTCTAATTAAAGAATACAAAAATCTGTTTGATGCGATGACCCCGTTTAAATACCACATCGAGCTTAACATGACGGTGACGTTAAAAGGACTGTTTAGAAAGATGTATTGCCCCGTTTACAAAAAGATAGACTGTAAGGACCCGGAATGTCTTCAAAACCAAATCCATGAGATAAGGTTTATACGTGCTGTCTGTAACATCATAGATCGACCAGTTGGCGATCTTTTATATTTGATAGATAAGAATAAGCTTAGCACGATTATTTTTCGTCCACACAACATAGATCTTTATTTGGGGTATGGAATAGACAGCGAGGCTTACAATATATGTGCCAGAGATCATCGACCATTATAATTTTTCAATAATAGTAAATTATTTTTTTCCGCAGAGACATCGATTCTCCTTCGCAGGGAAGTAAACCGTAGCTGCTATTGTCATGTTAATAACTGTAACGTGTCTAACTGCATACATTACCCCGCTTACAGGAAGACGTTACAGGGGTTAGCATGGCATACAGTCATTCATTCATTAATAATTTTGAAAGAAAAAGGAAAAATATTGGAGTATAATAATATGTTGAAAAGTTTAGAATATATGAAATTTAATAATAATATAACGATAAACGCTAAGGTGTACGGCAAATTTAGAAGCGTATATTGTCCTGTTAATGACTCAACAACTTGTAGAGAAAGTGTATGTGTGAAAAACCAAACTCATGAAGTTAGATTTGTCGAAGACTCTCAGCTATTTACAGATACTAAACTTATGGGGATTTTACGTTGTATCGATAAACATGAAATTAGCATGATTTATTTCCAAAGAGAAAATGTCTATTATGAATATAAAAACCCTGATAACGCATGTATTACCATATGTATTCGTAATCATCGAGGTTTAATAAATAGCGATGGATAAATGTATTTGTAACGATCGAAGATCTTAATTTTGATAATAATAATAATAATTTTATTTTTACAGAGTCTCAGGTTTTCTTACGTGAGGAACTAGATTACCCTTGTTTGTGTGAAATACTCACTTGTAACGTACCTACTTGTTTATACTATCCTACTTATAGAAAGACGTTACAGGGATTAGCATGGCATAAAATCATTCATTCATTAATACTTTTGAAAGAAAAAGGAAAAATGTTGGAGTATAATAAGCTGTTTAAAAGCTTAGAATCTATACAATATGATAATAATAATATAACGATAACTGTAAAACTTGTTGGTAGATTTAGAATTATGTATTGCCCTGTTAAAAAAGAACAGTTTGTAGAGAAAGTAAATGTGTAAAAGATCAAATTCATGAGGTTAGGTTTATCACAAGATTTATCACACTTACAGACATTACAATTTCAACTCTTTTACAATGTATCGAAAAAAATAAAATTAAGGCGATTCATTTCCGAATGAACAACACAGTTTATAGATCTGAAAACGAAAACGATCCACGCGATATGATTTGTACACTTAATCATAACAATTTGTAAAGACAAATGTCTAAAGTATTGTATGCGTTTTATTTTATAATTAAGAAAATGTAATCGGTTAATAATTTTTAATAAATTTATATTTTCATTTTTATTGTGAAAAAATTCGTACTATTTGTTTTATAACCTTAAGCGATATGATTTGTACACTTAATCATAAAAATTTGTAAAGACAAATGTCTAAAGTATTGTATGCGTTTATTTTAGAATTAAGAAAATTGTAGTCGGTTAATAATTTTTAATAAAATTATATTTTCATTTTTATTGTAAAAAAACAAAAAAATAAAAAAATCGTACTATTTGTTTTATAACCTTATTTATTGTAATACCTAATTAATTTCCTATGTTATAAATGCAAATTTCTACACTCTTTTTTTATTTACAAATTTAATTTTATTTTCATAAAAACCTTGCTTACATTTTTTTCATTTATACTTTTGTTTTTTACATTCGCATTGTTTATATCTTTACAGTTTTAAACATTTTATTTGTCATTTGCGAAAGAAAAAAAATCTCACAACGACTTGAACTTATTATTATTATTTATATTTTCAAACACTAGAAGTTGCGTACTTTAATTATTTTAAATTATTTCACTAGCATGGAGTATCAAATGAACAGATAGGGTGATGTAACCCTACAACATTAGCTATGGCTGTATCGAAAGCGCATAATGCTGTGTTGATGTGAACAATGCCTCCATCTACTCCTACACTTGACAAAAATATATAAAAACTATTTGAAAAGAGTTCTTGTTGTAAAAAATATGCACGTAGTTGGCGTCCTTTTGTTAAAGTTTTAAACAACTGACACGCTTGTTCTGTCCAACGATTCTCCTTTGAAGAAATTGGTAAAATTTTCCCTAAACCACACAAAATCGCTCTTGCTGGTAAAACTAGGAAACGATGATCTAGCTCGAAAATTCCAATGTGCTCGTTTGTTCGAGATAAATTAAAAGTTTTTCCGGTGTCTATAATTTTACACTGCAGAGGATTTTCACCTACAGCACCCCGCAACCATCGATCTTTCACTCTAATCGCTATATACATTCCTGGCTGTAAATAAATAAATAGTTAATTAAATTCTAAATAATATTTTTTAAACCGTGTTAGCTTTTAAATACTTACTTCCAACTCGTGTATTTTCAGTTTTTTTACGGATGTATTCCGCTCTATTTTGAATAATATTGACTCTTGAATAAAAAAACTAGTTGCATCGTAAAACTCACTCATTTCATTTTCAAGCGATTGGTATACTTCATCCTCAGCTATTATTTGTATGTAAAAAGAAGATGGTGTAGAAAAACAAGAAATTCTGACGTTTCGAACTTTCTCGATCAATTTTACAATGATCGGCATTAAAATTCACGAGTCGGAAAAATGTATATTGTATCTTATCTCTGAAAAAATAAAACTGAATTTTCAAAAAGTATACGTGTTTATTTTTCTCACACACTCCGATCCAAACATCCATTCATCCTTATCATCTTACTGATTTTCATTCTTTTTATTTATAAATTTACAAAACAACATTCTCCACTTTTAAATATTAATAAAAAAAGTTATTAAAATATTATAATCAATTGGAAATTATTTATGCCAATTTATTGACTCTGTGCAAAACAAAATATTCAAATTAAAAAATTTTTTTAAATGTTATAAACAATCATAAATTATTTATTTAAATGTATAATTATGTATGCAAATTTATTGACACTGTGCAAAACAAAAATATTCAAATTTCAAAAATTTTTTTAATTGTTATAAACAATCATAAATTATTTATTTAAATTTATGCAAATATCCTTCCCTAACACCAATGTGACAAAATATGTAAATTTATGCAAATTTCTCCCCATCTCTAAATCAGTATGCGAAAATATGCAAATATTCAAATTTTTTAAAAATTCACCACCCACAACCACCCACCTCCTCCCACCACCCATCGTCACCCACTCCACCCACTCCTCCCACCTCCCCAACTGCCAGAACCGTACCCCAAGATTATATCTACCCGACACCTCTTATCTCTTCACTGGCGCCATTAGGCCACGCCCCCTGTCTGCCAGAAGTGTACCCCAACTACTCTCTTGCTTTGCAAATTTTACCAAATTTCGATGCTGTTAATAGTTTTCGTCTTCTTTCATACCACTCATCCGATTCGTTCTGTTTTATTGTATTTCGTTCAATTTCTTATCTATTGCTTCTATCTGTTTCTAACTGTTGGAAGTGATGACGTACCAGTTCATCATACACTTCTTTTGAAACATCAGGCTCTTGATGGTTATCTCCATAATGTTTGCCGTCATCACCGAAAGAAAATTGCTTCTTCTGTTTACCTTTTGATTGTAAAATAATCTATTTTGAAGCACTTTACCTTGGTTCTCTTCTTCTACGTGAATAGCAATATCAAAATTTTCCTCTATATATTTACTGAGTGTTGTAAATACTGATCCAGTATTATATTGTATTGCTGCAGTTAAATATCTTATATAATAAGAATCTGCAAAAACGTGATTTTTCCGTTTTCCATCAATAACTTGGCAACTCTTGAATTATAGTTTTCTGATGCATTTGTTGTAACTTTACGTAATAAACTTTTTGCAAAACAGCTAACTTTAGTAACTGCATCTTTTATCGTTTCATACATATTACATGATTTTAAAACAGGGATCCAATTCTTTTGCTGTTTTTTCCCAGAGCAACTTAAACCTCAATTCTTACAATGATTGTGTTGTCCGAAAACGTGATTTGCAACATTTAAGATACCTCCATCCAATTTTTTTGCTTTTTCATCTTCAGAGCAATTTTCATTTACACGCTTATTTACATGAAACGTTATTGCTTTACGAATTCTAAAAGCTGCTTTTTTAATGAAATTCCTAAAATTGAGGATATTACCTGTCACTTGAGATCTATTGATTTTGCCTTTCGAAGAGTCAACAATTTTGTTACACATATTTCTAAACAAATGATTATAACAATATAGCCGACCAACACGTACACTATATTTTCCATAAACATCATTATCTAACAATGTTTTATAGGTCGCACTGTCCCCATCACCAATATATGTTTTATATATCAAGTTATGTGTTTCAACACTTCTTTGAAAGCCTTTTAAAATACAATCTGTTTCCATACTAGATGAACTTTTTTTGTAATTCTAATTCTTAAAGCATCTACGCGCAGGCGGTTTTATTTTACGTTTTGCTGCTTTAAAACATGTTAAACAAAATTTTTGTCGGACTTCTACGGAGAGAACCTTCTTAGTTTCAACGCCGATAATGACACCGACATAAAGTAAGGAATCATGTTTACCAGATCTATAACTTCTTTTACCGTAGCCGCCATCTCCTTCAACTTCTATCCACGGGATTCCATTGATAACATGTCCTTTTTCTATTGCAGTATTTCGTTCAATTTCACCAGCTTTTTTCATTTCGTCGTTAGCTGCTTGCTCTATGACAGGTACTAATGACTTTCTAAGCTTTATATACGTACGGCTCGACATGCATGATATATTCATTCCTGCACATAGTTGCCGCATACCTTCATAACCTGTACCACTAACGACCGTTGCTAGTACACTCATCCGGTTGATAGGGAAACTCTTCTGTTTTTCTTCTTCAGAAGAGATCCATTTTTGAAAATTACAATTCATGCATTCAAAAAATATTTTCGTTCCTAAACCTTTATATGCAGACTCGGTAGCCTTCAAATCAACCCTATCCCACTTACTTACTGCATGACTTCTGTAAAGATTCACAAAAGATTGTAGAAAGTAATTGATATCAACAATTTTTCTGCCTTTGATATTTAAATGACTTAAAAAATCACGAATGTTTGCAATTGCAGTTACTTCATTATACGATATATTTTCTGAGGCAGTAATTTCAGAGTTATGCCTAAGATACGAACCGTTTTCAGATTCACTGTTAATACTTTTATTAACAAGATCTATGTTTTCAGTTTCATTTAGAATACCCTCAGTCTCAGTGTTACTAGCACATGGATGGTAATCATTATTATCCTTACAACATAAATTTTGATCATCGTTTAAAATATTTTCCTCAACGTTAGTATCAACCGTGCAATTAACGCTTTCCTCAGGCTCTATTGAATTGTTGCACAATTCAATAATTTTAACTAATTCAACTATTTCAGAAATATTATCCTGACCATTTAACTCTTCAGCTAAACCTCTTCTTTCTAATCGAGCTCGCCGCCTGAAAAAAAAATTACGAGTGAGAAATGATGCAGAAGTTAGCAGCTTGGACTTGGCAGCTGCCAGGGTCAAATATAGCACAGGATGGCATCCCAAATCAAATTTCTTCAATTATTGTAATTTTTAACATATTAATAAAACAAAGTAACCCAAAGAAGGTAACATACTTTCAGGAGCCTCTAAAGCATGTGTCGTCCTAGTAGCTGCAAAGTCCGAGCAGCTCAATTCAGCGTCACAGTGAGAAACACAGCTCAGATATATAGGCACAATTATTCTCGAAAATCATAAAAAGCAAAAGTATAAAGGTCTCCAAAATTAAGACTTAAGTCATTACTAATAATTACAACCAACAATATCCGAGATCTATTATAATCAAATGGAAATATGTAAGGGCCCATTCATATCAGCTAATATGATTTATAAAATTAAATTTATAAAAAAGTAATAAAATTTCTATTGTAAAATAAGCAACGTAACATTACCAAAATTATCAGACAACTTATAAGAAGTATAAAACCTGTATTCGAACTAGGGGTAACATGAACACATACTACAAATGTGACACGTAAATGGAAATTCTGAAAACAAGCACGAAAGTAAAAGAAAAATACACTAATATTACATAAGCGAAGAGATATCATCGTAATTAAGAACATTCCACTAAAAGTGAATCAATATAACGCAACTTTGAAGTCGCTTATAAAAAAAATAAGCTATTGCTTTGAATTATATAATAGAATTTTCAGAATGCGGAATATTAATTATACCTATACCAACAAAAATCTGAAGAAAGCTCGGAAACTGAACATTCGAATAGTGAACAAGATTATACTATTAAAAAATTCAACAAATACCAAAAACAAAATACGACATTTCATTGTAACGATTCACATGCAAATTCAGGCACAACAGTTTTTGTCGGGTAGTAACCCATCTGATCGCAAGCGTACCAATGGCGGCCGAGAACTCCAGAGCCTGCAACCATATCCGCAAAATTTATTTGCAAAAATTACATTGGAGTTATCGAGTAGCGCTAGTAAAAAAATTAAATTATTTAGTTTCATGGTTTAAATCATTTAAATAATTTTCGGAATAAAAGTTACACAATGAGTAGTATGGATACGCGAAACTTGGAGGCGCGATTTCAAAAAGATTGGGTTGTTTTAACTAATTTATCAGAAACCATTCAACGCTTTCGCAAACCGTACCTGCTTATGACAGCTAATACGAAATTTGATGTTAGGTTAGGAGAAAAAATAACTTTTCTTCTTTATTGGAATAAACGTTTCTAAATTGTGTCCAGCTCGCGGCACTAAAAGGATGATGATCTAAACATACTGCCGTTTTATGGGAAACTCGCCTATGCCACCGCGCCTGTGCGCTCGATTCAATGGGAGCGGAGACGGCGCGAGCTCGCCGCGATCTCCGCTCCCACAGAATCAATGTGACGTAGACGGACGCGAGGCGCTTCATATTTCTGACGTAATTCAGCTCCCCGAACTTTATTTGCAACAATTACATTGGTGTTATCAAGTAGGATTAGTAAAAAATTAAATTATTTACTTTCAAAGGTTTAAATAAATTAAATAATTTTAGGAATAAAAGTTAAACAATGAGTACTATGGATAACACGAAACATGGAGGCTTGATTTCATACAGTTAGGTTCGTTTTAACTAATGTAACAAAAATCGTTGAACGCTTTCGCAAACCGTACCTACTTATGACAGCTAATACGAAATTTGAGGTTAGGCTAGGAGAAAAAATAACATTTTTTCTTTATTGAGCTTAACGTTTCTCAATTGTGTGGCGCGGCGGCACTAAAAGGATGATGATCTAAACGTACTGGCGTTTTATGGGAAACTCGCCTGTGCCACCGCGCCTGAGCGCTCAATTCAATGGGAGCGGAGATGGCGCGAGCTCGCCGCGATCTCTGCTCCCACAGAACAAGGTGACGTAGCCGGGCGCGAGGCGCTTCTTATTTCTGACGTGATTCTGCGCCGCGAAATTTATTTGCAAAAATTACATCGAAGTTATCGAGTAGCGTTAGTAAAAAATTAAATTATTAATTTTCAAAGATTAAATAATTTAAATAATTTTAGGATTAAAAATTAAACAATGAGTAGTATGGATAACGCGAAACATGATGGCTTGATTTCATACAGTTATGGTGGTTCTAACTAATGTAATAAAAATCATTCAAAGCTTTCGCAAACCGTACCCGCTTATCACAGCTAATACGAAATTTGAGGTTATGTTAGGAGAGAAAATAACATTATTTAATTATTGGGCTTAACGTTTCTCAATTGTGTCGGGCGCGCTGAACTAAAAGGATGATGATCTAAACGTACTGCCCTTTTATGGGAAACTCGCCTATGCCATCGCACCTGTGCGCTCGATTCAATGGGAGCGTTGAGGGCGCGAGCTCGCCGCGATCTCCGCTTCCACAGAACAAGGTGACGTAGACGGGCGAGAGGCGCTTCTTATTTCTGACGTGATGCTGCACCGCCAAATTTATTCGCAAAAATTACATTGGAGTTATCGAGTACCGTTAGTAAAAAATTAAATTACTTAGTTTCAAGGTTTAAATCATTTAAATAATTTTCGGAATAAAAGTTAAACAATGAGTAGTATGGATACGCGAAACTTGGAGGCGCGATTTTAAAAAGATTTGGTCGTTTTAACTAATTTATCAAAAACCATTCCACGCTTTCGCAAACCGTACCTGCTTATGACAGCTAATACGAAATTTGATGTTAGGTTAGGAGAAAAAATAACTTTTTTTCATTATTGGAATTTATTCCAATAAATAATTTTATTGGAATTTATTCCAATTTAGAAACGTTTTCGTTTCTAAATTGTGTCGAGCTCGCGGCACTAAAAGGATGATGATCTAAAAGTACTGCCGTTTTATGGGAAACTCGCCTATGCCACCGCAGCTGTGCGCTCTATTTAATGGGAGCGGAGACGGCGCGAGCTCGCCGCGATCTCCACTCCCACAGAATCAATGTGACGTAGATGGGCGCAAGGCGCTTCTTATTTCAGACGTGATTCTGCGCCGCGAAATTTATTTGCAAAAATTACATCGAAATTATCGAGTAGCGTTAGTAAAAAATTAAATTATTTATTTTCAAAGATTAAATAATTTAAATAATTTTAGGATTAAAAATTAAACAATGAGTAGTATGGATAACGCGAAACATGATGGCTTGATTTCATACAGTTATGGTCGTTCTAACTAATCCCGGAGGGCAAAGAGAAGTCATGAAGAATTCGTTAAGATTTCGAAAGTGTTCGTACGAATTCGTGAAATGAACAGAATTTTTCCCAAAAGTATTCATTTGTAATTCTTTAAGACATCCCTGTATGTCAGTTCATAAGTATTCGTTTGAAGTTCCTAATATGTTCAATTTTTTTTAAACAGTTCACAAAGAATTCGAAACCAATTCTGTTTTTACACATTTTTATACTCAAATTTTGTGTTTATGAAAGAGTTAATATTTACATTAATAAGAATCCGTTATGACTTAGTTTGACATTCAACAATTTTATTCAAAGAGTTCATCAAGGATTCGAAAATAATTTTATTTGTATATCTATTTCAATATTAATATTTTTGTTCGTTTATAATGCTTTACATTCATATTTAAAAAGAAATCACAAAGAATTAGTTTAACATTCAACAATTATATTTAATGACTTCGTAAAGAATTCGAAAACAATTTCATTTTCATTCATTTAGATGTTAAAATTTTGTTCATATCAAAGGGTTCCTAATTATATTCAAAAAGAACTCTTAAAGAATTAATTGAATATTCAAAAAAATTATTTAAACAATTCTCAATGAATTCGTGAAACAATTTTTTTTGTCTTCATTTCGGTACTGATATTTAAAAAGACTTCACAAAGAATTAGTTCAACATTTAACAATTTTATTCAATTACTTCATAAAGAATTCGGAAACCTTTTAATTTTTATTCATTTAGATGTTAAAATTTTGTTCATATGAAAGGGTTCTTAATTATATTCAAAAAGAACTCCGAAAGAATTAATTGAACATTCAAAAAATTTATTTCAAAAATTTGTCAAGAATTCGGAAACAATTTTGTTTTATTCATTCCGGTACTGATATTTTGATTATATTAATGAGTTTATATATATTTATAATATTTATAAATAATTTACAAAGAATAAGTTACACAATTAACTATTTCATTTAAAGAGTTGATAAAGAATTCGGAAACAATTTTATTTTCATTCATTTTCTATTTAAGATTTTGTTCTTATTAAAGAGTTCGTATTATATTTCAAAAGAACTCAAAAAGAATTAGTTTAATCTTTTAAGGACGGGACTGGTCGGTATTTAGACCACCATTTTTGTCAGGCACTCGACGTGACAAATTCTTTGATTTTATGTACAAATATCGAGTAAAAAAAAAGTCAAATTTCAACGTAAAAATCCCCGTCCTGATTAGGTTAAAATTCAATATTTATTTCATTTATAATGGGTTCATAAAGAATTTGGAAACAATTTTTTTTATTTATTTACAGGTTTATTTGTCAGATACATAATAACACTTTTTTTAATAACACCAATGTATGCTTTTATTTTTTCTCTCCAACATGCTGTAAATATTTTTTTAATGACATTTCAACGTCGGCTTTCGTGAAATTTCCACTTTGGGAAATTGAATCTGAAACAATAAAAAGGGGATTGTATTATTTATTTAAATGTATTAGTTTATTGTTATGCGATTTCAATGTAATTGCAATCTTACCAATAAGGATCATACGTATTTTTTTCTCCTTAAATTTTTCTTTAACGATTTCTACGTTTGGCCTTTTTTGACCTGACCAGGAAAAGTGTACGGCGACCCCGGAGCTCATAGTTTCTCGCATCGCATTTCGGCTAAATTCTCCTACAGTCCTTCCTCCAATCTGTTTCATTCGGTTAATCTGCAATTTAATGTAACATTAATGTAATTTAATGCACTTTATTATATAATATTAAAATTTTGTATCAATAACATAAACTTCAAGATATTGTCGATTTTAGATCTCTCAATTTTTGTTAGCAAGTATTATAACATACTATAGTTACTAATAAAGAGAATGCATCACCTTTGGGAAATGGATCTTAATTAGGCTTTGAGAATCGATTCTTCGTACCTAAAACTTTCTTCCCGTACCAGTAATTAGTCCTCCTAGGCTCTTTTTCTCGAGATATGGGTTAGTTACCTAATTTTAAAAATACGTTATTTTGTTGAAAAATAATGTCTCTTCTATTAACTGTTACATTGCAAATATTTATCATACAAAAACGATCAAAAAGGTTATAAAAATAGTAGACAGTAATAGCTATAAAATTTAAGCTCTAATTCGCTGAAAAATATCTTTAAAAATATCATCCATTAAATCGCTTAAAATGAAGACGAATTTTTAACCATTTCCTTACGCTATGTTTGATTGCTTATAATTTCCTAAAAAATCAATATTTCTCAACGAATCAGAGCTTAAATTTTAGCTTACTGCCTATTTTGATAGTTCTTTTTGCTCGTATTCATATGATAAATACTTGCAATGTAACAGTGAATAGAAAGGATATCATTTTTCAACAAAATAATGCATTTTGAAAATTAGGTAACCCATATCTCGAGAAAGAGGGCCTAGGAGAACTAATTACAGGTACTGGGAGTCAGTTTTACATACGAAAAATCAAGTTTCAAAGATTCGTTTTCCAAAGGTTATACACACTCCTTGTAAGTCAATGGAAATAGTAAATAAGTTACGAATGTAATGAAAAAGGCTTTTTCCCCTCGTAGAAAGGTTAATGGAAAATCGAGCATTTCGAGCATCTAGTGTCTGCGAGAGGTATAGTATATTACGTAACTATAGGGAGGTAAAGAATTGGCCAGTTCAGAGCACGTATAAATTGCGACCCGAGCCGAAGGCGAGGGTGGCAAACATGTTCTCTGGGGTGGCCCTCTTTATCCCCGTGTCGCGTATACGATTTTTCACCATACCCGGGCCAAAAATACCACATTCGCGTTTTGAGCCGGGAGCGAAAGTGGTAAATTCGGCCAGAGTATGGTGAAAAAAATAGTACACATAACACGTGCTCTGGACTATCCAACTCTTTCCCTCCCTAGTTTCGTAATATACTATTCCTCCCGCTACTTCGGGAGAAAGAGAACCTAGTTTTCCGTTACTCTAAACTTACAGATAACATAAAAACCAAAATGTATGAAACATAAACATAGAAAAAATAACAAAATAATTATTGTAATTCAAATCTCCCTAAAATAACACTTTCTAAAAAAGTAAAACTTTGGCGAGTATAAGTGTATTTGTAATCTCTCTCTCCCTCTCTTTCTCTCTCCCTATCTCTCTCTCCCTCCCTCTATCTCTCCTCGTCTCTCTTTCTCTCTCTCTTTCTCCCCCTCTCCCCCAAAAGAATATCATAGTTTAAAACAAACACATGAAAGAAGTGGAATCAATTATTATTTTATATAGACAAGTACATTTTTATAACATAGAAATATATGTTAAACAAATTTTATTTAAAAAATTCTCTTTATTATAATAATTTACTTGCCTGCACTTAATTGATTCCACCAGTTTCATGAGTTTATTTTTAGTAGTACTTACGATTTTTTGTTATAAAAAAAATTCCATATTTCTTTGTTACAAAAATGTACTTGTCTATATAGAATAATAATTGATTCCACTTCTTTCATGTGTTTGTTTTAAACTATGATATTCTTTTGGGGGAGAGGGGGAGAAAGAGAGAGATGGAGAGAAAGAGAGAGAGAAAGGAGAGGAGGAGAGATAGAGGGAGGGAGAGAGAGATAGGGAGAGAGAAAGGGAGGGAGAGAGAGATTACAAATACACTTATACTCGCCAAAGTTTTACTTTTTTAAAAAGTGTTATTTTAGGGAGATTCCACAAGTTTCTAAGAGCTTCAATAATATCTACAAAGTTTTATAACGGTAAAGGATGATGATACCATATGTGGGTACATGATGATAATTGCATCGTGTGAGGCTGCTGTATTTGTAAAAAAAATGAAATAACACTTTCATTGTATCAAGAAATCCCTTTTGCTATATATATAATAATAGTATATATGCTCTTCTTTTTATAGACAAATTAATTTATAATTATATAGAACCGGTAAGTAAAATTGCCAGAAGAAAATAATTATTTATTATTAGAATTCCTTTTCATAGAGTATAAGTTTTTTATTCATATTTTTATATATTACAGAAACACCTTATACTTGTCTTATATTATACTTTCGTAGAAAGTTTTGTTATAAAAATAAACATTGCTATCTTCATAATTGTAAGTAAAATAAAATAATTTGAATTTTTTCCATATCCGTTGTAATGATTACTTTTTAACAAATGACTTATGGAAATAATTCATTCCAGTACAACTTTTCGAACCTATGATTAAAATGAAGAACTATAAAGAACTATACGATTAAAATAAATGACTATTTGTTTCTATTTTTAAATAGTGTATTATTATATATTTATCTCAATCAGTAATGCAAACAATTAGAGGTATTCCTCTAACTGTTATACTTATTAACAGTTTGGATTTTACACCCCTCACCCAATTAGTTATATACCAAAGCCATATATTGAAAATACCTTACAGATACATTATATGGTTTTAAGAATTAACATCTATAGCTGTTATATTAACAGCTTTGGATTTTACATCAGATATCTTCGTCAAGAATGAAGAAAATATATAGTTAGAACTAATTTCAAGTAATTTGTCACATTTGACATTATCTCTCATAATGTAAACTAAGTGAGAAGCTCCAAAACCTATTTCATTGATCGTAAAGGATTTTCAATGTTTTATGACCAGTCGGGTGATAAGGCTTTTCTTGAGACAAAGTTTATATTCTTTGTATTAATGATTTATAGTTATGATTTGAAAAGTTAGAAAATATAAAAATTTATTGTGAAATGGCATTGTGAAATAACTTGTTTTTTAAAATAATTAAAATTAGAAAATTTTTATGTTTGATACTTTTCAAATCATAACTATAAATCATTTATACAAAGAATATAAACTTTGTCTCAAGAATCACCCGACTGTTCATGTTGTAAACATAAAAAATTAAAAATCCTTTACGATGAATGAAATAGATTTGAAGCTTCTCGCTCAGCTTATATTATGAGAGATAATGTCTTTGTCAAAAATTACTGTAAAATAATTCTAAATATTTTCTTCTTTTATAAAGGGGTTATTTGATGTAAAATCAAAAACTGTTATAATCCTCTAACTTGTTAGCATTACTGTTTGGTAAATATATATAATACACTATTCAAGAATGGAAACAATGTCCTTTACTCTGCTTACAGTCTCCTTGTAATTAATTTATAGTTCTGATTCAGACAGTTGTACTTGAATAAATTATTTCAAGTAAGTCATTTATTAAATGGTAAAAACTTTACCAGAAATGAGAAAAAGTAAAATTAACAAATTTTACATTTGTTATTAAAGACATTATCTTCCATAATATAAGTTAAGCGAGAAGCTTCAAAACCTATTTCATTCATCATAAAGGATTTTTAATGTTTTATGTTTGCAACATGACCAGTCGGGTGAAGGCTTTTCTTGAGACAAAATTTATATTCTTTGTATAAATGGTTTATAGTTCTGATTTGAAAAGTTCCAAAAGTAAAATTTGTTAATTTTACTTTTTCTCATATCTGGTAAAGCTTTTACCATTTAACAAATGACTTACTTGAAATATTTTATTCAATTACAACTTTCTGAACTAGAACTATAAATTAAATATAAGGAGACTGTAAGATGAGTTTAGTAAACGGCTTTGCTTCCATTCTTGAATAGTGTATTATTTATATTTACCACAAATAGTAAGGCTAACAATTTAGAGGAATATAACAGTTTTTGATTTTACATCAAATAACCCATTTATAAAAGAAGAAAATATTTAGAATTATTTTCAAGTAATTTGTCACAAAGACATTATCTCTCAAAATATAAGTTAAGCGAAAAGGTCCAAAACCGATTTCATTCATCGTAAAGGATTTTCAATGTTTTATTTATGCAACATGACCAGTCGGGTGAAGATTTTTCTTGAGACAAAGTTTGTATTCTTCATATAATGGTTTATAGTTATGATTTGAAAAGTGATTTGGCATCAGTGTATAATCAGTGTATAATTACATCAATCAAAGGGTTATGTCACTTTTTTATTTTTGTGTATATATAAACATATAACACATATATAGACACATATATACATTCATTGCATATCCTGCAGACAGATGCAGAGCAGAAAAGCTTATTTTTATTAGAGATAGATATTTTTTTTTATTTATTATGTATATATACACATAATAACACACACACACACACACACACACACACACACACACACACACACACATACACACACACATACACACACACACACACACACACACACGCACGCACGCACGCACGCACGTACACACACATTCATTGCATATCCTGCAGAGCAGAAAAGCTTATTTATTAGATTAGATAGATATAGCGCCTCTCTCGGATACAAGTAGAACCACTGCCTAATAGTACCTATACGTACGTATATATGGTAGGGAAGGCGGGGCATAGCGTGTCAGGTAGGTAAGTTTGGCACTCTCATATTTTTAATATTAATGAATGCAAAAAATGTAATTTTTACGTAAACCTAATTAGATATGCTTTTAGAATTTTCCTCTATACTTTTGAGATTATAGATAATGTTTAACATTTAATTTAATAAGATTGAAAATCGGTGCTTAGAAACAAGGTTGACTTCATTTTTAAGTCGCTTGGAGCAACGAGAAAATGATTTTTTTTCTAAATGAGACCAAACCTATTTGATAGTTTCAACTTTTATCTTTCAAGCCCTGTTTTTGTTATTTTCAGAAAATCTTTATAAATAATATAATTAAAAAATGAAAATGGTATTAAAATGGGGCATGACGTGGCACCCTGGCTGGGCACGCGTGGCACACTCGGGCGTATCAGTGCGCCGCGCCGACCGAAGTGATGTAACCTACAAACAAAAAACGGAGCAAGATGGGTTAACAACTACGCAGTGCAATAATTTAGTTTTAACTAGTTTTTAGTTTCAATTATTAGATTAATAAGTAAATAACGATTATTTCGACTGCGTATTAAGTTATAGAGTAGAAAAAACCATGGTAAGGAAGGAATCAATTGTAGATACTCAAACTGCCTTTTTCAATGATCAGGTAGTTCAAATATGCTACATAGATGAAAATGATGCGAAATCTTTAAATTTAAACTTATTGTAATAATAATGATAATTTGTTAATCAAACAAAAGTATTATGTTGTGATCATATTTTATAAGAAGGAATTTATAATATAAAATCATTTATTAAAATGTAATAATTTATTTTAAAATAAAAATTGTTATGTTCCTTAAGGGGGCTAGACACCTTTTTTTCTGAAATAAGAAGTCATATTTTAATACATAAATGTAAACTAATTATTTCATACTTTTTACATATAAAAGTGGGTATATTTACCTTACCTTAAAACTTTCTCCGATAAGCCTTTTATATGGTCCAGAACCATGGTCATCGATGAAACAAGTTTTTTCACTATCCGTAAGCTTTGAAATTTTCCTGTGGATGAATTTGCTCCAGATTTGAACTAAATTACTCCTGAATAGTATAATTTTCATATGAGTGTAGGGATTTAGGATTAAATGTCATGAAAAATTTTTACATGAGAAAAATTATGAAAATATATAAAAAATTTTAAAAATTAAAAAAAAATTCTTGAAAAACAGCACAAAATTTTTTTTCTCATCGGATCAAAAATCCCTACACTCATATGAGAATTATACTATTCAAGAGTAATTTAGTTCAAATCTGGAGTCAATCCATCCACAGGAAAATTTCAAAGCTTACGGATAGTGAAAAAACTTGTTTCATCGATGACTATGGTTCTGGACAATATAAAGGGCCCAGACCAAGGTCTAAGGTGAGGTAAATATACCCCATTTTATGTGTAAAAAATGCGAAATAATTAGTTAACATTTATGTATTAAAATATAACTTTTTTATTTCAGAAAAAAAAGGTGTCTAGCCCCCTTAATAAAAATAAAATTTTAAATTTTCAATAGACTGATTAATTATTTGATTTTTGAAAATTTTATTATGGCATAATTATTAAAGTATTAATTACTGGAAAAAAGAATTGAAAAATACCTATAGTAAAATATTAAATTTGACCGTACCATGCGTGCCCCGTCGGGTGCCACAATCCACCCGCCGGTGGGGCACGTAGAGCATTTTTTTCAGAATTTCTTTTCTGTATTTTATCAATAATTAAAAGAAAATGAAAAAAAGTTAATAGTTTATTTTATTTTATTTTTGTCTGATCTTGTTGAAATAAGTCGACGTCCTAACGGGATTCTCGTGTTGTTCCGACGGGCGTGACGAACAGATACCGATGAGCTTTGTACAGCGCACACGCTGACTGTGACTCAATAAAATTAACCTTCTCTCTTGTAATTGAAGAGTCAAGTTTTTATTTCGATCCTACCTTCAACAGGTTAGGGGCCCAGGCTCACGCTTGTGTTATAGTCTTTCTCTTTACCGGGTTAACTCCGCCACGGCTACGAACCACAAAGTACACTGTTCTCTTTTCGGATCACAAGAAAATCAGCACAAGACTCAAAATGGCCGATCTTACAAACTTGAAAAACATCCCCAAATTCAACAGAGAAAATTTTCAGCTGTGGAAGTTTCAAGTAAAAGCGGTTTTCGTGGCACACGACCTTCTAGAAATCGTAGAAGGGACGGAAATAAAACCGGAGCCGACTGAAGACAATGCAAACGGCACAGCCATAAAAGAATGGACCAGAAAGGATGCCAAAGCCATGTTTGTACTATCCTCTTCTATCGACTACAATCAGCTAGACTACTTGATAACGTGCAGATCAGCGAATGAGATGTGGAAGAAACTCTCGAGCATCCACGAACAAAAGGGCGCGGCGAATAAACTAGCATTGACCACCAAATTTCACGAATATCGGATGGCGACGTCGAATTCGGTCGCGCAGCACATAGCAAAAATTGAGAACATAGCCAACCAGTTAAAAGACATCGGACAGACAGTGCCCGAAATCATGATCATGGCAAAAACCATCAGCACGCTACCGTCAAAATACAACGCTTTCATCTCGGCCTGGGACAGCGTGCAAGAGGATAATCAAACAATGGACAACCTAAGAGAAAGACTACAGCGAGAGGAAACTCGGATGACGGCCAGCGACGACATGATCAACGCATTCGCCACAACGAAGATCTCCTCGAATGCCAGCGGAGGAAAACACCATGCAAGAGGGGGTAAGAACGACCGAAACAAGGATACGTTCTGCGACTACTGTAACAAATCGGGACATCTCGAAAAATTCTGTTTTACGAAAAAACGCGAGCGCAACGCGAAGGAAAACGCAAACAATCCGAGTTCGACGGAAAGTGAATCCTCACAAGCGAGCGCGTTCGTAGTTTCGCAGAAGTCGCCGGTCGCCGACGTAAACATCTCCATACCTTACACCCGTGACGCGGAACTATTCTCCGTAGGGGACGCGAGAGAGCACTGGTTGTTGGATAGCGCTGCTTCTCAGCACATATCGTACCGCCGTGAGTGGTTCGCGGAATTTACCGCGGCGCGAAACGAGTCTGTTTACTTCGGGAACGGAAATAAAGCTACAGTGGAAGGACGCGGTAAAATTCTGATCAAGCGCTTAATTAACGGTAAATGGATTGACGGGGTTATTAATAATGTTCTATACGTTCCGTCTATGAACAAAAATTTGTTGTCCACCGGAGTTTTACCGTCCAACGGATGTTCTATTACTTTAAGCAAAAACTGCGCTAACATACTCTCGAGAGACGGAATTCTAATGGCACGAGGATTAAAACTCCCTAATAATTTAACACGTGTGCTCATAGTAACCGAAACAGGCTGCGAAGCAAATTATACATCGGCGGTGTCGCTAAAAACATGGCACGAGCGTTTAGGCCTTGTTAACCGTAACTCGATCGAAAAAATGATGATAAACAATGCTGTCTCCGGTCTGTCGCCACAAAACATGAGCGAGTACTTCTGCGAAACGTGCCCGCTCGGAAAGCAATCCAAACTTCCTTTCAAGAAAAGCGAGAAAACCGTCAGTAGCATTCCGGGGGAAATTATTCACACAGACTTGTGCGGGCCGATGTAAGTCCCGTCCGTCGGCGGCGCGAGATATTTTCTACTCTTAAAAGACGAAGCATCTGGTTTTCGTACAATTTATTTTCTAAAGCATAAAAGCGATACATTCGAAGCTCTAAAAAAATACACCGTTCTAATTAAAAACCAATTTGAACGAGAGATAAAGGTTTTCCGAGCGGACAACGGTACTGAATTCGTCAACCAAAACGTAAAAGTCTTCTTAGAAGCTAAAGGTACAAAACTTCTAACATCGGCGCCGTACACGCTCGAACAAAACGGGCGCGCAGAACGCGAAATGCGAACAATTGTAGAGAGCGCGCGTACGATGCTCGCAGCGAAGGACCTACCGACCCGTCTCTGGGCGGAGGCAACTAATACCGCCGTCTATGTTTTAAACCGAACTCTGGGAGCACGTTCCGACAAAGCCACCCCCTACGAACTGTCGTATAACGTAAAACCAAACGTATCGCATCTGCGTACTTTCGGGTGCGACGCTAATCAACACGTGCCTGATTTATTCCGTAAAAAATGGGACAGGAAAGCGGAAAAACTGATTCTTGTAGGGTATGAAACCGAATCCGAAAATTACTGACTGTTTAACCCATCAACCGGGCGTGTTAGCATTTCTAGAAACGTGAAATTCAACGAGTGCACATCTCGTGAAGCTAAGGATGACAGCGCGTCGATATCCGTTGACCTCAATAATCCTGAACCACATGTGCAAAACGTGGTGAATCGCGAATTACCTGAAATCGAAGAACAAGCACCGGAACCTTGCGAAAACATCGCGCCGAACGTACACGGAATTGAAATCCGCACGAACGCACATAATAACACCCACGCGAATCCGGGACCGGAAAATCGCGCGCCCTCTAATCTGCGTACCCGTGAAGAACGGCGCCGCCCATTAAGGTATCAAGTGCATGCCGTCATGTACGAAGAGCCCAAAAGATTTAAAGAAGCCGTCAACCGCGACGACTCTGATTTATGGAAACGCGCGATCGACGAAGAGCTCCAAGCTCACGAGCGAAACGAAACCTGGGAGATCGTCGAACTACCAAAGGGTCGCAAGCCAATAGGTTTCAAATGGACTTTTAAATTAAAACACTTAAACAACGACACCCCTCCACGTTATAAAGCTCGCTTGTGCGCACAAGGCTGTTCTCAGGAGGAAGGGATAGACTACCACGAAATATTTTCACCCGTGGTGCGTTTTGAGTCCGTGCGTCTGCTAATTGCTATATCGGTCCGCAATAACTTAAAATCCGTACAATTTGATGTCAGCATCGCGTATCTCAACAGCGAATTGAAAGAGACAACGTATATGAAAGTCCTAGACGGGCTGACAGTTAGCGGGCAGAACGCAGCTTGAAGCTCGATAAAGCCATATACGGATTAAAGCAATCCGGATGATGCTGGAACCAAAAGTTCGACAAATTTATGAAAAGCTTAGGCTTAAACCAAAGCGATGCAGATAAATGCATTTATACGAGCATGTTCGAAGAAAATAAAATCTACCTCGCTTTATACGTCGACGACGGGCTGGTTTTTGGAAAAGATAGTCGCATCTTGAACAAACTGATAGAAATTTTTAGAAAAGAATTTCCCATAACCACGAGTTCCCTAGACCATTTTGTAGGTTTATTTCCATAAATCTCGCGCACCGCCGATTCCGCTTTCATAAATCAAAAAAGGTATATCGATAGAATCGTACATAAATTTAACTTGGCGGACGCGAACACAGTTAAAACACCCGCCGATCCGAACGTCAGGCTAATCAGTGCTGTTGATAAATGCAAACTCGACCTGCTGCCCTATCGTGAGGCCGTCGGTTCCCTTCTGTTCCTGGCCATGGTCTCACGGCCGGATATCACATATGCCGTCGGTCTAGTGAGTAGGTATTTAGATAATTACGACGAAACACACTGGAACGCGGTAAAACGTATTATTCGATACATAAAAGGTACGCGCGACTTCAAAATCTTGTTCCGCGTTGAGGATCCAACCGTCGAGCTGGTTGGTTTCTCCGACGCAGATTACGCGGCGGATCTTGACACGCGGCGTTCGACTAGCGGCTACGTGTTTATGATGAGCGGCGGATGCATATCGTGGGCATCTAAGCGTCAAGCGAGCGTCAGTATCAGTACAACAGAAGCCGAATTTATAGCGGCAAGCGAGGCGACGAAGGAGGCTGTATGGCTGCGAAAATTACTGTACGATATCGGACATCAATGTGCAGGATCTACCGTTCTTAACATGGACAATCAAAGTTCCATAAGATTAACTAAAAATCATGAATTTCATCGGAGATCTAAGCACATAGATGTGCGCTATCACTTCATCTGTGGACAAGTAGAGAAAGATGTCATTGAACCTAACTATGTGAGCACGTGCGATCAATATGCGGACATTCTCACCAAAGCTCTGTGCTTCGACAAATTTAGTTATAATCGAGAAAGGTTAAATGTGAACGAGCGTACTACCGAAAACACTCAAACAGAGGGGGTGTTGAAATAAGTCGACGTCCTAACGGGATTCTCGTGTTGTCGGGCGTCAAGATAAGTTACCGACTGAGCGTGGGGAGTGGGGATGCGAGACGAGAGCGAGCGACTGCCCTTCCGACGCGCGTGACGAACAGATACCGACGAGCTTTTGTACAGCGCACACGCTGACTGTGACTCATTAAAATTAACCTTCCCTCTTGTAATTGAAGAGTCAAGTTTTTATTTCGATCCTACCTTCAACAGATCTAATTATTCCGTTTTTGTACATTTTGAAATAATACACGGTTTAGTTGTTATTTTTATCAAAGTTAGGGTGTCACACGTGCCCCGCCTTCCCCTATAGGATTAAAATACAACGACGACGCGAAGACGACGAAGAAAATGAAAAATGAGATGAAAATTGAGAGGGCAAATTTACTATTAAAAGGATACGAAAACGAAAGAAAATCTTGAAACATGAAATTGCAGATATGGATAGTACATAAAAAATGCTTTCTAATGGAATGCATTTAAGTATTCAATAAAGAGTAAAAAAATGTTGTTCTTCAAGATATATAAAAAAGTAAGGTTAGAGCGGACTATTCCAAAGTTATAAGGGTGCGTCAACGCCCCGCTTGCTCGTTAGTCACTTCGTTCTTTTACTCGCCAAGAAGGGCGCTGCCGCGCCCTTTGATATTTAATAGAAATATAGTTATTAACGTAAATCAATTCACCGTCTTCTTTTATTTGCAAAAGATGATGACTCGATATGAACAATGCCCCATCCACCTTTCATGCAAAAAAATGTCCTATATTCCTGCACACATTAAAAAAGTACTATGTGCAACAAGGGAGTAAGTGGTCTTTCGGTAGATGTAACCCCTTAAATGTTTTCTACAAAAGACTTACATATTGCGTTCTTGCTTCTACCGATGATTTTAATAAATTTTCGAAAGCATTTAGATCTTCTAAATTTTCTAATGGCAGTTCTGGCAAAACGCTTAAAATATCAGTATCATTGCTCTCCACAGTCCTTGCGCTATTAACTAGCTTATTAAGTTTTCTCAAAAGTTGGTTATGGTACTTTTTGTACTTCGTCTCAGTTAAAATATCTGAAATAAAATTTTAAAATTGTATAATGATAATTGTATGTACAATTGCAATTAGTTGTAGAAAGTAAGATCCGCGTACGAAAACCCGCCTTCCAAGTAATTAAGTCTTCATATCGTCGCTTCCGCATAATAAGGAATTATTTCAGGATCCGGTTGAAAAAGACGTTATCTCGCGCGACGATGTTTTTCGCTTCTATTTATATTGACGTCGGTCGATGTCGAATTAACAAAAAATAAGGGGTGATTCATTATTATAAAAGCTGTAGAATATGTACAAATAAAATAGTCAGACATTTTTTAAGGTAAGATAAAAAAAATAGTAAATAGAAGAGAATCATCGCGCGAGATAATACCTTTTGAAACAGGCTTCTGAGATAACGTCTTTTTCAACCGGATTCTGGATATTACATTTTAGCTGTATGTTTACTGTTATGGGTGGACACCAACTTATACATCTAATTTTTTTTCTCATAACCCGAGTTCCGTGCAATATAAATAAAAACTGTTAAAAAATGTCAGAATTGGAACTTTAAATAACAGTAATTTCGATTTTTCACTGTTACTTATAGTTTGTAACGAAATTTATTGTTATTTTCAGTTATTTACAAATTTCACAGTTTCGTATAGTTGTTTACAAATTTTCACAATATTTTTACAATTATTAACAGTTTTTCACAATAAATTACGCTTTTTGCTTACAATTACTATCTGTAATGTAAATGAGTGTAAATGATCAATAAATACTTTGAAAAACTGTAAAGAATTTCATTCCCAATTCTGACATTTTTTAACAGTTTTTAACACTTTTTTTACATTTGTTTACATTCATTATTTCCACTAGTAATACAACTGTAAAGCATGCTTATAGTATTTCACGAATATTACGACGCTACGTTGAAATACAGGATTTTGTTCACTGTTGTTATTAGTAAAGCGTAATCAAAACGGACTAGAATGCTCCGCTCATAATATTAATTAGTAATCTTCCCACACAATATACAAACAAAAAATGTTTAAAAAATCTAAAATATAAATGACAGCATATTTTAGGGGAAATAGGTGTTGATACCGCTTTTCACGCAGCCGTTACTTTTAATCTTTTGAATATCCGAATTTCGTGAGCTTTAGTCTCTTTAGAAAGCTCTCAAGTGCTCTATCTATACACGGCATAAGGTAAAATAGCCATTACTAGGACTCTTACGACCACCTAACTCCTTATACATATATGAATATAGTAAATTGTAGTTTTTCTGTGAAATAAAAATGGCAAAGGATAGTTTATACTTCGTTTAATTCATTTTACGAATAAAATAATGTTGTTAAAATGTTATAAAAGTTAAAACAAAATACATTTAATAGGTAGTCTATTCACCTTTAAGTGGGACACGATTTTTGAGATAAATCCTAAAGTGGGATAAATAAAGCCAATACTGGAGAAATATTACTGGGGAAATATAACCTTATGGGTTAATCGAACTTCATCCTAAAGTGGGACAATTTAAGGTTCTATTAGTGAATATGTAATAGTCGATTATAGAAAGTTTTCAATGTTTTACCAATTCTTGGCCACATACGTTGACTAAAAAAAAATTTTTTGATACGAAACAACAAATATTTATGGCAAAATCAAGGCAAAAGATACTATGGAAATATAGTCCCATAATAGACAACTACATAAAAATACTTGTTTTAAAGCGGGACACTTAATTTTGAAGTATATAATTATTGAAATTATTATATTGAATGTTTATTTCATTTATAAATGTACTAAAAGTATGTATAAATGTTATTTTATTCATTATTGAGGGAAAATTCGTAAATTAAGAACCACAAAATTTATACTAACACTCGTGAAAAGCAAGCAAAATAGCGAGTTCATGCCTGATTGATATTCGCTGTTTTCAAAGAGCACCGTTTATTATTTTGTCTTTGAAATTCATAATGTTTTAGAATTAAAATTATGTAATTGGATAAATTCTAACTTAATAGTACATTACGATATGCATCTGGAAGGTGATTATTTACCGCCTGAGACGTTTTTCGCACGAGCGAAGCGAGTGAGAAAAGTCTAATGCGGTAGAAACCACCTTACGCACCAGTGTCGTACAGTATTTTATACCACGAGACCCGAATAATCATATTAAATTTATGATTTTGAGGTTAAAGTGGTATAAAAATGATTAAAGAATTTTTTACTTTTATGATTTTTTAAATTCATATATACTAGATTATTAATAGTATTTATAGCACTGACTGCATAAATCCGCATTTATGTCGCGCCTATCCGTGACATAAGTAGTCCATTATTGCACCGTGCAGTATCGCCCGACTCTAACTGTTAGAGTTAACTGTTCGATTAGAGATGGAATCGGCCATATGAAATGTTAAAAAAAAATTACAAAAAAAATCTTTATCATACTATAGTACAGCATTAATCTTTTTTATCAAAATTCTTATTTCTAACTGTTAGAGTTAACTGTTCGATTAGAGATGGAATCGGCCATATGAAATGTTAAAAAAAAATTACAAAAAAAATCTTTATCATACTATAGTACAGCACTAATCTTTTTTTATCAAAATTCTTATTTCAAATTCGATGATCCTTTTTTAGGGTAATACTCACGATATAGCACTAGTAAAAATGTGTAGACTGTTTTCTACTTTACATTTATTATTTTAACGAGTTAAAGTTTACTTAAACTATTACTAAAGTAAACTAATACGTCAATGCATCGAAATAAACCAGTTATAATCATCAAAATTATTGATAAAAAGTTGCTGATTTGACTTTCTTTTTAAAGTTACATGTGTCTTTTTTGTTTTCAATAAATTAGTCTTTTCAGTTAACAGTCCACAATGATATATTTTAAAACCCATAAATGTTTGTTATATCTTTATCTTTTAAGACAAAAATTGTACACAAAAACTGAACGGTAAATGCTTTAATATATATAAATGTTTTGCGTTTTCTATAAGATTCTATGTTAAACTTGTAGAAATAAGAATGTTATTAACTTTTCTCACGGGACGTCTGGCTTGGTAAAAATTTAACTAAGTAAGTTTTATGCTACAATCAACCAGTATAGAAAATTTCGGCCACATCTGAACGGTAATTCTATAACTTTGAGTACACCTTGATAATGGTAAATAAAAAAATTACAAATAAATATTTTTACCTTCGTCATTAACTAAATTGTGAACTGTCTCGTATAACACTTTTCTGGAGGTACATGAAGGAGTGCTTATGAGATTTTCTTGTTTATTTGGCCTCTCTAAGAGATTTTCAGGACTCTTTCGGACATCAGTTATAGTACGCAGTAATTCGTTCTGCTCTTGAGGATCTACTTCGTTAATGTCCAAGGGGTTTACTTGGTAGCTGCTGCGAGCTTCGAGCTTGTTTTAAAGGACGCTCATCTAACAAAATTTATTGGTTTATTTATTAATATTGTATCAAAGAAGTTGCTTATTTGAAAAATGTTCAAAGATGAAACAAGACAAAGTAAAGTAAGTAGTATATTACGATACTACTGCTATAAGTGGCCCATTATCGCACGATGTAAAATTAGCGCCCTAGCGCAGCGAGGGTGATAATTCAGGTCATGCAGTCGGCCACCAAAGGCACTAGTGTCATACGATATTTTTTAGCAAGTTTATAAATACGCTGTCACGCCTATCCGTGGCATAAGTAGACCATTATTATAGCACTGTACGGTAGCACTGTACATACAGTGTATACAATATGATAAGCTCGGTGCTATAATGTACTAATACTTATGCCACAGATAGGCGTGACATAAGTGCGGATTTATATCAGACAGTGCTATAAAATATATTATTTAATGCTGACATTCCACGGTAAGGTTGACGCTCACATGCACTCCTCTATACTATTTAGACGATAGACAATACAAAAAATAACAAAAGAAACATTTAGAGTTAGTATGAAATCTATCTTTACTATAAGAAATTCAGATGGATGAAAATTAGAATATGAAAAAATCAGACGATGTTTGTTCCATACGTGAGCAGATGTCTCCTCGACTGGCGAGGAGAGTCAGGCCTCCAAATTCGGCTCAAATTTTGGGATATGTTTTTGGATGTAGAAATATAAAGAAAGTCGCAATATTAGATCCTAACGATAAAAAATTAAAGTTCTGGACTTTGCTCTTGAAACGTTAACAATTTAAATTTGAAGTCTCGAATATTATTAAAAAAAATAATAAAAAATAAAACTGCAGAATGCGAGCTTTCATTTGCTTTTTGTATAATTAAAAAAAAAAAGATTCCTTCCACATTTATAATAGTTTAAAGTTTAGCAAAAAAAATTGCACTGTTACACCGCTAAATTCGCTGTTTCACTTAATGCATATTTTGGTGCATTTTGGTTGCCCAATGTTAAATTTTCATAAATTTTGAAGGAATTAATATTTTTAAAATCTAAAGAAAATAAATGAAAGCTTGTATTCCCTAGTCTTATTCTCTTTTTTTGAAATAACATTTGAGACTTCAAATTTAAATGGTTACCGTTTCAAGAAGAGGTATTTTTCAATTTTTTTTAGAAAAATAAAACTAAAAATGTCCAGAGCTTGAGTTTTTCTAACGTTAGGGTCTAACATGGCGGCTTTTTTCATATTTCTACATTTAAAAACCTATCCCAAAGTTTGAGTCGAATCCGTGATCCAAAGCTTGACCCTCTCCTAGTGAATAAAGCACCGTTGTTTTTGTGCATAAAAATATATTGTACTGGCACACATTGATTTTTTATAAACTAGTAATTTTACACTTAAAACGTGTTATTATTAATCTCTTACTTATACTCCTATAGCAAATCGCAAAAAAAATTACTATCTTTTGAATTGATGCACATAAACCAATTGCAGATTACAGAACTAATTTAAAAAATGTCAAGACCTAGTTTTTATTTTAACAGAATTATTTGTTATTATTATTATTATTATTATTATTATTGTTATTATTTATTTTTCTGTCATGTAACACAGAACGAGTTTAATTAGTTCATCAAAATAATCTTTTAATAAACCCTGCAGTTTATTTAGAATAGAAAAAATTATAAGATATAAGAAAAGGATTTCTTTTAAGGGTTGAATGGCTGCTTTTAATCTTTGAAGGGCTGCACTATTTTATTTATAAATTTTAGGATAAATATTTTTTATGTTAAAATATGATCCACCACTCTCAAGACATGCATTCGTCAGGAATGCAATACCATACGCCGGAAGAGCAGTCTATAATGTTCAGGTAGAGAATACGAAAAGCTTTCGTCACGCGGATGATGCAGTATTTTTATTTTATTTTTTAATTACTTGTCTGTGAATGTATATATTTTTTAATTTATACTTTTTCTTGAAATTGGTGTACTTCTATATTCCATAATGATTAACATTAAAATAAAATTAAACTAACTCAGAATTAAAATAGTAAACCAATTCTTCTTGCATCCCCCTGTACACGCATATACGCCCACGCACACATACACACACACCCACACACGTACATACACAGTAGGTTTACTAGTCTGTTTTTGAGTATATCAGTATCAGATCAGTATATCTTCATTTTTAAATATAAATATAATTAACAATTTATTTTATACTTTCTCTTTATAACAAATACTATTGCAATGGTAGTTTTTTCTACTTCAAACTAACATTTAAGATGAAACGAAACAACACATATATGGGTTGGATATACTAGTTAATATTGCGGGTATCAAGGTATTGTTAAGGACGTTTGTTAGGAATTTTAAAAATGTCGAAAATTTTTGAAAAAAATACATATTATTCTATATACTGAGAAAATATTTTATGAATTTTTTGAGATTTTTTTATTGTTTTATTGTAGAGAAAAATAAATGTGAACAATAAGAATTTAACATGTGTTCTTATGGCAAGTGAAAGTTTTTATACCACATAATTGTTATTAAATGTTGAAAAATGAAATAAAAATTCTGAGCAGTTGAATTAAAGTTTTTGCAACTATTATAGCGAAAGATCAAAGGAATCCATCGTTTATTTCTATTCGAAATTAATTAATTTAATAAAATTTGACGTCGGCTAATCATTGACAATACACTTTCGACATAATTCGACATAACCTATAAGCATTTGGGCTTCCCCCGCACCGCGCCCGATCAGACCCTGACAAACGCCCTTAAGGTGGGAATCGAATTCGGAGCTGCTACGAGTCACGCACGTAATCAGTTGAACATAAACTAACTAACCCAACGTTACACAACACTAAATCAACATTAAAAGCAATGTATATAATACAGGGTAATAATCGTAGTCAAATAATAACAGATAATAAAAATTACTAATACACTAACAACATAAATAAGATAAACGATAATATTATTGAACCTTCTTGTTCACTATCCAGATCACTTTCACTACTAAATTTTTTCTTCGGCTTATTTCGCTTCTTCGTATTCTTGTTAAGGATTTCATTTACTATCGCATCTGACTCCTCATTTGTACTAACATTAGCACACCCTTCTTCAATTTTGAGAGCAATCGAATACTCTGTAATTTTAAATATACATGCATATTATCTCATATTGCAATATTAATATTTAATGAAATACGTTAAAAATAGTTTTCACTGTTAAATTGGATAAAAAGCAGCACCTATATAAGAAAACTAACTGGCACGGAAACAATCTAGCGAAAAAATGTATTAAAAAATTTATTAAAATTACAGGAAAGTTTTGAATGCGTCTCAAAATTAATTGTATTTCGAATATTAGGCTACTCACTTCGACGGTTACAGAATTACGCTTGAATAAAAAAGCATGTGCTTAATTAAGCTTTGTACACGTCGTATCAAAATAGTATATTATGCACCAAGGGAATAAAGTGGGCTGTGTGCTTCCTGCGCGAGAGTTGTCGCACGAGCGAAGCGAGGGCGACAAACGCGCAGATTCACACAACCCACTGTATTCCCGAGTGCAATATACAACTTTTTAACACAACTATCATAAAGTTCGTACTCGTTTCCCGCCGAAAAGGAAAAAAATGCTGCATATTTATTCCCCAACCTCACTTTCGTTGCCAGCGCAGCGCGCGATTTGCATGTGCGTGGCGCTGGGAACTAGAGTGGGGGTAGGGAATGAACGTAGCACTTTTTTCCCGTTGCGGCGGGAATAAATTACGCACTTTATGATGGGGTGTGTTAAAAAATAATATTCCATAGATGAGCGAGAAGGTGATTTTTAACCTCGTGGGACCTTCCCACCCTCGCTTTGCTCGAGTGCAAATGTCCCCACGTAGATAAAATCTATTTCCCGCACTAGTATCGATATGGAATTTTATTTATTTATTTATTTATTTTTTTACATTATACTAAACTACGATAAGCTTTGATGAATAAGGCATCATGTATATTTTCTTTTAATATTTCTAGAACATATTAAAATTCTGAAAGAGAGATGAAATATCAATAATTTTTTTCAAAATAAGACCCTTATGGAAGATATGAATTTAATCCCTGAAAAACATTCTGTATGGTTACAAACGAACGCCATAAAGATCATTGTTTAGCAATTAAACAATAAATTTATTTATTGTATAATAAAAATGTGGTTTGGCATTTCCTTAAGGAAATAAAATAATAATTTTTTAAAATAATTTAATAATAAGTACTAACCAAAAGGTTCAAGGATTTTATGTGCTTTTTCGGTGGCCCAGTTCTTTTGAACCGTCATACTAGACATCCTCTTTTTATTTAATACCGGTTTCGGAGGCCATGCCCCTTCATTTGCTGATTTATTGACCCATAATTCAGGTACTACTGATACGGAGTCTTCGAAAAACACAACGTAATAACTCACACGATGTTCACTCATCTGAAAGTAATATTCTCTGGTACAATAATTGAATAGCTGCCTACAAGTTACTTCTACTTTTGAAAAATGAAATAGATCTGAATCATGGGGATAGTTTATGCTTTCTCCGGGAGGGAATTTTTTTGTTGTAAAAACAAGACCGCTGTCAATTCACTTGCACTTAGCTTTCTCAACTTAATTTATGATTTCATTAAATTAATTATTTAATTAATTATCAAAAATAACTTCAACTTGAAACTTTTGTAGGGTAGAATATTATAAAACTTATGCAATTGTACACTTTATTTTTTACGATTTGATGAATTTCTTTTTATAATAATATAATATAATTTTTGACACTGGCTATATAAATATATAAATTTATTTATTAAAAAATATTTTCTAAGATCTTCAACTTGTAATTAAATGATTTTCTGAAATATTTAGTATAAATCTTAATTTCTCGAAAACGATTCTATATATTAAATTGAAATTAATAGAGCGTTTAGTTTATAAAGTATAATCAATATCCGCAAAATTAGACTATTACAGGCTTAGATAAGACTTTGAGAATAGTTTTTTTAATCCTCTTTTAAAAGAATGATGACGGAAATGTGAAGCCGAAATCAAACCTTTGTGATTGGCCAAGTCCGTTTAAAAGGACCCCGTAATTGGTCGACGGTGACGTTAGCTTCTCGCTTAAGGTCTTAGCTGATTGGTCCAAATAAAACCCACAAAGTTTGGAGTTATGAAAGTTTTAAAATAAAAATATAAGTGATAAATAGTATTAATGACTTCAAATTTGGTTTTCTATAACAGAAAAGTATTAAAATTTTATCTGTAGTTAACAATGAAGGACTATAAATACTTCTACTTCAATCTCTGTATAAGGGCCTATGGCTCGTTTATTGCTAAATAAATAAATAAATAAATAAATATGTTAGCGTCGCGAGTTTTCATGTACGCGGGAGTGAACGCATGTATGAGTGTGAGCGAGCGAGTGTGTGTGAGAGGGGAGAGCGAGCGGATGGAAAGCGCGCGCGGAGCCCGAGAACGGGGGGGGACGAGACAGACCGAATCGAGACGGGAAACACGTAACATCTCTCTCGAGCAGTAGATTGTACAAGTGAAATTCGAATAAACGTACTTTACGTATGCTGTTTAATTGTAAAGCAGACTTTGTTAGTTATTAGATTAGTCCACCCCTCCTTAACGCTGTGTCTAATAGTCAGAAGTGGGATAGGTTCAACATGGCTCGGATGGAATTTTCGGCTTAAAATGACCAAGAAAAGGTACCTAGTGCATGTGGCGCGCAACGAAAGCGGGTGACAGAGCCAAGCGACGATACACTTGTTCTCTATGACGATTGCACACGGAACCCTTTAGGAGGTTAGGTTAATGGCAACGACCAGCCGCTACGACTTACGAAGCAACAAAAGAGAAAACGCTGAGCACGCTACACACGATACGAACGGGAGGAGGATGAACAAAAGATTTAGTAACTCAACGGACGGTGAGTTTAACGGCTTTAATAATTCGAACGACGGTCTGGACGACTCATCGGTTTACGAAGACTCCTTCGCCGAGCAGGAAGCGCTAAGAGAAAAGGCTGAGAATTTACGTGAGATGGGCGACAACGCCGGTAACATAGTCAACGGCAACGGACGGGCCCAAGATGGCGGAAAAGACGACGGCGATCGAAGAGGCCTACAAGACAAGCTCAACGGCGAAGGCAATGCGGATCAAGATGGCGGCAATGGCGGCGGAAATGGAGGTGCCAACGGCATAGCTGGTGCCGCAAACCAAGGTAACCCTATCGTTTTGGGGGAACCACCGTAACCGGCGGATGTATTTACAATGCTCTTAGAGCAGAACAGAAGGAGAGATGAAATGATGGAGCGTATGATGATACAACTCGCCCAATTCAACATGAACAGACCGCCGAGCGAGGCGACGAGCGGAATTCCGACATACCATATTATGCCAGACCTTAGTAAAGATATTCAGACGTTCGACGGAGAAAAAGGTAATTTGGTGGCAAAAGAGTGGCTGCGTGGAATTGAGAGCAGAAAAACGCTGCATAATTGGCCTGAATCGTTCACGCTAGAAACAGCGCGCTCGCACCTCAGAGGGGGCACTAGACACTGGCTGCGGCGCAAAGACTTACCGACGTGGGTCGCATTCAAAACGGCGTTCACAAAAACCTTCATCGGATCAGACAGCCTTACCGACCGATGGCAAAGAATGACGAGTAGGATACAACAAAAAGGCGAATCACTTACGGCGTACTTTCATGAGAAAATGAGAATGTGCGAAGAGGTTAACCTACCCTTCAAGGAATCAAGAGAACAAGTGCTTATCGGATTATGGTCTCGCGATCTTAGAACGCAAACGAGTCCGAAAGAGCATAAAGATGAAGACGCATTCCTACACGATTTGATAGAGCAACAACGGATGATTGAGCTTAGTTACGAAAGGCGCTCGTCAAAAATCGCGACGGATAAATCAAAGACTGCAGCCGACAACAAACCACACGACTCGAGCGACGGATTCAAAGCACAACACGAGTCGCACAAATCTGGCGCTACGAGCTTTGCCAAAAGAGCTCCTTCGCGCAACGAGCAGGGCCAGCCAAAATGCTACAATTGTAATGTATACGGTCATATATCAAGAGACTGCCCGGAAAAGGTTAACGTTAGCTCCGGCCCAAAGCTCAATAACGATGAACGAAAACACACTCCCAAGCAATCTAGCACCGGGGAAGTGAGAAGAGTCGACGGAGTAACTCAAAACGCAGCACAAAAGTACTACAAGGAGGTAAACATCAATGGTTATGTATGCAAGGCTTTTATCGACGCAGGCAGCTCCGAATGCACTCTGAAAGCTTCAACAGCATTGATGCAGGGTTTCCACATTACAAGGCAGCTCATGAGTTTAAAGAGCTTCGGTCCATCAGGATTCACTGTTACATCGCCTGGTTTTGTAGAGTCGAAAATCACCGTCGACGGAGTAAACGCTTCAAGAGTCAAGGTAAGGGTAGTCCCGGACGACTGCCAACCAGTAGACGTGCTTATAGGCCGAACGTTCACAGAACTCCCTCATGTCTCCTATTACAAGGACGGCAACAAGCTGGTGTTTAAGACTCGAGACGAGCCAGATGAGGTTGATGAAGACGACCGTACACAAGGGCAACCAGAGATAACGCAGGAGGTCGAGCTACCCGCTGCCAGTATGAATTTTGTTGCAGTGGACGATGGCGCGACTGAGCATCTGTTACCTATCCTCAACTTAGGCGATGATCCCACGAAACTCATGAAAGGTGAGTGCTCGCTTCGCAATTGTGAATTGACACAAGCGCCTCTGATCTCGCCTATGAGGTTAGTTATCACCGAAGATGACATCCACGAAATAAACAACCAAGCGAAGGAAGCAATCACGGAACTGTTGAATATCCTCAATATACACAGAGACGCCATCGCTACATCTGAGGCTGAATTTGGTTGTACCGATTTGTTAGAGATGGACATTAAAGAGCTTCCAGGAAGTCATCCGGTTATGAAGAGGCCATATCCAGCAAGTGACGATGAAAGGGAGCGTATACGCAAAATCGTACAGGAATGGAAAGACCGAGGAATAGTGACAGAGACGGAGTCACCATATGCTAGCCCAGTACTTTTAGTCAAGAAAAAGTCTAACAAGGATCGTTTGGTAATAGATTTCAGGGCGGTAAATAAACAAACTGAAAGAATTCACTTTCCAATACCTAGCATGGATGAGTACATGACGCAAATCGGAAACGCAGACTGCTTTGCTGTACTAGGCTTGGCGCACGGCTATCTGCAGGTGCCACTCAAGAAGGAGGCTAGAAGCAAGACAGCGTTCATCGCACCGGACGAGACGGGCGAGTGTACGCGGGTGATGCCGGGACTGGTCAACGCTTCGTTTTACTTCTCCATGATCATGCAGAGAGTTCTGATGCCTCTGCGGCATTTGAAGGTCGTATGGTTTATGGACGATATTTTCTTATGTGGAAAAGGTTGGAGAGAACTATTAGACAAATTAAAAGTGGTTCTAGAAGCACTACAAGCAGCAGGCTTAACTATAAAATTATCAAAATGTAAGTTTCTTATGGAACGTGTAAGTTTTCTAGGTTTCGAGATTTCTGCTAAAGGTGTAGAGCCAGGACTTGGAAAGGTGGAGGCGATTCGGCAGTTCCCCACTCCAACCAACGCACACCGGCTGCGGAGGTTCATGGGAATGATTAGCTTCTTCCGACGCTTCATCGTAGGTTGCGCTAAGCGAGCAAGGCCCTTGTCGGATCTGCTCAAGGCAAATGCGGAATATAAATGGAGCGAAGAAGCACAAGCGTCGTTTGACGATCTAAAAGCCGCGCTGACGGCGAAGCCCGTGCTGATGCTCTACGATCGCAAACGGGAGACGGAACTACACACAGATGCGAGCGCAACAGGATTAGCGGCTATGCTATTCCAAAAAGGGGACGATTCAAAGTTTCATCTGGTCTACGCTATAAGCAGATCGACAAGCGATGCTGAAGCCAACTATCACTCCAGCAAGCTGAAAATGCTAGCAATTGTGTGGGCGGTTAATAGGCTACGCAATTTTTTAATAAATATTCATTTCACAATTATTACAGATTGCCAAGCATTAATGCATATTCACGTGGGAAGCACGAAAAACCCGCAGATGATACGCTGGCAGAATCAGCTAAGTGAATACGACTATGAGATTCGTCACAGACCCGGCGAAAAGATGCAGCATGTCGACGCCCTCAGCAGAGCACCCCTCCAAACCACGGAGGAAGAGGACGGCGACGAGCCGTGGATATTTTCGATATCCCGTAACGAAGAAGAGGTACTGCTTTATCAGTATTATGATAAAGAGCATCCAGAGAAAAATAAAAATTTTGAAGAAAGAAGAGGCGAACAGAACACCCTCAGAGACGAGCGAGATCGAAGGCTTCGTGTTGGACGAAGGTCTTCTATACAAAAGGGAAGGTAATGATTTAAAATTCGTAATCGGCAAAGCAATGCGAAAAGGGCTAGTTGTACGCTACCATGATTTGCATGGTCATTTTGGACTTGACAGAACGTTGCGAAATATAAAGGTATTCTATTACTTCCCAAACATGAAGTCATATGTGAGGCAACATATCAGAGCGTGTCTACATTGCATAACCACAAAGACGATCACTGGACGGCAACCGGGCGAGTTACACCCGATAGCACCAGGCCACAGACCGTTCGCTGTTACTCACATCGACCACATAGGACCGTTCGTCACAAGTGCTAAGAAAAACCAATACATACTGGTCATCGTGGACAACTTGACAAAGTTTGTATGTTTGGAGTCATGCCGTAACACGAAGGTGGCAGACGTAGTCAAACGGATGGAGGATTTCGTACACAGATTCGGAGCTCCAGAGAGACTTATCTCTGATAGAGGTACCTGCTTTACGTCTACGCTGTTCGAGGAGTTTTGTAAAAAGCACGGTATACGTCACACGCTTAACTCGCCACGGCACGCCCAGGCTAACGGCCAAGTCGAGCGAGTCAACAGAACTCTTGTTCCTGTTATACAAGCGAACTTAGAAGAGGGAAAATTCGGACGAGACTGGGACCGCAACATAAAGGATGTAGCCCTGGCGCTGAATACCTCTTTTAATAGGAGCACGACGAAGACGCCGTTCGAACTGCTATACGGCTACAAACACAGATGCAACGATGGAGTTACCAGACTTTTAACCATTGAAGAAGAAAGAAAGAGGTATCAACGACCAGAACAACTACAGCAAGAAGCTCGTGAGAAGATTTTGAAGGAACAAGAATTATACAAAGCCAGATACGACCAACACCGATACCGAAACGTTTTCTACAACATAGGAGATATCGTCTATCTCCGGACTGTACCTACAGCGACTGGTGAAAGTACTAAACTACAGCTCAAGTGGAGAGGGCCCCTAGTTGTTTATAAAATACTCCCAAGTGATACATATGGAGTTACCGACCTGCAAATGGATACCTGTGGCAGAAGGTACGCCTCTACAGCACACGTATCTCAATTGAAGCTGTGGCAACCAGCTCAGGAAGACGAAGACGAAGAAGTCGACGTAATGGACGAAAATACAAACAAAGCAAAGGACACGGCGACTGAAAACATTAGTCAAGCAGTGAGCAGTGATCAGCAGAGGTATCCAGATTACGACGCACTTCGGAGCACGAGCACAGATCAACCATCTCCCGAAGAGGATGCAGAACCCCTAGGGCACGTTCCTTCTGGAGATAGGATAACCTACTCCGAGAGCCAGCCGATGAATGCATCACCAACGATGCCAACAAGAGACAGGAGAAGTAAGAAGATTCCTGCGCGATTTAAAGACTTTGTGTGTTAAAGTGAAGATTTAAATATCTAAATGCACGAACGTATGTAAGAGTTTGAATGATTTCCCAATCGCACGTATGATTTTTTTTTTCTTCTTCTAAACGTATATATATACAGCTAAAGATGTCTATCTCGAAGTTCTTTTCTTTCATGATCGAGTGTTACTCATACTATACGTGCGAGCAACGAAACCGTTCAAAGTCCATTACCCTTTTTGTATTAATTATAATTCGTTTATATTGTAACTGTAAGTAATTTTTTTGGTCGGCTTTTACGACCTTCATTTGTAATTCCAAAAGGGGAATGTCCTTTTCTTTGCGATACTACTCGAGGGCGAGATAAATCGCAGGATGGCCGAATGTTAGCGTCGCGAGTTTTCATGTACGCGGGAGTGAACGCATGTATGAGTGTGAGCGAGCGAGTGTGTGTGAGAGGGGAGAGCGAGCGGATGGAAAGCGCGCGCGGAGCCCGAGAACGGGGGGTCGAGACAGACCGAATCGAGACGGAAAACACGTAACATCTCTCTCGAGCAGTAGATTGTACAAGTGAAATTCGAATAAACGTACTTTACGTATGCTGTTTAATTGTAAAGCAGACTTTGTTAGTTATTAGATTAGTCCATCCCTCCTTAACACTGTGTCTAATAAATATATAAATAAATAAAAATAGATTACTCCACGAATTACATCCCGATATTGTAATTACTTTCACACATTAATTACTATTACTTATTACTTCTTTGCAATTGTAAGTACTTAGGGTGAAGAATTTGACTTGTACTTTTTTCAAATAAATTTTATTGCAAATTGTAAAAAAAATGTATAATAAAGAATGAAATTATATCTATCGATGTAATAAAGGTATAGCATAATTGATTTCTTTGTGGATAAATAAACAACATTTTTTAATAACATCTTTTACAGGAAAAATTTCTAAATTTGATAGGTCCTTAACTTCGTAGATTCCCATGAGTCTTGAATCGATTGGATAATTCTGTATTTCTCTTTTTCTAAGAAATTTGCGCCCTATTACTATCATTTCTTCGTCTTTCATTCCAATGTAGTCTATTAAAATGACTGTTTTATTTTTTAATATGCAACAATTATTAGGCTGACATATCGTCAAAACAAAATTTTGGAATTCTAGTTTTTTATGGCTGTTTCTACAATTAAACGGTAGCGTAATATTAATACGCGATGCTAATACAGACCATGGTTTCATTAACTTACCGCGTTTGCAAGTTGGTCGCAATCGTTCTGACAGCCTGCGATGAATTTGCTGTAAGGGTTTCTCATTCTTTATTAATATCTTTTTTAAGAATTTCATATAATTTTCGAAATCAAACGTACTAAAATCGTCTAGTGGTCCAGATTGTTGTGCATCTTGCGCTAAATGAATTAGATTATGCACGTTCCATGTGATATATTGTTTGCCATATAGCACTTTAAATTCTCGAACAAAGTATATCAATAATTCGCACGCATATGCATTGTTTGTTTTGTAATTGTTATTATCGCATAATATTCTAATGGCGCAACTTAATGAATTAAAGTGCAAAACATACTTATTTTCTAGAACACTACCAATTATAATCTGCCCAGCGTATAATAAAAAAATACGAAGAGTCACCGCCTTCCACCGCTTTATTTCCGAAATGGGTTGCGTTTTATGGTTAAATTCTGATGGAAGATATTTTTTGAAATTGGTAAAAGTATTTGATAGATGTTCGGATTGCATTGCTGAAAGTTTCGGTGTGTACTTTAACAACATAATAATAATTGCCTTTGTAACTCCTAAGCATATTAAATGCATGTAGTCAAGTGGGAATTGATTTATCATATCAATTGATAATTCTTCAAAAGGAGAATAGCCGCGATGGTGCTCAATTTGAGTTCGGTTTCTAAAATTTGTATTAGTCCTTAATTGAGCCTCTTCGTTTAAATAAACCATTCTTCTCATAAATTCACCTTCTTCAAAACATTTACCGTAACCAAAATGACCACTGTGCTGTTTCGTGAAAGTACAAAAACTTCTTGCAGGACTGTCACAAATCACACATCTTAAAGTAACAATATAATGCTTGTTTTTGTACTGAAAGCCTTCACTGTTCATTTTTCTATAATCATTAATAAATGGTGTTAAGTAGACAGTGACCGATTCAGATTTTTGAGTTCCGTGATATACACCAATCACGAATTGTGGAATGAAAGGATTTTTAACTAATTTTGCTAATATTGGCCATAATGTTCTATTTGTAGATTTTGCAATTGGCACACCATCAATATTAATATCAATAATAATATTTTCATCTAATTTTTCATATAATAAAACGTTTTGCAATGCCTCTTTCAAACCATAGTGAAAATATTCTCCTGGTGGACATGAAGTTACTATAGTTTTTCTCGGAGTCTTGAGAATAGTACGCGCATCCTTGGGAAGATCAGCATGACCAAAATCTCGTAACAAATGTAAAAGTTTCGATAAATGGTCACGCCCAACTGAACCACAATCCCTATACCATTCACATAGTCCTTCTTTTAAACCATTTTTTTCTTCTTCATCTATACAAATTTCAATATCATCATTAGCTTCCGCATCATCATCGCTATCTAAATAATTATCCGAATCATCAGAACTGTCTGTTATATTTTCCGTTTCGCTACAAGAATCTTCAATACTCAAAGTTGATATAAAATTTTCAAATTCACTATTGAAATCATTATTATCTTTAACTACAATGGTATTTTCCTCAACTATATTTGATTTTGAAATTTCAGGTTCTACATCATATTGTAAATTATTTTCATCTTTATTAAAAAAGTTTCTGTTGATATTTTCGCTGGTATTTTCATCACTTGAACCACAATTATCTGTTTCACTTAAGTTTTCTTCTAATTCTTCAATATCATCTTGAAATTCTATAGCAAGTCGTCGAAATTTTTGTCATTCTGATAATTTATTAAAATCTTTTCGTAATGACATCTGAAAATATTTGTTTAGATAAACAAAAAAAAATTATTTAATTGAAATAAAAATTTAGACACACTCAGAAAAGTATCACGCCATAATAAATGGGAACTTTGACTCTTCCCTGTGAGGAAAAAGTGGTTGTTCACTTTTGAGCCTAAACACGTGGTCAATAACTCGGGCTGAGATATACACTAACTGGGGCTAACTGGTAGGGTTGCGAAAAATTACACGGAACAAAATGTATGGATTCGGAATAGGATGACTTCACCAGTGAATGTACGAATAAGGAAATTTCAATTTTTGTTATTTAGTTAAGAGAATTAAAAATGGATTAAAAGCAAAAATATTTTTTAATTAGTATTTTAAAATCTTGAAAATTGAAGTCAGTGACAAAATTTTAGATAAAGAATAAAAGTAGAAATTTTGTTTAAAAGAAATCTGTAAATATCTCCTAAAAACCAGTAAGTGAATACGCGATCTTAGTATGTAAATACGTTTCGCCAGTGAATGAATACTTCGCCAGTGACTAAATACTCAATAGCGTCAATTTTATGATTTTATTCTTAACAAGATAAGTTCTTTTATGCAGAATCTTTATGTAAAATGAAATAAAAATTTTAAAAGATTCGAAAATTATCGTCATGTTAGATAAACAATACATAGAAAGCTTGATATTTTCATATATGTATTTAAAGAAAATGTTCGTTAACTGGTGACTGTTCGGATATTGATGAAGTCACCCTACTTTGATAGTTTTACACACCGACACGTAAAAAATAGCATATAAAATCTACTCAAATTATACTGCATTAAAATTTACTGAGTTGAACTTCAGTAAAATCTACTCAAACGGTCAATAAATTTAAACTTAATTTTTTTAAATAATTCACTTGCAATTATACTTGAGCAAAATTTTTTAAGTAATTATTATCATGTTCTTTTATTATACAATTTTCTGGTCATTAAATGTTTAATTTATTGAGTACTTGTAAAAATATTAAATATTAAATACGAAACGTGAATTATATCGTGAAATAACTGTACAAAAGAGCGAGAACGAAAAGTGTACCTAATGAGTACATCGATACTAGCGCGATCACTTCACTCGGGCGACAAACTCACACTCGTGCGCAAAGCTCGATTTCGTACATGCTTGAATAAAAAAGCATACGCTAAATCAAGCTTTGTACACGTCGTGTCAAAAAATACTGTTCGATACACGAGCGAGAAGGTGATTTTAGTATTTACAATTTTGACACTCAGTGCAAAGGGGTCGTGTACAAATTACGTAAGAGTATTTTCTTCAATCTTTGCCCCCCCCCCCCCCGTACCCACACGTAAGAGTCCGTAAGTTTTGCTTGACCCCTACCCCCTGTTTTACGTAAGATTTTCCTAATTCAAGGGGGGTAAAAGCGTACTAGGTATATCAAAACATATTTTGTTTTTCTCATACGGTTATTTATGTTTATTTATTCACTATCCAATTAATAATTATTTATACAAATGGTGGTTTTATAATAAAACAATAATTATAGTAATATAATTTAATAATCTAATTTCCATCTGTATAAAAAGTGTTAATTAACCATTCATCAATAGATTTTATGCAAGGTTCATCAGATACCGTATAATTTAAACAGTCACCAATTCACTTTCAACATCGAGATGTTCTGACTCAATCCATTCTGAATCATTTTTCACAATTTTTACACACAATTTTTTGGATCACCGAGTTTTGATAATCGACTTTCAATTAATTTTTCTCTTTTCTCTTGCTTTATTAACTCAATGTTCTAGTAGTCTCATGTACGAAATCGCTCCTTTTTTTTCGCAATGTACTCCACACATTTTACAGTATGTTACGCATTTGAATTTTAAATTAATTTATTGTCTACTCTTTTTTTCTCTCTGTTCCATAGAATTCCGTCTCCCTCAGAATATTGTACTTAATTTATGCTCACGTCAGAAGATTTTTAAACCGAACGTAGTAACTATGTCCGTGCATGCGATTTTCCGTGCTTGCATGGGCCTGCTCTATGCGAATTTTTTAATGTAGGAATGTAAGTGCGCGCTTCCCCCGGGCGATTGTGGCCGTACCGTCGATCCACGCGTGCGAATTTTGAAAAATGTCCTGTATAATTTTTTTAAATGTTGAAAATATCGGAAAATAATATCTTACGTATTGTTATTATAGTCCCCTCCCCCGCATAAGGGTTCATCAGGTTCTCATACACCCCACCCTCTTCTGCTCTCACGTAATTTTTCATATGGAAAAAACAAGTGTAGAAAATCGTAATAAATTATATGAAACTGTAGCAAACCGTAAGAAACCGTACAAAAGTGTTTGTTTTCGGACAGTTTGCATGGTTAATTTCTACGGTTTCCTACGATTTTATATGGCTTTGCACGATTTTATACAGTTTCTTACGTTTATTATCTCGACAGGAAAAATTTATGATGTACGCAAAAAATTTACAAATCGTATTAAAATGTATGAAAGTATATAAACCCGTATTAATCTGTACAAATACGTAAAAAACCGTACAAATTTTGTCCGAAAACCAACAGTTTCCTATGATTTCCTGCGGTTTCTACAATTTTCTACGTTTATTATTTCCATATTGGTTGTACACGGTCCCGAAGTGCTATTTTTGTGCAGGCTTGCAAACGTAAGCTTGTTTGAAAGTGGTACTTTACGCACGGCGTGCCAAAAACAATAAGAATAAAATAAGTATCAAATCATTATATTATTTCGTTGTTTGCTCTGTCAGAATAAGTGTTTGAAAACTAACCTCAAGAGAAGTTAATAAGTTTGCAAGCTCATAAAACCTACAAATAAGTTCAATAATTTTTTATAGACTAGAACCATTTAACATGTATGTTACACTACACATACCACTTTAAGCTCATCCGGAGACCTCTATTTTGAATACTATTTTTATACATAATATCTATTCTTAAATATTAATTACTCAATTAATCTTAATTACTCATAGTTAAATCTTGAAAAATTATTATATAAGAAATTTTTTATTTGCACAAGCATTAATAATATATCCAATTACTTATTAAATTACGTATAACGGGCGAGGATTCTAGGCTAGTTAGCGAAAGATAGAAACCGCCATTACCGCCCTTCCAGGAAAGGAGACTTACTGGAAGGATAAGTAGTGCGTTTGATAGTCTCGCGGTAGAGACACTCGATTATAATAGGTAGAGCAACATAAAGATTATAATCTTTATGCTGCTCTCTCTGGTATACTCGTTACTGGCGCCATGTCATACATATAAGTATTGCATACATAATACATTTTTTTTTTTTTTTCCGAGGTACTAGGTGAATCTTCCGAGGCCCCCGTCCTTGCTTACCGCATGGAGAGGGGCCCACTAAGACCATCAGGAAGCGTCGGGCTCCGCGATGTGAGGGATTTCTATCCCGTAAACACCCAAAACCTTTCCCGCGGCGTTCACCGGAATCCGGCCCGGAACTGTTATACACATTACTTCGGACCGGTGGGCGTTCCTATGCCCTACGGCAATCTTATATATCTTGTTTGGTCTGTCTATTTTTCGTCTTCTGTATCAGTTTTCAAGGCAACCGTCAGTCTTTTTGCCTTGTAGTACGTGAGTCACGTAGCGTGCTATGTCGTTCCAGTTTTGTTTGCTTGACAGCATCAGTGTCACGACGTTATCCGGTGTGATGTCACCTGTCTTCGTCTGTAGTCTGTGTTTCGCGTCTATCCAGCGGGGGCACACGAAAAATGTGTGCTCCGCGTCGTCTCTATTATGTCCGCAGTACCTGCAGGACGGGGTCGTTACCTTCCCCATCCGATGCAGATACTGGCTGAAGTATTCGTGTCCGGATAGGAACTGGGTCAGGTAAAAATTCACCTCCCCAGCTCCTCTCTTATGCCAGAGTCGCACGTCCGTTATGAGGCGTCTCGTCCACTTGGCTTTGTCGCTGTCTGTCCATCGCATTTGCCAGGATGTCAGCGTCGTCGTCCGTGCGTCTATGGAGGCTCTCGCTCTTCCCCTTTCTTTGCTGTACTCGTAGATCCTCTTCCGCTCGAGAGCGAGAAGGTCTACTGGGACAACCCCTGCGATCACTAGTACCGCCACCTCTGAGACAGTGCGGTACGCGCACGCGATTCGCAGCGCTCCCAGTCTTTGTACCGCCGCGATCTTTTTGCGGTACTTCTCTATTCGCGTCGCGTCCGCCCATATCTCGGCCCCATAAAGGAGCATCGAGTTGGTCACTGTCATAAGCAGTCGTCGTACGCTCGGTCTCGGTCCCTTCGTATTTGCCATGAGGCGGGCGAGGGCGGCGGTCTTTAACGCCGCCCTCTCAGCGACGCCACGTATGTACGGACAGAAGGTCATCCTCGTATCCAGGGTCACCCCCAGATATTTGGCGGACCGTCCAGGATGCACAACGGACGTCCCCGCCGTCATGGGTATCGTCGTGTCTATCCGTTTCCTAGTTAGGTATAGTAACTCCGTCATTTGCATGGCCAGCTGTAGTCCCCGACTTTGCATCCATTCGTCCACCCGTCTCGTGGCTTGGGTCAGCCTCATCTGAACCAGTCGTGTATCCTTGGTCGTGATGACGATGACCAGATCGTCTGCGTAGCCGACCAGATAGACCCCCGGTGGCATCGGAAGATCCAACACCTCATCGTAACCTACGTTCCAAATATCGGGGCCAAGGATCGAGCCCTGCGCTACTCCCGCCGTCATTTTTCTTTTCTTAACCCCAGTCTGCGTTCCGTACGTAATGTAACGGTCTTGTAGATAGTTCTTGAGAATTCAGAGAAGGTATGGGGGCAGCCGGAAAGCGTCGGAGAATGCCCGCACGATGTCCGTCCACCTCACCGAGTTGAAAGCGTTTCGTACGTCGAGTGTTGCCATGAGCACTATTGGCCTGTTCTTGTGGGGTCTAGTCTGTGCTCTGTCAAAGGAGTCGATCACTTTTTGGATCGCCCCTATCGTCGACCATCCTTGTCTGAACCCGTACTGTCTGTGGTTCAGGCCGCCAGCGTTCCGAACCGCCTGTTGGATTCGCGGTCTCAGGAGCATTTCGAAGAGCTTGCCAAGTGTATTCAGCAAGCTCAGCGATCTGTAGGATGACGGCGAGTCCGGGTCCCCACCCTTTCCTTTATCAATGAGGATCAGCCGCGCCGTCTTCCAATCTTTGCTGAACACGCCCTCCGCCAGGCATGTATTATATAGGTTCAGGAGTATCTCCGGACGTCGTTTTGCAACAATCCCGAGGATTTCCGCTGGGATACCGTCCGGCCCTGGTGCCTTCCCCGCCGAGAGCTGCGCAACAGCCAAGCTGAGCTCACCCGGGGTGAACTCCTGCACCTCGTCGTCGCCAGTATCGTCGCCCCCCCCACCCTTGTTCCAAGTGTGTAGGGAAGAGTCCGTCAATGATTCTGTCCATCGTTTCTTCGTCCCTGACTACCGGTGGATTGTTGCCTCCCAGGTAGCGGGTGACGATTTTGTAACCCGCTCCCCAAGGGTCTGAGTCCACCTCGTTAATCAGTTTGGTCCAACTTTCCTTTTTACTGTCATTGATAGCGCGCCTCAGTTCTTTGCGCGCTACCCGGTACTCCTCCGAGTGCATACATAATACATACTGCACACGGAGAGGGAGCACGCATACTTATACAATCAGAGGCGAACGTCGCGCCAGCCGCTCTGACGTCGCAAATCAGCGGTTGCCCTCTCCTTAGTGTGTTTTCAAATTCGAACAGGCCATAGAAATAGTCATCGTATGCGGAGATAAATAATAACATACGTTGAAGAAAGATGTCTTGAAATATTGAAAACAAATTTTTTTAGAGAAATTTAATTAATGTCAAAACAGTTACCGTCACATAAAAGAAAATTCAACAAAACACATACAATCTTTTTTGCGTTATATGCAATCTTGATTTGAAAACGATCATCTTATTTCTTGTTCAGTTTCCGAGGGAGTTACCACAGGAAAAAATTAGATCAATCAAAACTTGCAAAATTACATTTAATTGTTTATAAGTATATCAAAATATCTTATAAACAATTGAATGTAACTTTGCAGATTTTGTTTGATTTAATTTTTTCCTGTGGTAACTCCCTCGGAAACTGAAGAAGAAATAAGATGACCGTTTTCAATAAATTTTACCGTTTACAATTAAATTTCACTAAAAAAAAATTTTTTTCTCTATTTCAAGACCTCTTTCTTCAATGTGTGTTATTATTTATATCACGGTATGTGTAAAAAATCTCTTAGTTTTAGGGCGTTAATATTTTATCGACATTTTCTTTAATATTTCGATATTTTATAGAAATCAATTTTTTTGATCCGGCTTTGTTAATCAGTAACAAGAGAGTAAAAATTTACGTGACTTATTACTTAAGGTTATTATTGCAGTTCATTGCACAAAATGTATTTATAAAAATGTTTTAAATGATAGAAAGGAAAAATGAAATAACATAAAAATCATTCCAAATGAAATCACAATTATTTAAAAAACAATAATTACCGTAATGGTCAATTAGTATAACGCAAAAGTAATAAGCATTTGGGGATTAGTGTTATTATCAATGTGTGTTATTATTTATATCACGGTATGTGTAAAAATCTTTAAAAAATTCTTAGAGTTGACGTCGATTAAGACCCCCGAACGTCCTTAAACAATGTTTTGGAAAACAGTGCATTGCCTTGTATATTCACATGACTTTCAACTGCTTTCATATATATATATATATATATATATATATATATATATATATATATATATATATATATATATATATATATATATATATATATTTATATAACTTTATCTTCTAATGACCAATGTAATTCTGATTCTATCTATTAATCAATTTTCAATATAGTTATTCTTTTAATCAAGAGCATTAATTATTTGAGACTACTATTTACCGAATTGATTTATAACAAATTAGCTAAATTTACTTGCAATTTATATTCTATTTTTACAAATTTTAATGTAAAAAACATTAATACTTTAATTTATTCTATAAATAAAAAATCTTTAAATCTAAAAACAACATAAATTATAATTTTATGATTTTGGGGTCGTTACAAATGTATGACATTAACTTTAATATAAAATTGAGTTCAGTACATATAAACAAAACTGATATTTTCTTCAATGTAAATCTAATAGTTTGAATGGATTTTATGAATGTATCTACTATTTTTTTTAAATAAAAAATATAATATTTTGGTAGTTTAGTACTTTACTTGAAATTATAATGGTAAAAATATAAATATGTATTCAATGATCATAATATAAATTGATAGCACTGCGTGACATAAATCCGCAATTATGCCACGGATAGGCGTGACAGCGGATTTATGTAAATGTCCTATAAAATATCGTAAAACACTCAATTTTCCGAGCGCCGTATCTCGGGAAATTCTGGCGGAAAATTTTTTGAATTAATAATTTTAAATTATTTGTATACATATATATATATATATATATATATATATATATATATATATATATACACATACATATATAACAGATCTCCCGAGTAAGGGAAGATAATAAACATATTTTTTTGCATATCATATTTGTTATTAATTTTCCTGAGCGTTTTTCACCACCGTCTCCTATCTCCTCACATCTACCCTTGCGAATAAAATATCAATTATTATTATTATTATTATCACTAATAATAATCTCTGTGAACTTTTTTTTATTTTTGCTCATTATTTTGAATATCTCAATTAACTATTGTCTACTTATTAAGTAACTTTGATATAACAAACATTGCTATCATTTATAACAATTCTTTCAATATTAAATTCATTATTTGAGAATAATTACATAAATATAATCATTTATCTAATGACCGAGGACATCAGCAGCAGAGCACGCAGCATCGATATCTTCAACACTCAATCATCGTATATGCACATTTAGTCACCATTGCATTTAAGGTGACTCCTGACCTAGCTTTCCCTCCCCTATCCACAGAACCTACTTATAAAACCTTACATAAGCAAAGTTGATTTGGGTACAGGACAAATTACTTAACTTCGTATATCAAAGTGTTGAGTAAAAGTTCATCAATGGCATCGGTAAATTGTACTCAAGCGACTGCAGTGAATTTTACTTAAACCAGCTTTATTTGAGTGATTAGTAGACTTTATATGAGATTTTTTTCCGTGAACACTGGAACGGATGTAGGGTGACTTTACCAGTAGCTTAATAACATTAATTATTATCAATTGCAAGGTCTGTGATAAAAATTAAAAATTACTTACAATTAACACTGAATACTAATGCAATTTATAACTACATACAAAATGAGTGTTAATTTACTAGCTATAAGTGTTCAGTCACTAACACTGAGAGTTCATTTACTGCGTATTTGAGGCGTATTTAAAGATTTTCTTTAATTTAAATTTCTACTTTCCATCTTTATTAAAAAAATATGTCACTGACGTAATGTTTAAACATAATAAAATCACATTAGAAAAGATTTTTTACTTTAAATCCATTTTTAAACCTCATAATTTATAAAAAAAATTACAATTTTTTTTATTTGCTGGTGAATTCACCCTACAAGAGAACCTTGACCTTAGTGAATATTTAGAAACTATATAATTATCACAAAATTTCAAAGAAGGTATTATATTATGTTTTGGGACGAGCGTACAACTAGCCTGACCTTAAAACATCATCTCTAATTAAAAGGGCAGTAACGAAAACTTATCACTTAAAAAAGACGAAAATATGGGAGGAAACTATCTAAGAAAATAAAAATAAAAATAAAGATTAGAAATGTATATATCTTACTTTTGTTTAAGTTTTCTAAGGCTTGAAGATTCGAATAAAAATCAAGAACGAAAAATGTTAAAATTAAAATGATTTAAAAATGTCACTTCTTTCTTTTCTGTAAGTATTAATAATTTATTCTAATTTATTGTTAGGTAACACCATCTTTGAAAAAGAGCACTTAGAACAGAAACACAAAATTTAATAAAAGAGTTTAATTCTACAACGCGACCAACACTTAAAATACTTTCGCTGGACTTATACTTGTCAGAGACTACACTGATTGTTGACGCTGAGATATAGAGTGCATGACAGCAAGGACGCGGATGGTTACTTATATACCCCTTAGTTGGGAGACAATATTGCAAACTCCCTTCCCTTAGTTTTTAAGCGCTAACTTACGGCTTACAAGAGAAACAGCGAATCTTACGAGAGATATGAAGTTAACATAATGCAATTACTTATTTATTTATTAAATGTTTCATTTTTCACTTATGTTTTGTTAGTTTTAGGGCGTTAATATTTTTTCGACATTTTCTTTAATATTTCGATATTTTATAGAAATTAATTTTTTTGATCCGGCTTTGTTAATCAGTAACAAGAGAGTAAAAATTTACGTGACTTATTACTTAAGGTTATTATTGCAGTTCATTGCACAAAATGTATTTATAAAAATGTTTTAAATGATAGAAAGGAAAAATTAAATAAAATAAAAATCATTCCAAATGGTCAATTAGTATAACGCAAAAGTAATAAGCATTTGGAGGTTTGTGTGAAATAATGGTACAAATCGATTTCGAGTTGGCCTCTTGAACAATGCCACTGCAGGCAATCCAGGGGCCAACTCAAAATTCATTTTTTTTTCTTTCACATAGCCTCACATTTGTGGAAAAATTTACATATTTTAAAACTGTAACGGCCCAGAACTTTAATAAGTTATAATTTGATTAAGTATATTATTATGATTATTTTATTGGTATTATAATAATAATAAATACCAATAATTATAATAATTATTGGTATTTATTAGTAATTATAATTAATATTATAAGTAATTTAAATATGATATATCAATTTTTATTTATTTATTTAGGAATACATTTTAATATATTTTAAATAACCAATTTATGGATTAATATTTTTTTTTTTAATTTGTTTAATTAATATAATATTTTGTGAAATTATTATGTAATAATTAGTTTACATACTTTAACGAAACTTTTGTAAATATCTTTTTTTTATATAAAAAAACAATAATAACAAGCATCAGTAAGAAGAAAAAATAAATTTCAAAATATTAGCTTAAGGAAAATAAATGTAATAACAGTTGGCTAAAAGTCATAATCGTTACCTATACTTGTTATTATTAGAGTTTAAATACCGTTTTCCTTACAAGAACTCTATGGCAATGCCCAAGAATGAAAACACGACTCTCATGTATGAGTGCTGGTGGGTGAGTCAGATCTGCGCGTATTACTAATAACTAAAAAGCAAGGCAGTAATATGACTGCTGTAACTCCCCATCTACTTATAAATGTTCATCCGTTACTAAAAACTTGTCTAATTCGGAAGCGTAGTCAGAGCGAATACAAATAGAAGCCAAATGTAAATTGTCTGTATTTTTTTATTTTTTGAAATTAATTTCTGAGACAAATAGAAAGAATAAATTGTATGTTTTCTTTTGTTTAATTTTAGCTGTTATTGATTAAATATAAATTTCAAAATTTCAAAATATAAGATTGAGGAAAGTAATGTAATGACACTTGGGTAAAAGTAAAAATCGTTACCTATGTTGTTATTAGAGTTTAAAGACACCTTTCCTTATATGAACTAAATAGTGTGTGAACTAATGTGAGTGTTGCGGTAAGTCAGATATGGGTGAGTTATATAAGAAGCGTTCTGTATACACGCCACATAGGTTTGTACATGTGTACGTGGAGATCTCAGCTTCTGCTGAATTGATTTTCATGTGACTACAATATTTTATTTCATTATTTTTGTCTGAAAATCAGTTTTTCTTTTTTTTCTTTTTAATGCATTTATGTCTTGAAGCGATTTTTCGATTTCAAATAATTATTCCTTTATCATAATATGAAGGGTCATTAATAACAAACTGAATATGATTATTAATTTAAGTTTTAAGAAGCTAAGTGCCAACGAAGAGGTCATCATTTATTTATATGGCTAAATAGAAAAGAGGAAACTAGCTGTAAATGGGGAAATAGGAATCGAGCCGGTGAATTATAGCATCTGTGGCAAGCGCCATAGATACTATAATGGGTTGTTTCCTTTGAGTAAATACAACACGAATACTAATTGTCATTCATTGTATTAATAAAAAAAAAAGCATTCAAAAATCAAGAATCATTTATAACTGGTTCAAAGACTGTACGATATCAATAGAGTTTAAAAAAAACTTGTGTAGATTAAAGAATAAAAATATTTCAAATGATTAAAAATACACAATTATAAATACACTGTCTCTTAATTAGCAATCAGTCTTATTACTGTTTAGCGCAACAGAGAGATGTTTGTTAAAAATCTTCTATAGTATTATGTCTTTCCTCTGAAGCAACAGTGCCCAAAATTACAAGGTCAATAGACAAGCTACGAAATACATGACGTGCTTTTAGAAACTAATAAATTACATTCACTCTTACAAATTAAAAATAAAACATTTTTGATGAACCTCTCCCTGTTGCGTTAAACAATAATAAGTCAAACACATTTTCCTTCATAATATATTCATTGTTAGAGGTTACAGTTATTATAATTTTTTGGGTACGTACTTGTACACAATCATTTCAATATCATTCATCATTTCACAAAAATTTATCATTTATACAATAATAATTTGTTTTATAATGACATTTAGAAAAAAGCAAGAACAAGTTCAAAAATCATTTTTAGCTTTCAGCAATGACTAAATTACATTCTATTTTAAAGATGCCTATGATTTTGAGAATAAAAAAGCGTTCCAAATTTCAAAATTTTTAAATGACTGTTAATGCCTACCTTGTACAAATCAAAAAGTAATCAGCTCAGCTAGTAGATGAGGTTAGTATAGCGTGAATTGCTCTACTTCAAGCACTTTGTTTCTGCGATTATCCTTTTTCTTTTCGATGACCTTTGCCATCCAACGAAATGTAGCCATTTGCTTAGCCTTTTTCAATTTACTTAAACGTTAGCTCGAAGCTCAGAGTCCGTTGTGCTCAAGGCAACCGCGAGTAACCGACGAATATAAACATACCTAACCCCAGCGACACTGTCGACACTGATCAAATGGCGTCTTCGAGCGTCTGCTGCGCCTGCGCATTGGGTGTATTCCGTTCACGGTCGTATATACAGGTCCGGAAACTCCGGTGGTGGGGGTAGGCCTCTTACTGTAAGCCAAAAGTTACCGAAGTCGGCCACGAAGGGAGGGCGCGTCGATCTAGAAGTTCGTGAACGAAACGTAAACATTCAGACGTAACCTCCTACTTTTCAAGTAATTATTTATCAAGTTATTATTACTTGAAATGCCTTCAACGTGTGTTGTACCGAATAAAATGAACATGCAAAAATATGCCGAACTTTTACCGGGCTTCGTCCATATGTATCACGTGATTCACGAACTTATAGACTGACGCGCCCTCCCCTTGGTGGCAGATTTCAGAAACGCACCTGGTTACGTTAGCAGGCCTACCCCCCACCACCGGAGTTTCCGGACCTGTATATACGACCGTGGTTCCATTACTGCTGCCAGCAGCTGGCCAGTAACTTCTGTCCTTGTCTAACGCATTTCATTCGTATCGCGCTATCTCTCTCACTCTGCTTGCTGCCGGCAATTCGAAACACAGCCAATATCGTATTATACTTATACGTGTCATTATGTGTGAAGGGAAAATTTCATGGAGCAATTCATCATGTTAAGCAACAAATATGTATAACACCTCGCTTATAGGGATAAAAAAGGGCCAAATAACACCACAAAATACATGAGAAACTTAATATATGACATATGATATATGAATGAAATCGATGTGTATCGATAAGTAATGTCGCTGTCAACTTGGATTTTTTAGCTTATCTGTGAATGTGACTACTTGCACCATTGCTACCTAATGGATAGATACAAGGATAATTCATAACTTTATTTACAGAAATTCATTTTCAAAATTAAATGGGCGTAACTTTTGAACTCTTTTGACATATAGTAAATAAATACCGAATTCTTCATAAATGCTTCATAAATGAATATTGAATTTTTTATGAACACTTATTTAAGTCTTTATTCGGATATCTAAATTCTTCTAAAATAATAATAACCCGTATTATGTTTAAACTACGAATATTTATAATGAACTATTTCGTATATGTTTGCGTAATTTTTATTCGTAATAATAGGAATTTGTATGTTGTTGAAAAACATAAGAATTCAAAATAATTTCATTTTGAATTTATTCTGTTATCATGTACCATATGTAGACGAATTTATTATTATAACGATTTCAGAAATCATTATGAATCGACTATGGAATAAGGACAGCATGCTATCTGAATTCGCGCCGAATGCTTTTTAATTCCTTAATAATTCATTTTGTCTTCTTACTAATGAATACTTTTAGAAGTCATTTGACGAATTCTTAGCAAATTATCGCCAACTATAAATATAATTTAATTTAGAGTTCATCATACTGTTTCGAAAAATATTCTTTTAGAACTGTGTATGTGTTTTTACAGTAAATTTATATTTAATATAAAAGTAATTGATTATGAATTCATTTTTCAAAACATGACCTCTTTTAGAATATATGTTGACTTAATTTGAACTGACATAGCACTGATTCATTATGAATTATTTAAGAATACTTTACGAACACGTTACGAATAACTAATTTGATATTTTTGAATTATTTTCGCTATTCTTAACTCATTAAGAATTCTTTTAGGATCCTAGTGAAAGAGTACTTTTCGAATTCATTTTAAGAATTCTTTACAAACCCATCGCGAACATGTGTGCCGTCTGGGAATGTAATAAAAATCATTCAAAACTTTCGCCAACCGTACTTGCTTATCACAGCTAATACGTAATTTGAGGTTAGGTTAGGAGAGAAAATAACATTATTTAATTATTGGGCTTAACGTTCTCAATTGTGTCGGACGCGCTGAACTAAAAGGATGATGATCTAAACGTACTGCCGTTTTATGGGAAACTCGCCTATGCCATCGCGCCTATGCGCTCGATTCAATGGGAGCGGAGACGGCGCGAGCTCGCCGCAATCTCCGCTCCCACAGAACAAGGTGACGTAGACGGGCGCGAAGCGCTTCTAATTTCTGAAGAGATTCTGCGCCGCGAAATTTATTTGCAAAAATGACATCGAAGTTATCGAGTAGCGTTAGTAAAAAATTAAATTATTTATTTTCAAAGATTAAATAATTTAAATAATTTTAGGCATAAAAATTGAACTATGAGTAGTATGGATAACGCGAAACATGATGGCTTGATTTCATACAGTTATGGTCGTTCTACCTAATGTAATAAAAATCATCCAAAGCTTTCGCAAACCGTACCTGCTTATCACAGCTAATACGAAATTTGAGGTTAGGTTAGGAGAGAAAATAACATTATTTAATTATTGGGCTTAACGTTTCTTAATTGTGTTGGACGCGCTGAACTAGAAGGATGATGATCTAAACGTACTGCCGTTTTATGGGAAACTCGCCTATGCCATCGCGCGTTTACACTCGATTCAATGGGAGCGGAGACGACGCGAGCTCGCCGCGATCTCCGCTGCCACAGAACAAGGTGACGTAAACGGGCGCGAGGCGCTTCTAATTTCTGACCTGATTCTGCGCCGCGAAATTTATTTGCAAAAATGACATCGAAGTTATCGAGTAGCGTTATTAAAAATTAAATTATTTATTTTCAAAGATTAAATAATTTAAATAATTTTAGGCATAAAAATTAAACAATGAGTAGTATGGATAACGCGAAACATGATGGCTTGATTTCATACAGTTATGGTCGTTCTACCTAATGTAATAAAAATCATCCAAAGCTTTCGCAAACCGTACCTGCTTATCACAGCTAATACGAAATTTGAGGTTAGGTTAGGAGAGAAGATACCATTATTTAATTATTGGGGTTAACGTTTCTCAATTGTGTCGGGCGCGCTGAACTAAAAGGATGATGATCTAAACGTACTGCCGTTTTATGGGAAACTTGCCTATGCCATCGCGCCTGTGCTCTCGATTCAATGGAAGCGGAGACGGCGCGAGCTCGCCGCGATCTCCGCTCCCACAGAATCAATGTGACTTAGACGGGCGCGAGGCGTTTCATATTTCTGACGTGATTCTGCGCAGCGAAATTTATTTGCAAAAATTACATCGAAGTTATCGAGTAAAATTATTTATTTTCAAAGATTAAATAATTTAAACAATTTTAGGATTAAAAATTAAACAATGAGTAGTATGGATACCGCGAAACATGATGGCTTGATTTCATACAGTTATGGTCGTTCGAACGAATGTAATAAAAATCATTCAAAGCTTTCGCAAACCGTACTTGCTTATCACAGCTAATACGAAATTTGAGGTTAGGCTAGGAGAGAAAAAACATTATTTAATTATTGGGCTTAACGTTTCTCAATTGTGTCGGACGCGCTGAACTAGAAGGATGATGATCTAAACGTACTGCCGTTTTATGGGAAATTCGCCTATGCCATCGCGCCTGTGCGCTCGATTCAATGGGAGCGGAGACGGCGCGAGCTCGCCGCGACCTCCACTCCCACAGAACAAGGTGACGTAGACGGTCGCGAGGCGCTTCTTATTTCAGACGTGATTCTGCGCCGCGAAATTTATTTGCAAAAATTACATTGAAGTTATCGAGTAGCGTTAGTAAAAAATTAAATTATTTATTTTCAAAGATTAAATAATTTAATTAATTTTAGGATTAAAAATTAAACAATGAGTTGTATGGATAACGCAAAACATGATGGCTTGGTTTCATACAGTTATAGCCGTTCTAACTAATGTAATAAAAATCATTCAAAGCTTTGCAAACTGTACTTGCTTATCACAGCAAATACGAAATTTGAGGCTAGGTTCGTAGAAAAAATAACATTATCTATTATTGGGCTTAACGTTTCTCAATTGTGTCGGACGCGCTGACTATAAGGATGATGATCTAACGTACTGCCGTTTTATGGGAAACTCGCCTATGCCATCGCGCCTGTGCGCTCAATTCAATGGGAGCGGAGACGCCGCGAGCTCGCCGCGATCTCCGCTCGCACAGAACAACGTGACGTAGACGGGCGCGAGGCGCTTCTTATTTCAGACGTGATTCTGCGCCGCGAAATTTATTTGCAAAAATTACATCGAAGTTATCGAGTAGCGTTGGTAAAAAATTAAATTATTTATTTTCAAAGATTAAATAATTTAAATAACTTTAGGATTAAAAATTAAATAATGAGTAGTATTGATAACGCGAAACATGATGGCTTGATTTCATACAGTTATGGTCGTTCTAACTAATGTAATAAAAATCATTCAAAGCTTTCGAAACTGTACCTGCATATCACAGCTAATACGAAATTTGAGGTTAGGTTAGGAGAGAAAATAACTTTTTTTCTTTATTGGAATAAACGTTTCTAAATTGTGTCGAGCTGGCGGCACTAAAAGGATGGTGATCTAAACGTACTGCCGTTTTATGGGAAACTCGCCTATGCCACCGCGCCTGTGCGCTCGATTCAATGGGAGCGGAGACGGCGCGAGCTCGCCACAATCTCCACCCCCACAGAATCAATGTGACTTAGACGGGTACGAGGTGTTTCATATTTATGACGTGATTCTGCGCCGCGAAATTTATTTGCAAAAATTACATCGAAGTTATCGAGTAAAATTATTTATTTTCAAAGATTAAGTAATTTAAATAATTTTAGGATTAAAAATTAAACAATGAGTAGTATGGATAACGCGAAACATGATGGCTTGATTTCATACAGTTATGGTCGTTCTAACTAATGTAATAAAAATCATTCAAAGCTTTCGCAAACCGTACCTGTATATCACAGCTGATACGAAAGTTGAGGTTACGGTTAGGAGAGAAAATAACATTATTTAATTATTGGGCTTAACGTCTCTCAATTATGTCGGGCGCGCTGAACTAAAAGGATGATGATCTAAACGTACTGCCGTTTTATGGGAAACTCGCCTATGCAATCGCGCCTGTCCGCTCGATTCAATGGGAGCGGAGACGGCGCGAGCTCGCCGCGATCTCCGCTCCCACAGAACAAGGTTACGTAGACGGGCGCGAGGCGCTTCTTATTTCTGACGTGATTCAGCGCCGCGAAATTTATTTGCAAAAATTACATCGACGTTATCGAGTAGCGTTAGTAAAAAATTAAATTATTTATTTCCAAAGATTAAATAATTTAAATAATTTTAGGCATAAAAATTAAACAATGAGTAGTATGGATAACGCGAAATATGATGGCTTGATTTCATACAGTTATGATCGTTCTAACTAATGTAATAAAAATCATTCAAAGCTTTCGCAAACCGTACTTGCTTATCACAGCTAATACGAAATTTGAGGTTAGGTTAGGAGAGAAAATAACATTATTTAATTATTGGGCTTAACGTTTCTCAATTGTGTCGGACGCGTTGAACCTGAAGGATGATGATCTAAACGTACTGCCGTTTTATGGGAAACTCGCCAATGCCATCGCGCCTGTGCGCTCGATTCAATGGGAGCGGAGACGGCGCGAGCTCGCCACGATCTCCGCTCCCACAGATCAAGGTTACGTAGACGGGCGCGAGTCGCTTCTTATTTCTGACGTGATTCGCGCCGCGACATTTATTTGCAAAAATTACATTGGAGTTATCGAGTACCGTTAGTAAAAAATTAAATTATTTAGTTTCAAGGTTTAAATCATTTAAATAATTTTCGGAATAAAGGTTAAACAATGAGTAGTATGGATACGCGAAACTTGGAGGCGCGATTTCAAAAAGATTGGGTCGTTTTAACTAATTTATCAAAAACCATTCAACGCTTTCGCAAACCGTACCTGCTTATGACAGCTAATACGAAATTTGAGGTTTGGTTAGGAGAGAAAATAACATTATTTAATTATTGGTCTTAACGTTTCTCAATTGTGTCGGGCGCGCTGAACTAAAAGGATGATGATCTACACGTACTGCCGTTTTATGGGAAACTCGCCTATTATGCCACCGCGCCTGTGCGCTCGATTCAGTGGGAGCGGAGACGGCGCGAGCTCGCCGCGATCTCCGCTCCCACAGAATCAATGTGACGTAGACGGGCGCGAGGCGCTTCATATTTCTGACGTAATTCAGCTTCCCGAAATGTATTTGCAACAATTACATTTGTGTTATCAAGTAGCGTTAGTAAAAAGATTAAATCTTTTAGTTTCAGGTTTTATATAATTGAAATAATTTTAGGAAAAAAAGTTAAACAATGAGTAGTATGGATAAGGCGATACATGGGCGCTCGATTTCATACAGTTGGGGCCCTGCTAACTAATGTATCAAATATGTTTTAACGTTTTCTCAAACCGTAACTGCTTATGGCAGCTAATACGAAAATTGAGGTTTGGTTATGAGAAAACATAACATCTTTTCTATATTGGGCTTAACGTTTCTCAATTGTGTCGCGCACGCGCATCAAATGATGATGATCTGAACTTACTTCGGTTTTATGTGAAACTGGCCTATGCCATCGCGCGTGAGTGGTAGATTCAATGGGATAGCGGAGACGACGCAAGCTCGCCGCTATCTCCGCTCCCGTTGAACAAGGTGTCGAAGACGGGCGCTACGCGCTTCTTAATTTTGACAAAATACAATACAACAGAATTTATTTGTAAAATTATATTGGAGTTATTAATGAAGTAATGCTAGTACAACATAATAAATCTATTAGTTTTTAAGGTAAAATAATTACCTAATTTTGGAAATTAAATTTTAGCAATGGGTAGTATGGTGAATGAAAAACTTGTAGGCTTATTTTTGTACAGTTGGGATCGTTTGAACTAATATAACATAAATCTTTCAAGGCTTTCGCAAATCGAAGCTGTTTATATGTGATGGGTAATGATATTTGAGGTTAGGTTAGCAGAAAAAATGAAAAAATAACATATTTCCTCTATTAGGCTTAACTTTTCTCAATTGTGCCGCGCCCGCGACTATAAAGATAGGGTCATTTTAACGTATTGCAGTTTTTTGGGAAACTCGCCCATATGCAATCGGGCACGCGCTCGATTCAATGGGAGCCGAGACCGCGCTCGCTTTCCTCGATATCCGCAGTCCGCTCCCGCAGAAACAAGGTGTCGGAGATAGGCGTGAGTCGGTTCTTATTTTAGACCTAATTCTATACGAGATTTGTTCGGGATTATTACAATTGTTTGGAGATTAGTTGAAGAGATAATAAAAATAATAAATGCATTCGCTATAAAGTGTATTTTCTCGGATAAATTCGACGTTTAATTTCGTACACTTCGAGTAATTATCTAGGACGTTTGCGTAAAAAAAATTGTATACGTGTCACAAATAATAACTAAGTTGTTACTTGTTAATGTCGAAATTATTTTTGAGGTCAGTTTTGCTAAAAATATCTAGTGTATAGTAGTTAACAGTTGTAGGAACATCATATTTATGAGCTTTCATTTTATCAGGTAGTCACCCATACCATGTTGCGTTTAATTAAATGGGAGGGCAGTTCTTTGGCGATCTGCGATCCCGCTAGAATCGAAGGGTCGGAGATTGAAGCGATATGCGTCATATTCCCGACATAAGTTCTATGTGTAATTTATTTAGCAAAAATTACCATGAAATGCTTATTTTAGGTCGCATCTATAGGTCGTCTGTGTTTTATATCGGGATATTCATGGGAAAGGTAGTAAAGTTATCTTTTTCTCAAGTTAGCTCATTTTTCTTTTAATATATGCAATTAGAAAAATAGTTACATGCATTGAATTGTTTCCTTTATTGTTATTTAACTGTTAAGTTACCACTTTAACATGAACTGAATATGTCTACATATTGTGATACCATATCCAGTTTTCTTTCATGCTAGGAACTTCTTTTCTATTTGTATTTTTAATTTGTTAAAACTATTTAGGGCTGTTATATCTTTATAAAAAATGCCGCAAACAATTTAGAATATTTATATGTTATTCCTAAATTTAAACAAAGATTACAAGTATTTGTTAAATATTTTTCATCGTGCATCTTATGAATAAAATAATTCTAAACATCGAGTTTTTAACGTAGCCTATTATAGAAGTTTGCGGTTATGTAGGTTTTAAATATAACAATCGCTTACGAAAGAAGAACAACTAAGGTTTAAAAACCTCAATTCGAATAGATAAATAATCAAAGTATAAAAACGCAAAAGAATGTTGGTCGCTTGTCAGGTATTTGTGAAAGAAATGAGTGGAAACAGAAATAGAACGCCCAATTAGGTAGTCTGCGCGAAGATATGTGATACCGTGAGGGCGGAGTTTTCGCCGGAAGAGAAGTAACCATTTTATCATGGATCTATCGCATGACACCATACCGTTGAGAGTCCTGAAATAGGTTTTCGTTTCAAAAAATGTATATAAGTGCTGCGTTGTAGCCGCGCTGTAGCCGCGCCGTGGCCTTGTATCGGATCGTTCCTTTCCTATATTCTATTTTTATGAGAGTTTTATATTATGCAGATTGATAAGAATATAGTAACCGAACAACACGATCTGAGCAGATGCAGCACAGCACAAGGTAGTGCATCGCTGCGCTTATGTACAGTGTCCCTTTCTCCCGAGGAAATAATTGAGGGGCTGTGTGGGAAAACGGTATAACTCTTATGGAATTCCATGCAATTATACTTCCAACCGTTGTGTACTTTTTTTTAACAATAGCAGGTCTATCAAAGGCTTTTTTAAATTTCTAACTTTTGCAATGTTTATGCAATTGACTTTACCTCTGAATTACGCGTTATTATCGAAATAATAAATTCTACTCTTCTCTGGGTATGTGTACTCCATACTGAAAATACTTCAAGCTCTGCTATTGAAGTAAAAGAAATAGTGTAGAAGGTCAAAACCAATGAAATATCTTCCCTACCGAAAAATCTTTTCTCACTTGAGATCTCACGTGAGATCTCACCTCAAAATCTCACGTGAGATTCTGCTCGAGGGGGCAGTAAAAATCTTGCATTAATTAAAAACGAGTATTCCACAACTGAGAACTGCCATGTGAGAAATCACGTGAGATCTCACGTGAAAAATTTTAAAAAATTGTGAAACTATTTGAACCGCTTTGAAAGGTGTATTTTTGAATTCATTTGGGGGGTAAAACTACCTATTAGGCAGTTCTCAGTTGTGGAATACTCGTTTTTAATTAATGCAAGATTTTTACTGCCGCCTCGAGCAGAATCTCACGTGAGATTTTGAGGTGAGATCTCACGTGAGATCTCACGTGAGATTTTTCGGTAGGGTTGCTATCGATTTATTATTTATTACCCAAGAAATAGAATTATATGACATAACCTCAAAATGGAGGTTACTATGATATAAATGATTGCATAATAATTTATTGTTTTCATATAGTGAAATTGATTTATATAAAATGGAACCGTTTCCTAAGAACTCTGGATCTTTCGAAATAATCATGACTATTTACAGTGGGCATCATTTTTTAAATGTTGTCAATATTACTTATGCGTTTTTTGCTATTCTTTTTCTTGTCGTTGTGGATTTGTTTTTTTACTACCCATGATTCCTTTCAATTATGTACGGGAAACAATCACAACAACAAGATATACTTTACAGATATGATCAAATCAAGAAGTATATACTAAAAAATGGAAAATATTTAACACAATTCGTGTAAAGAATTGTTTATAGTTACACACAGCGCCGATATGTAACGATTTTTATTCCCGCTGCTAAAACAAAATAGAGTAGCTAATAGCCGGTATGTGAATATATCGCCCCTGTTTCGACGCCATGTTCATTTTCTCGAATATCTCGAAAACCTCGAATATTTGGCGCATGCGCTCTGGAACTATAGTATAATCATTATAGCTGGAGTAAAAAGCAAATTAGGGTGACATCAGGCCCTGTACTGGTACCTAAAGATCTTAGACCGGTCCAGCACTGGCGCCTTTACAGGCCCAGAGTAGGCATGTGAGGAGGCTTTATGCAGGCCTTGTAGAGACGCAGCACTCAAAGCAAACAATTGAGAACAATGCCTGAAGTTATAGCCCTGACCAGCTATTGAAAAATATTTATGTCCATAACAGGGCTGGAAAATGCCTGATTTAAAATAATTTGCAGATAATCATTAATTCAATAATCAAGTTATGTATATGTCGACGATCCAACGCCTAGAACGTTCGCGAGCTGACGTCACATGGCCTTATAAGGCAATATACGGCTCGCGCAGATGCCAGTAGTTTTTGAATATTTGGCCTCCATCTTCGTTGAGCCATTTTGAATTCTGAAAATCTGATTTGCGATTTGTAATCAGCGAATCCAGATACCCGTTATATACATTTTTCAGCAAAATCCAGTAATAATTCAATTTTTGACATCCATCTTGTGTCCTCTATTTTCAATTTTCAAAATCTGAGTTACGATTCCTAATTGACGAAACCGGAAACCCATTCTATACAATTTTTAGCAAAACCAAGTAAAATTTAAATTTTTGTTAGCGATCTTGGATCCACCAGTCTGAATTTTCACAATATATGTTCAGATTCGTAATCAGCGAAACCAAAAATTCCGTATATACAATTTTCAGCAAAATCCAATAATATTTCAATATTTGACCACCATTTCGAATCCGCCATTTTGAATTCTGAAAATCTGAGTTGTGATTCGTAATAAGCGAATCTACATACCCCGCATATACAATTTTCAGCAAATTCCAGTAGTTTTTGAATATTTGGCCTCCATCTTCGTTGAGCCATTTTGAATTCTGAAAATCTGATTTGCGATTCATAATCAGCGAATCCAGATACCCCTTATATACAATTTACAGAAAAATCCAGGAGTTTTAGAATATTTTTCCTCCATCTTCTATCAGTCATTTTTAATTCTGAAAATCTGAGTTGGGATTCGTAATCTGCGAATCAACATATTCCTTATATACAATTTTCAGCAAAATCGAGTAAAATTTCAATTTTTGTTAGCGATCTTGCGTCCACCAGTCTGAATTATCACAATATATGTTCAGATTCCTAATCAGCGAAACCAAAAATCCCGTATTTAGGTAATACAAATTTCAGCAAAACCTAATAATATTTCAATATTTACCACCGTCTTTGAATCCGCCATTTTGAATTTTCTTAATCTGAGTTCAGATTTGTAATAAGCGACTCCAAAAACTCCTTATATACACTTTTCAACAAAATACAGTAATATTTCAATATGTGGCCGACATTTTCAATCCGCCATTTTGAATTCTGAAAATCTGAGTTGAGATTCGTAATCTAGAAATCCCCTAAATACAATTATTAGCAAAATCCAGTATTATTTAAATATTTTGCCGCCATTTTCAATTTTTAAAATCTAAGTTTAGATTCGTAATAATCGAATCCAGAAATCCCGTTTATACAATTTTCAGCAAATTCCAGTAGTTTTTGAATATTTTGCCTCCATCTTCGATCAGCCATTTTGAATTCTGAAAATCTAAGTTGTGATTCATAATCAGCGAATCTACATACCCCTTATATACAATTTTCAGCAAATTCCAGTAGTTTTTGAATATTTCGCCTCCATTTTCGATCAGCCATTTTGATTTCTGAAAATCTGATTTGGGATTCGTAATCAGCGAATGCAGATACCCCTTATATACAATTTACAGAAAAATCCAGTAGTTTCAGAATATTTTGCCTCCATCTTCGATCAGTCATTTTGAATTCTGAAAATCTGAGTTGGGATTCGTAATCTGCGAATCCACATATTCCTTATATCCAATTTTCAGCAAAATCGAGTAAAATTTCAATTTTTCTTAGCGATCTTGCGTCCACCAGTCTGAATTATCACAATATATGTTCAGATTCCTAATCATCGAAACCAAAAATCCCGTATTAAGGTAATAAAAATTTCAGAAAACCTAATAATATTTCAATATTTACCACCGTTTTTGAATCCGCCATTTTGAATTTTCTTAATCTGAGTTCAGATTTGTAATAAGCGACACCAAAAACTCCTTATATACATTTTTCAACAAAATACAGTAATATTTCAATATGCGGCAGACATTTTCGTTCCGCTATTTTGAATTTTCAAAATCTGAGTTCAGATTCCTAATCAGCAAATCTCGATACCCCCTATATACAATTTTCAGCAAAATATCTATAAGAGATTAGTTGTAGTGGGGTAGGTGGAGTGGTATGTGGAGGGGTAGGTGGAGGGGTAGGTGGAGTGGCAGGTGGAGGGGGTGTGGAGGGGGCGTGGAGTGGCAGGTGGAGGGGGTGTGGAGGGGGCGTGGAGGGGCATGGAGGGCGGTGGAGCGGGTGGAGGGGAGTGGAGGGTGTGGAGGGGAGTGGAGGGGAGTGGAGGGGGTGGAGAGGGTGGGGGTGGAGGGGGAGACGCCCTTCAAAATAACGTAAATTTTGAAAGAATTTAACGGTAAAAAGTGGAGGGGAGTGGATGGGGTTGAGGGGGGTGGAGGGTTAGGTACCAATTGTTGCCCCTACAACTATATAATATAGGAAGATATATATAGAATTTTATCCTGGGATCCTTTTGAGGATTTCATAAAGCTTTTCTACAATAGTAGTGACACAAATATAAACATTGTTATAAACAATCAGGAAACAAGCGCGTGACTAAAGAAATAATGACCCAACGTTATTGACTAACACCACGACGCCTGCGGCGCCCGCTTTTACGGAAAAATATTACGGAATTTCCGAAATCGATGTATTAACACACTATTGTGGACGCCGCAAAAATATCCTCAAAATGCTAAGCGGGTACCGACGACTTTTGAGGATGCTCCTCAAAATGCTCTAGAGCTATATATATATATATATATATATATATATATATATATATATATATATATATATATATATATATATATATCATTATACGGTATTTTGAGGATTTCATAAAGAATTTGTACAATAGTGGTGACACAAATATATACATTGCTATAAACAACCAATAAACAAGCGCGTGACTAAAGAAATAATGACCCTAAGGTTATTGACTAACACCACGACGCCTGCGGCGCCCGCTTTTACGGAAAAATATCACGGAATTTCCGAAATCGATGTATTAACACACTATTGTGGAAACCGATGAAAAATCCTCAAAATGCCTCTCGAGTGCTTTGGACTTTTGAGGAGACTCCTCAAAATGCCTACAAAATCCTCAAAATTCGGTTTATATGACTTATATAATCCTCAAAATGCGTCCCAGATGTGAATATATATATATATATATATATATATATATATATTACTCGAAAGGGGTTTATAAAGCCCGTTTTCCTATATATAGGGGTTTATTGAGCCCGATTTTGATTATGCAGCCCGGGCTTCATAATATTTCTAGATATAGGGGTTTATGCGGCCCGACCTAGAGTCTATAACCCCATGATCCATTATTTCTTTAGTCACTTGCCATAGGGAACTCTGGGCTGTAGGTACCAATATACAGTCTTGGGCTACATAAACCCCGATAAGTGTATATATTATAAATATTTAAATAATCATTTGAACATGGACTTATACTGACAGCAATGTATAAGACCACGTGACCCGTCTGCATAAGTGTAATACCGTTTATATAAGTGTCTGTACAAGTCTTGCGTGACTAAAGAAATAATCTCTCTATTTATGCTAACGTCTGCATAAGTCGGCCTCTGTCTGCATAAGTCTATTTCAATTCCGGAAAGTGTCTGCATTTTTTTAAAAAGTGTGCGCGGGGGGGTCGTCGATTTTGTCGACGATTTTTTTTATGAAAGTACATATAAAAAAATAGCTTGTGCAAAATTTCAGCACCTTATCTCATTCCTAATTCCTGCTGGAATTTTAAACCCTGATTTTGACCTGTTTTTAGCCAGTTTTCAAAAAATTCTAAAAGGCTGAAATTTTAACAAAATGAGATCGGTAAGGTCTCATTTTCTTTGTCTTTCTTCAATTTTAAGAAAAAAAATACGCTGATATGAAATGATGATTTAGATTTTATTGGCGATCTGTGATATGGCCATTGCATTTCATCATTTTTAGATCATCTTTAAACCTCTATATCTCGTAACTGGTTCCATATGTTTGAGCTCACTATATCTCTTTTTTTTTGCCTCAACGAGACCTTTAATTTCTTTTTTTGAGGACCTAAATTGATTGAATAGACTTCAAGATACAGCCTTTTGAAGTTGACGTTTTTATCAAAAATCGCGAAAATCAACCGTGTTCATGGTAACAGTGTCAACCGAATTTTAATTAAAAATCATTAACAAAAGTATTTTTCATTAGAATATGATGTTATCTAACTATACTCTTTTCCTATCATAGGAAAAAGTCAAAAAATAATTTTTTGTCGAGCATTATAATATCTAATTTTTCGATACCTAAAATAATCAAAAATGGCTCTCTACTGACATAAATTCTACCATCTTATAATTATTTTTGAGACGTATACGTAACATAGATACAAAGGTGGTTCCTAGACCTTTAAAATCCGTAGTTGCTGATTTTTCTAGGACCACTAGAGCCAAAGTTATAGCCGTTTTTATAAAAAAATATTTTTCAAGTGGTAAAATTAGAGCTTGTGAAATATAGGAAAAGTTTTATTTACAAGATCAACCATAAGTTTGGCATAATTGTCCTAAAAGAAGTGCTGAGGCTGCATATTTTGAAGATCTTAGGCCGTGTCTACACTATGCGAGAAGCACGTGCGATCAGCCCAAGCGATGCGAGCAAGCAATGCGTGTTGGACAAAATATTTAAAATACTTAAAATGATAAATAATATCATTTCACTACGATATTATTGACGATATTATTTATCGCTAAATATAGATCTACTAACTGATCTACTACGATTGTTCGGGATTGAAGTATCCAAAGTGCCCGCTAGATGGCAAGCGTCCGATGCGCTCCCACTATGAAAAACATCACCCAGTGGGCTTAAATAGAGTCCTGCGGGGCCTAGTCGCTACGTGCTTTATGCACATTCCTTTTACCTTACCACTTTCCGTTTTACCTATACAATGCCTTACTGCCTGTTTACTCGTACGCATAAGCGTTCATTCCTTTTTCTGCAATCAACTTTCACTTTCGAGTAGAGTTGGTTGCATTGACTCTTGAAGTCTAATTTTCCCGTTTATTTCTTCTCGCTGACAAACCCTAATAATATAAACTCACGTTTACGTTCAATCGTATCAACGATATTATTTATCATTTTAAGTATTTCAAGTACTTTGTGCAAAACGTATGGCTTGTCGCATGCGCGCACCGGTTACGCTTCTCGCATACCTAGTTAGACATGGTCTTAAATGCAGGTTTTCTATAGTTTTACGTGCGTTATACGTATAAGCTCAGGTTAAATGAAACATACATAGATAGTTTCATTTAACCTGTGTTGACGTAAGTTAATAGATGACGGACATCCGTTTTTCTGTGCGAGACACCCGTGAACCCGTCATCCGTTACACGACACACGGCACGGAATGTCCTTAAACAATGAGTACAAGTTACAATAAAAAATGAAATGAATATTTCTAAGTAGAATTGTGAAGGTAGTTGAGCAGAACTATTACCAAGTATATCAGTATTGGTTCGGTTGAGTTTTATAAATTGTACAATTGTGTTTTGTAAGTATTATCTTCTCAGGAATTCAAAGAAAATGATGTGCTATATTGGTGAATTGCATGAGGATGATAAATGACATTTAGAGCATTACACATGAAATAAATCTCTTAACCTAATTAGTAATCTTAGTAATGAATTAAAGCTGTATTTATCATTTAGGATTAAAAATTTTGATATTAATGTAGAAAATAAATTTATTAGCGACCATCATCTTCATAAATATGATACTCGATATACAAGTAGTTAAAGGAAGTGTTGCAATTGTTTTAATAATCATTCAAAGTCCATTGAGAATAATTTAGTAATGATTAGTGCTGATAAATGTGATAAATTTCGCAACATTTGTAACATAAATTTAGATCCAGGTAATAAGTACTGTAAAAACTGTGAGTTCAAAATTACATCAATAATAACAAAAAATGCAGAAAAAGATGAAAACACTGGGAATGATGGTTTAAACGTAAATAATAATGAGCAGCTTTCTTCAAGTAGTCAAGTTTCTTCAAGTAGCCAAGTGTGTACATCAGAAAGTTCAGAAGATATATTATTGAGCCAAGGATTTCAACGTTTAAATAAAATGCTCGATGGATTTGATGAACTTCCTCTTAAACGAGAGAAACTTAGTGATTATCGCTTGGAAAATAAAACATACAGTGTTTTAGAATCAATGAATACGAAATTTTGTACAACAGTTAATAAAACATTGAACCTTAATGTGCCAACTCAATGCAATCTTAAACAGCTACAAGAGGATAGTATGTCATTTCACGGAATGATTGGAAACATAATTAAGTGTTATAATGAGGAAACTAATTTTGGTAAAAAGATATCGTTATTGACATTACTTCCAAATCATTGGAAATTTGAACAAGCAAAACATTATTTCCAATGTTCACGTTATATGTTTAATAAAGCAAAAGAACTTAAAATTACTGTAGGTAAGTTAAAAAATGGGTTGTAATAAATTCTTAATATCTTGATTATAGACATAGTGTAAACATATAGAATCGATAATCCTTTATACATTAGGTTACATATATTATATTACACTTGAGAATTATTAATAGAAAATTTTAGTTTAATTTATTAAAATCTATGTAATTTTTGTTCAAGCAACTATAATTATAAAGGGTACCCCTATAAAATATTTAATTTAAAATCCTCATAATTATTTATTTATATTACTCATGTATTATTACTTAAGTATTATTATTTATGTATTACTTACGTATTGCTTACGTATTGCTTAAGTATTGTTTACGGATTAAGTAAAATAATACATGAATTGTAATTTAAACATTTAAATGAAATCCGATTTAATTAGAAAGAATCTATATTTGAGAAATCTTAATGTTCTCTCTGTTTACAAGCTGTAATCTTATATTTTTTTTTTTATTTTTTAACATTGAGGAACGGGAGAAAAAATAATTTACAAAAAATGCGATTTTTAGGCCTTACTGGTATAAGGAAGGGAGATAGACCCCGGAAAAATCGTAGAAAATTCTTTTTTTAGTATACTTCTATGAAATCACTGTCATTTTTCGCTTTCATTAATAGTGGCATTTTGCCTATCTTAACATGGGGTACCCTCCGTTATTCATTATTAGATAAAAAATAATAAAGTAATTATTGGATTTTAAAAGAACTATTAAAATTAATATAAAAAAAAAAATAAAAAAAATAAATTAATTCTAAACTATTTCTTTTCTTCCAATATAACAAGTCATAGTAATTAAAATAGAATAAACATTGAGCTAAATTTTATCGTCTTCATAATCGTTAAATTATAAAAAATAATATTGTTATTATGATTTTATTTTGTGATTAAGTATACACTATTTGAAATTAATTTCAAAATATATTTTTCCAGGTGTCTTAGGAACTATGAAGCGTAAAGTGTACAGCATTCATTCTAATGAAGTTAGAGAATCTGTAACTCAGTATTATATAGAGATGAAAACAATAGTAGAATATGTAGCGGCATTAAAGATTGCGTCAGTATTAAAAATCCTATTACTAATATCACAGAGAAGTTACAAAAAAGACTGTTGATGTATGATTTGAAGGATCTATACAACAATTGGGTGGAAGAAGAATATGAACAGCATTTTAAAGATCAGCGCAAACCAGGTTTCAGTATATTTGCTTCTTTAAGGCCAAAAGAATGTATGAGTGCTGGAGCACTTGGTACACATACAATTTGTGTATGTCCTATACACCAAAATGCCAAATTAAAATTGTCTGCCATCAACAAAAATTTAGCCTACCGAGTAATTTTAAATGATTGTGTTTGTTCAACAGATTGGAGCGATTGTATGCTACATCTTTGTGAAAACTGTCCTGGTAAAGCAGAAATTCTGAAAATATTGGAATCAAGCTCATGCCAAGATGTTTCAGAGATTGAATATCATAATTGGGTAAATAATGCTGAATCACAATCTAATAATAGAGTCAGTCTTATTATGGTAAAAGAACCTACAAGAAATGTTATTATAAATTTAGCCAATGACTTATGGGAGTTAACAAAGCATCATTATGTGACTGAAATGCAAAAATGTTATTTAAAACATTGCAAAACAATTATTACTCCAGATACATGTATTATACTTCAAGATTTTGCTGAAAATTTCTTATTTGTTTGTCAAGACTCGATCCAAGCATTTTATTTTAATAATACAAAAGCAACTGTACACCCGTTCGTAGTGTATTATAAAGAAGACAATAACGACAAATTACAAACCTTAACTGTATGTGTTATTAGTGATTGTTTAAAACATGATGCTTGTGCAGTTAACACTTTTCAAGGGCAACTCATTGCACTTCTAAAACGAGATTTTCCGTTTATTGAGAATGTACATTATATGTCAGATGGAGCACCTACCCAATACAAAAACAAGTAAGAGTACTTTTATTGTAGTATATTAATACGTATTATATGAACACAATAGACACCTTTAGATTTTTGTTCACTAAATGACCTGAAAAAATTTAATTTTAATTATTAAGAATATGTCAAAGTAATATTCTGATATTTAATTTGTGTGAAAAACTATTTTGAGACCCAGAACATCAAAATCCATAAAGATCCTGGACCTGCAGGTTACACCCGAGTTAAAATTTTACATTATGTAGAAAACAGCTTTAAAGATAAAATTACTAAAACAGTTCTTTATTTTTTCTGTATATCAAATTTAAAAAAAGCAACAACTTCTACGATGCAAGTTCAAATAATTTGTATTATTATGTACACAATATTAAACAGATTTATTTTATTTTTTATAATTTTTACCTTCCAGATAGTATTTATTTACTGTAGGAACAATTTCATTAATATCTGCCATCATGAGGAGGATTTTGGCTTAAAAGTTAAAGTTAAGTCGCACAACTTTTTTTCTACTAGCAGAGATGAATAGAGAGATTGCCAGCGCCCCGGAAAAAAGTGAGGCAGACTTCTGCGCGCGGCGCGCTGCTGCCTCTCGCGGCGAAAGTAGCGAAGCATGTCCAATTTCGTGATTGGTCATTGAGACGTGTACACGCGGCGCGGGGCGGGACAAGCGGGAGATGACGGGTCGGCGGCTCAGTGCGCGTGCACCGGTCATGTGTATACACGAGCGACCCAGCGGCGCGCCCCGCACTCGCCGTCTGTTTACTTCCAAACAACAATCCGACTTCGGCCGAGCGGCCTGACAACCGCCGCTCGGTCGTGCATTTGTATATTGTATACACGCAAATTAATGAAATTATAAACTTTAAACTGTAAAACTCAAATTCTAATTCACAACCTAAGCCCGAAGGGGATAAGATGAACATAAACGATTTCAGTGTTAGACATTGACATCGTAGCGGTAGCCGTGGTGGCTAAGGCGTGCGGCTAGTTTTGCCGTAATCTTTTGGATCCACGTTCAATCCCGACTCAATATATTTTTTTTCTCGTGCATAATTTTTTCATTACATTATTGTAACACAACATACAGAATTTTCACCTTTTTATCATTTAATTATCATTCTCTAGTAGAATTGATGTTTTAATTTATATTTTAAAGAAAATTTTATATTCTGAATAAATTAATTCACCAAGAGTAAACTCATTAAAAATATCGTTATATTTATTTTTTGCAATAATATCCCTATCCAATTTATATGTAAAATGTAATCAATCACGGTCAAGATAAACTTTTTTAAGGATTAAGCAGGATAAAAAAGTATCGTTGACCAAGCAAGTTCAATTTCAGAAATACATATTATATTCTCATTCCCATTCACTAATCCCTATAAAACATACGTTATTTGTTCTAAAAGTAAGTTTTTATTAATATTATTTATTAAGTGGTAATCAACAAGTAACCATATAATATAAAAAGCATTTTTAATCGGCCGAAAATGCATAAAGGCTATTCTCAAAAAATGTGCTTGTGCTTCAAATTGTTTTATTTAAGCCTCAAAGGTAATCCTGCATAAGATTTGCATTCACATTTGGGACTTAATGAAAACACCATTTTCCTCTGAATTATAATCAATAATAGTGTATAACATAAAAAAATGGTATTATATTATACACATTTTTTACTCTAGTAGAGTTGAAATTTAATAATTCGAAAAAATCATATTTTATTCAATATAACAACTCTTCTGTAAAATAAATAATTATGTACATGTTTTTACAGCGATTTCGTCATTTACTCGGTTTTCCATACTCTATTTTTTAATCTATTTAAAATATAAGAAATCGCCAAGACTTCTGACTTTTCCATATAAATTCTTCAAAATATTTAAATGTTAAAAGTTATTAAATGGCGTTAATCATGTAGGAGAAGGCAAACTTTTTAACATTCTTTCGAAAAATCTCTTATATTGACTTTTTACCAACTTCTCAAAATGGTTGCAAACAATTTAGAAATTCCGATAATCTCTTAAATAATATCGTGCGAATCATTCAATATGTTTTGAAGCTGCGTTTCTTATTTTCAAAGCGATATTTTAGTAGAGAAATAATCCATCCAGCTGCATTAAAAGCTAATGAATAATATTAGTTGAAATTTCAATTAATTACTCAGTTTAATTTAAAATTAAAATTTCAATCGTTATTTAAACCCCAGTTTAATTAATAACTAAAAATTCAATCGTTAACAATACCTGCGTTCAATCCAGAATTAAAATTTCAATCATTAATTAAACGAGCGTCTAATTAAGAATTAAAGGTTGAATCGTTTATTAAACCAGTAATTAATTAAGTTTCTTCGGACCTGATTCTGCAGTAAAAGCGTAGTCCTAAATTCAATTATTTAAGATACGAAAACGGTGAAAATAATCTCTAAAAGTAAACAGTAAAAGCTAAAATTTAAGCCCTGATTCGTTACAAAATTTTGATTTTTCAGGAAGTTACAATCAATCAAAGATAACGTAAGAAAATATTTAAAATGTATGTTTAGTTTAACTGATTAAATGGATTGCATTTTTAGCTTTTTTTTTACTCGACGATCGTGACATATAGACGTAAATTCGTGTTTTCGGCCGTGATTCTTTACAAGGACTTTACAATTACTGCTCGGGGATATCGCATTCGACTTCAAAATCCATTAAACGATTAAAATGAATTCTTAATTAAACGCTGCCTTAATTAACGATTGAAATTTTAATTATTAATTAACCGATATGAACTTAATTAACGGCTTATTTAACAATTGAAATTTTTATTATTAATTAAACCCGGGGTTTTATTAATGATTGAAATTTCAATTTTGAATTAATAATGGTATAATTTACAATCCCGGGCATTATATTATCTCGATCAGAATATTAGATTATAAGTCCAATTACATTTTTCTTTTTTATTTCTGCTTTAAAGTATTTGACTATCTTTAGTTGCTCTGTTTATCTGTCTTTTCACAAATCAGATTTTAAATGTAAAAAGATTTTTATATAAAATAAATGGTAAATTTCATTAACATTTTACATTGAGCAGAATGATTTTAAAAATAATTCATTGGTTGTTTGGCCAAAGGAACTTATTGTATTGCATTTATCAATTACAATAAGTCCATTTGTTTTCGGGGAGCACCAACGGGAAGGCAACCAATACCACCCCCCATCTGAAAATAAAATTATCTGAAAACGATAATACCTTATTAGCCACAGGAATGCTAAATTATTTTTTATTTTCTTATAATATTTTATTTGACCTTGATAATATTATTTTCTAATCATTTTTATAGTATAATATACCTGAAAAGTATCCTGAGAAGGATAACAATTATATTATTTACAAACTTTATACATTATAATTACAAAACAATACGGAAAATTGAGTCGCAAAATATTAATAATTTAGAACAGGATCAACGTATTTACATCAGAACATATATTACAATGTTATTATTATTATTATTCAAAAACGGGAACTCAGTTACTATCATTAGAAAAAGCACGCTCTAGATTTAATAATTAAAAAATTCACGTAAAATATTTTTTAGACAAGTGAAGTTATAAGTTTTAGCAATTTTTTTCCAATAATTTACAAAAAAATGTTACTACCAAATTTATACATTTTGAACAATCTTCAGCTTTCTACATTTTGTCGCAATCGGTCTTTTAGACGCAGTTTTCCTATTATTGTTACGTTCCCTAGTTTTCGCATAAACTTTAACTAACAAAAGAAATTTAAGCATTTGTACTCTGTGCTCATAACAGACATTCTCTTGATCAAACCAATCAGGGAACTGTTTACGAGTGTACGCTTCTACGTTTTCAGCTAACTTAAGTAAAAGATCATGCTCATGCCAAAATTTTAAATAAATTTTGTCAAAGGCTTCTAATTGACAATTAACTGCTTTTGCAAACTGTTCCGTTGGTCTGACTAAGAAGATTACTGATGGAACTTCTGGATCAGAATGAGGGTACTCTCTCAAGTTGATGTATGTTCCATTACTGGTTCCAGATTCTGATGCATCTTTCATTAAATCTTTTTCGCATGTCAGACAATGATTTTTTTCTAATGATTTACGCGCCACGTAACCAGAAAAGTATGTTATAGCGTTTTGTTCATAAATAAATTTAGTGTCCATATCTGACATGTTAGAAGACTGTAACTCTAGATGGAAATCCAGTAAATCGTCTGCAGCATCTGTAATTTCTTGGAGCTCTTGCATTTCCTTGGAATTATATTCAGGTAGTGCAACTAACTCTGTGGTCTCTTTTTCAACGTCATTTTGAGGAAGTAACGAATGGCTCTCTTCGCAACTTGTGTTACCTTTTTTACTCGTATGAATAAAATCGGTTGACATTATGTGCCTAAGAGTCAAACGATACGTCCCACAGATAGGATTCGGATTGAATCCACCTCTGCCACGCAACTTGGAGTGAGCATGTTCCACAGAATCTTGGTTTCACAGACCTGTTCCTAATTCAAAGTCGGGGAATGAAGATTTTATTTCTAAATACAGACTTACTAAAGCACCAGCAGTCAGAGGTAACCCCAAAAAACAAGGTGGCTTGTTGTCGTTCCCTTTTTTCTTTACATTCCATTTCTCTGACCACTCGATAAAACTTTCAAGTTGCTGCTGGATTTCTGGATTTCTGTCAGATAATGGTCGCTTCAATGCATGGCGATTTTTCAAACTATATAAATTACATGCATCGATGACAGCATCCATTGTTTCAACGAAATTGGCTGAATTTTGCTATGTATTCGAAGACAACCCTGATAAAACATCTTCGCCGGCTAATTTAATTGCACAGGCCATGCGACGGCTTAACAGTTGAAAAGCAAGCTTTACTTTCATAGCATCAAAACTATTAGGATTAAAGTGATTTTCTGATAAAAAGCCTAATAAATTTGATGTACCATGAGAGCGGTCAAGCTCCCAGGTTTGCTTTAAATCGGTAAAAGAAATAATTTTTTCATTATCGACATAAATGCAATCGTGGGCTCTTAGCTGTGCTATCAATCTCTTAATAAGGTGTGGGCAATCAAAAGTTGCAAAAATCTTAACAGAATCTAAAATAAAATAAGGCTTTTCTGGACATACATCCAATAATTTAAATAACTTTTGATTGTTGCTACCTTGGTCACATACAATCACACGAATATCTGTTCCTATTTTTCGAAGTTCTGTTACGATTTGGGGAACAATCTCAAAGAAAAAAAAGTGCAGAAGCACTGGCGCCATTTTCGTTAAACCCGAAAGATACTATTTGACGCCATGAATTTTTTGCATTTATGCTGTCAATACAAAATAGCAACGCGTATTTCGCGACTTTACAATCTCTGCGATCTTTTCCCATATCGGCCAGACCTTCAATTACATCATATTTCTTAGAATATTCTTCCGCTGCTCTGATGGACATTTCATCAAATTTCAACGCACACAGTCGCTCTTGTGGCGGAAGCAGCATCAAATATTCTCCTATCTTCTTCAAAATTGCGTCATTGATCTCTGGGACGATTTCACATTCTGCCACCCACGATCTAACCGTTGATTCAGCTGGCAAAACTAACCCTCCCGCCCTTAATCGAGAATAGCAAGCTGCTGAATGAAAATAAATTTGTTTTGCCAAGTCTTTCTCTTCGGTTGTGTATAGCGTGTTGGGCTTGTGCAATTGCAATTTCATCATCGTCTTAGCCATATCAGGGATGTCTTTTTCTTTTAGAAGATCATTAATATCAGAAAATTTTTTGGACACTTCTTGATGTAAACGTCTAGTCAAACGACTGTTTTTATTTTTCTCAGTTTTGAGGGATCTCTGTAACTGCTTAACCTTTGATTCTGCAGCTAATAATTTACTTTTTAATTTACAAATATAAACTTTACTACGAACCATTGTATGAACAACGCGTTTTCTCAATTATGAAGCAATTGGAGCAGAGTCCTCAGTTGTGGAGCTAACGTTTACTTTAACAATTTTAACAGGAGATTCGTAATTCAGAAACGACAGGTCATCATCTTTTTCAGAAAAAGAAAAAATTTCTTTACCCGAGGGGTAAGTTACAAGTGGCAATGACCTTTTCAACACACCTACAAAATCAATTTCTTTTTCCGGTTGGGACTTTTCTGTCGTTTCAGTAACAATGTCTTGTGCTACCTGTTGTTTTTGTTGTTCTAGTTATTGATCTTGTTGTTGTTGTTGGTCTTGTTGTTCTGGTTGCTGTTGTTGCTGTCCTTGTTGTTGTTGTTGTTGTTCTTGATGTGGTTGTTGCCTTTGTTGTTCTTGATGTGGTTGTTGCCTTTGTTGTTCTGGTTGTTGTTGATGTTCCGCTTCTTCTTCACATATCTGCACCTGGGCTTGCAGTTGCGCAGGCAGTTCATTGTCAGCATTTTCAAGTTTTTGCCAATGAAGGGGAACTGTGCCACGCTTTAAACTCGTCGGCCCTAGCACGTTATCCTCGCTGAAGTGGAGGCGACAAAGTCCTGCACGCCTAAGTGAAGCTGGCGTCCAATTCAAAAGTACTTGGTTTCCTGCGAAAATTTAAAATTGATTTAGAGTTTCGTATTATTTCTTTTAGTTATTCAACTAATATTAGCAGTAATTTGTTATTTATCTTGAAGTAAATTATTTTATTCGACTATTAATAGCATTTATGGTTATTTTACTAGAGCAACTTTGTGGCAAAAAGAGAAAAAGTTCCATAAAAGACATGGTGGGTTTCAATTCAATTAAAATCGAAAAACGCTATTTTTAAATAATGTCTCCTCATCGTAACGTGAATATAATTTCATTTAATATATTCAGAAAATTATAAGATTCTATCTTTTCGAAGCTAATTTTATTTCTATAATTTTGTTACAATTAATAAATAAATTTTTCATTTTTTGAGACTTCGAAATTAACGTTAAACTTATATTAATGATGCACTCGACGCAGGATTCAATTTTCGACATATAAAAAACAAAAATTTTTTTTAGCTATTCTTCGTAGTTCTTATGGAAAATCACTCTTTTAATAATAGGTTAAAATAAAAAACAAATAATATCAGGATAACATTTTTTGGTTTATGTATAATATATAAATTTGTAATTTATCGAAATTATTATTTTTTATGTTGGTTGGTTTCGGAGAAAACAATATTGTATAAAAAAAATTAATTTTTCGTGCTTAACAGTACTGAGAATAAAATGAATTGATTTGCTTTCAAATGGATTTATATTAAGGGGGCTAGACACCTTTTTTCTCTGAAATAAGAAGTCACATTTTAATACATAAATGTAAACTAATTATTTCATACTTTTTACATATAAAAGTGGGTATACCTTACCTTAAAACTTTCTCCGATGGGCCTTTTATATGGTCCAGAACCATAGTCATCGATGAAACAAGTTTTTTCACTAACCGTAAGCTTTGAAATTTTCCTGTGGATGGATTGACTTCAGATTTGAGCTAAATTACTCCTGAATAGTATAATTCTCATATGAGTGTAGGGATTTAGCATTAAATGTCGGAAAAAATTTTTACATCAGAAAAATTATGAAAAAATATAAAAAATTTAAAAAAATTAAAAAAAAACTCTTGAAAAACAGCACAATTTTTTTTTTCTTATTAGATCAAAAAGAAAAAATTGACGAAATGTTCTAATAAAATGATAACAGAAAAATTTATGTTCTTTTATTAATAGTTTATTTTGATCAAATATATTGTAAAAATGAACTCTCTTTTATTCTTAGAAAAATATAAGTATAATAAAGTTACATTAACATTTATGACACTTCATTATACCATTTTATTTAATTTGATCAATTTCTGGGAACAAGATATATCTATTTCAAATTTTTATTATTTTTTAAACCATTTATTAAAAACCTTTATTTATTTTTAAAATTATTTATTTATAACCTTCATTATTATTTTGTCTTGATAAACCAATAAGAAAACCGTTCTTCAATTATATCTTGATTCCGTATAGCTCTTTAAATATTTTTTGAAATAACAAAAAATAATAAGAAATTAAATAAGAAATTTAATATAATTCTGTTATTATAAAAGTTTCAATTAAAAAGATTTAAGTTTGTTTTGACGTAAATTTTTTATTTCTTTGGACGATGTAATTAATATAATGTATTAATAATTTCAGTTTCATAAAGGTTAATATCACCAATTTAACGTATAGGAAATAATTTTAAAATTTTGTTAATAAAACCATAACTAAAAGTATTTTTTAAATGTAGTATGATTTTTAATTTGGGATAAAAATGAGAAAATAAAAATTTATTTATGTAGGAATATTTGAATGGCGATGTATACATATCATCGGTTGAGAGGAACAAGGTATCAGCTCGGGCAAGCGCTTAAAAAGGATCCTACTCGGGCGAGCGCGTGAAAACGTATCAACTCAGGCGTTCGTGTAAAAAGGTACGAACTCCTTTGAGCGCGTAAAAAGGTATCAACTCGCGCGGTCGGCTTTTGAATGTTTAGCAAGCTATTGAAGAAGCAAAAAAAAAAAAATACAAAAAAGCAATTAAAATTAATGAGAAGAAGTTTAATTTTGAATGTAATATATGAAAAATGATAAACATGTAAAGTATTACGTGGATTTGGGAAAAAATCGCTCATTTTTTGTCATTCTTTACACTTTCAAATGCATGTAACTTTGCACAGAATCGAATGGTTTCAACGATTCTCATCTTAAATTAAACTTCTCCTTTTCTACTTTAATCGCTTTTTTGTGGAATATTTGTTGGCCTCTTTAATAGCTTGCTAAGATATTAAAAAGCGTACGGTGCGAGTTGGTACCTGTTAACGCGCTCGCCTGAGTTGTTACCTTGTTCCACTCAACCGACGATATACAGGTGTTTATTAATATGTTTCAATTAATTAAAAATGTTTAGAAAAAACAACTGCAAGAAGTCTAAATCTACTAACTTACACAAAATTGAACGCGTTTAAAAATTATTACAATTCATAAAGAAAATCACAAAATTAAAATAAATAAAACAAAAAGTATGCGCTTAATTAAAATTAATTGCTTTAAAAATTATTCATAAAGCACATTTCTTGGATTAAATGGAAGCTATCTGATTAACGAAATTTATAGGTACTAGATTAGTCTTACAAAATAATTATTTACAATACAACTACCTTAAAATGATATTTTCTTATTTAAGTAAATAGATTTTGTTTTATTTAGTAAATCTTATATAAGTCATATATATATTTATCTAAATGAGATTTATCCAACAAGAAAATAGTACTGCACTAACCTGAATATTCTATCCACTGTAATTGTTTTTGCCTTTCCTTTTGAGCAGGGAATCGGAACAAATGGTGACCATCACATTTACTATTGTTGCAATGCAAGTATTGGCATCGATCGTAGACCGTCTCTTGCATTTGCGCCATAGTCTTAACACTTTCACACACTTTTAAAAAAAGTATCTTAATACCCTACATTATAATAAACACTGCACAAGAGTACGCCTAATAGCGTAGTTCGGATGATAAATAAAACAAACGCAATCGATAACCTACAAAAAGTGAACCATTTCGGCGGTAGTTAAAAACTATCACAATATTTAGAAAGTGCACATGAAATTCGCACTAATGATACTTTCATACACTTGATTACTTATCTCACGCACTAGAAATATCGCTATCACTGCACTACTCTGAAGACTAATTTTTCACGCGACACGCATCTGAGCGCCCGGATAAAAACAAACGCAAGCTAAAGAGCTCATTATATCCATCCATAATATTCTGCTTTAAAGTTTTTGGCGATCTTTTTTTCGTTGACAGCGAGTCGACAAGATTTTACATTGTAGAAAAAAAACTTTAGATTCAAGACTTTTGATGTATTTATTATTTTTTAAATAAAAAAATTTTTAAAAACCTTTTACAGATTATGATGTACGCGTATTAGCGTAATTTTTTGCAGGGATGTTTTGAATATCATATGACAGTATTATTACGGTCACAAGAGTTTATTCAATGTTATTTTCTATAATTTATCCGTTATTACAATTTTTGGTTATCATTTTTGCACATTCTAAAAAAATAACTTGCTACATCTTTTTCTGGACTTTAAACGGTCTGTGCTTTCTTGGAAATCCATCGTGCACGCGCTCGCGAGCTACGGCGGCACGGCATGAGCGCGCGCGTTTGTTGTTGTTACGTGTTTGGCGGGTTAAAGAATCCGCCAAACACGTAACAACAACAAACGCGCGCGCTCATGCCGTGCCGCCATAGCTCGCGAGCGCGTGCACGATGGATTTCCAAGAAAGCACAGACCGTTTAAAGTCCAGAAAAAGATGTAGCAAGTTATTTTTTTAGAATGTGCAAAAATGATAACTAAAAATTGTAATAACGGATAAATTATAGAAAATAACATTGAATAAACTCTTGTGACCGTAATAATACTGTCATATGATATTCAAAACATCCCTGCAAAAAATTACGCTAATACGCGTACATCATAATCTGTAAAAGGTTTTTAAAAATTTTTTTATTTAAAAAATAATAAATACATCAAAAGTCTTGAATCTAAAGTTTTTTTTCTACAATGTAAAATCTTGTCGACTCGCTGTCAACGAAAAAAAGATCGCCAAAAACTTTAAAGCAGAATATTATGGATGGATATAATAATTAGACTAATCTAATATTCTGATCGAGATAATATAATACCCGGAGTTGTAAATTATACCATTATTAATTCAAAATTGAAATTTCAATCATTAATAAAACCCCGGGATTAATTAATAATAAAAATTTCAATTGTTAAATAAGCCGTTAATTAAGTTCATATCGGTTAATTAATAATTAAAATTTCAATCGTTAATTAAGGCAGCGTTTAATTAAGAATTCATTTTAATCGTTTAATGGATTTTGAAGTCGAATGCGATATCCCCGAGCAGTAATTGTAAAGTCCTTGTAAAGAATCACGGCCGAAAACACGAATTTACGTCTATGTGTCACGATCGTCGAGTAAAAAAAAAAGTTAAAAATGCAATCCATTTAATCAGTTAAACTAAACATACATTTTAAATATTTTCTTACGTTATCTTTGATTGATTGTAACTTCCTGAAAAATCAAAATTTTGTAACGAATCAGGGCTTAAATTTTAGCTTTTACTGTCTACTTTTAGAGATTTGTTTCACCGTTTTCGTATCTTAAATAATTGAATTTAGGACTACGCTTTTACTGCAGAATCAGGTCCGAAGAAACTTAATTAAATACTGGTTTAATAAACGATTCAAACTTTAATTTTTAATTAGACGCTCGTTTAATTAATGATTGAAATTTTAATTCTGAATTGAACGCAGGTATAGTTAACGATTGAATTTTTAGTTATTAATTAAACTGGGGTTTAAATAACGATTGAAATTTTAATTTTAAATTAAACTGAGTAATTAATTGAAATTTCAACTAATATTATTCATTAGCTTTTAATGCAGCTGGATTGATTATTTCTCTACTAAAATATCGCTTTGAAAATAAGAAACGCAGCTTCAAAAAATATTGAATGGTTCGCACGATATAATTTAAGAGATTATCGCAATTTTCTAAATTGTTTGCAACCATTTTGAGAAGTACGAAAATGCCAATATAAGAGATTTTTCGAAAGAATGTTAAAAAGTTTGCCTTCTCTTATATGATTAACGCCATTTAATAATTTTTTACATTTAAATATTTTGAAGAATTTATATGGAAAAGTCAGAAGTCTTGGCGATTACTTATATTTTAAATAGATTAAAAAATAGAGTATGGAAAACCGAGTAAATGACGAAATCGCTGTAAAAACATGTACATAATTATTTATTTTACAGAAGAGTTGTTATATTGAATAAAATATGATTTTTTCGAATTATTAAATTTCAACTCTACTAGAGTAAAAAATGTGTATAATATAATACCATTTTTTTATGTTATACACTATTATTGATTATAATTCAGAGGAAAATGGTGTTTTCATTAAGTCCCAAATGTGAATGCAAATCTTATGCAGGATTATCTTTGAGGCTTAAATAAAACAATTTGAAGCACAAGCACATTTTTTGAGAATAGCCTTTATACATTTTCGGCCGATTAAAAATGCTTTTTATATTATATGCTTACTTGTTAATTACCACTTAATAAATAATATTAATAAATACTTACTTTTAGAACAAATAACGTATGTTTTATAGGGATTAGAGAATGGGAATGAGAATATAATATGTATTTCTGAAATTGAACTTGCTTGGTCAACGATACTTTTTTATCCTGCTTAATCCTTAAAACAGTTTCTCTTGGCCGTGATTGTTTACATTTTACATACAAATTGGATAGGGATATTATTGCAAAAAATAAATATAACGATATTTTTAATGAGTTTACTCTTGGTGAATTAATTTATTCAGAATATAAAATTTTCTTTAAAATATAAATTAAAACATCAATTCTACTAGAGAATGATAATTAAATGATAAAAATGTGAAAATTCTGTATGTTGTGTTATAATAATGTAATGAAAAAAATTATGCACGAGAAAAAAAAATATATATATATTGAGTCGGGATTGAACGTGGATCCAAAAGATTGCGGCAAAACTAGCCACAAGCCTTAGCCACCACGGCTACCGCTACGATGTCAATGTCTAACACTGAAATCGTTTATGTTCATCTTCTCCCCTTCGGGCTTAGGTTGTGAATTAGAATTTGAGTTTTACAGTTTAAAGTTTATAATTTCATTAATATGCGTGTAGACAATATACAAATGCACGACCGAGCGGCGGTTGTCAGGCCGCTCGGCCGAAGTCGGATTGTTGCGGGAGAAGTAAACAGACGGCGAGCGCGGGGCGCGCCGCTGGGTCGCTCGTGTATACACATGACCGGTGCACACGCACTGAGCCGCCGAGCCGTCGTCTCCCGCTTGCCCCGCCCCGCGCCGCGTGTACACGTCTCAACGACCAATCACGAAATTGTGGACATGCTTCGCTACTTTGGCCGCGAGAGGCAGCAGCGCGCCGCGCGCAGAAGTCTGCCTCACTTTTTTCCGGGGCGCTGGCAATCTCTCTATTCATCTCTGCTACTAGCCATGGGAAAAGTCCATGTGATGGATGTGTAGCAGTGGTTAAACGAACAGTATGCAGGGCATCCTTACAAAAAACATCAGAAAAACCAATTTCAAATCCAAAAGACATGTATGATTACGTTAGTGAAAATATTGATGGAATAAGGTAAAAATAATATAATTTAGATTTGTTGACTATATTATTTAATTATGTATTTGAATAATAAATCATTATGTGTTATAAAAATATAGAATATTTGGTTTTTAGATCTATTTGGGTGAGTCAAGAAACAATTCAGAAAAGGCGTAAAGTACTAGAATGCCGTTTTAAATTGACCCGAACTATACAGAATACAAGAAAATATCACTGCTTTATACCCATTGATGATTCAACATTAAAAGCAAAACTTACTTCGTTTGATAATAATTATAAAATAGTTAAAATAAAATAAATATTACAAAAAAAATTTTACTTAAATTCTTATTTTCAACTTTAATTATCTATAAAGTCTGCATATGTAATTTAATCAACCTAAAGCCATTACTATCGCTTGCTCGCGTCGCATGCGCGCATGGCTTTCTCGCATCGCTTGGGCTGATCGCACGTGCTTCTCGCATAGTGTAGACACAGCCTAAGATCTTCAAAATATGCAGCCTCAGCACTTTTTTCGGACAATTATGCCAAACTTATGGTTGATCTTGTAAATAGAACTTTTCCTATATTTCACAAGCTCTAATTTTACCACTTGAAAAATATTTTTTTATAAAAACGGCTATACCTTTGGCTCTAGTGGTCCTAGAAAAATCAGCGACTACGGATTTTAAAGATCTAGGAACCACCTTTGTATCTATGTTACGTATACGTGTCAAAAATAATTATAAGATGGTAGAATTCATGTCAGTAGAGAGCCATTTTTGATTATTTTAGGTATCGAAAAATTAGATATTATAATGCTCGACAAAAAATTATTTTTTGACTTTTTCCTATGATAGGAAAAGAGTATAGTTAGATAACATCATATTCTAATGAAAAATACTTTTGTTAATGATTTTTAATTAAAATTCGGTGGACACTGTGACCATGAACACGGTTGATTTTCGCGATTTTTGATAAAAACGTCAACTTCAAAAGGCTGTATCTTGAAGTCTATTCAATCAATTTAGGTCCTCAAAAAAAGAAGTTAAAGGCCTCGTTGAGGCAAAAAAAAATGAGACCTAGTGAGCTAAAAAATGTGGAACCAGTTACGAGATATAGAGGTTTAAAGATGATCTAAAAATGATGAAATGCAATGGCCATATCACAGATCGCCAATAAAACTTAATCATCAATTCATATCAGTGTATTTTTTTTCTTAAAATTTGAAGAAAGACAAAACAAAATGAGACCTCACCGACCACATTTTGTTAAAATTTCAGCCTTTTAGAATTTTTTGAAAACTGGCTAAAAACAGGTCAAAATCAGGGTTTAAAAAAATTCCAGCAGGAATTAGGAATGAGATAAGGGGCTGAAATTTTGCACAAGCTATTTTTTTTATATGTACTTTCATAAAAAAAATCGTCGACAAAATCGACGACCCCCCCGCGCACACTTTTTAAAAAAAGTACAGGAACGACCCATATATATGAAACAGGACTTATGTTGACATCGCGTGTTAATACTTATGTAAAATTAACACGTAAAAATTATGCGGACGTCCGCATAAGTACCGCAAAGTCAGCATAAGTCTCGCACCAGTTCAGAAATTGTCTGCATAAGTCACGCTCCATACAAATATATATAGGTATATATATATATATATATATATGTGGGTATATGTGTTGGTACTTTTGGGGTATATATACACCATAGATTGCTACTTTTGGGGACTTTTGTCCTTTTTGGGGACCGGCTTCAAAAATACGATGCATCTATCGCTACTTTTGAGGTCCATAAGGCTTCGTCTACAATAAATCTTAGGTACTATTCCGGGCTTTTGTTCCGGAATTTCGGTACTAAAAGCGGGCGCCGCAGGCCCCCTGCGAATCACGGTACCCTTAGGGTCATTATTTCTTTAGTCAAGTGTATTTGTTCCGGTATTCCAATGTAAACTCTCAGAGTAAGAAACTCTAGGACCCCAATAGTACCGATGTATGTATTTATATATATATAGTTATATGTAAATTGGTACTTTTGAGGAGATGTGAACCTTTCGCTCAGAGTTCGAACAATGTGACTAAAGAAATAATGACCCTCAGGTTACCGACTCTGGGAAAAGGGGGTATAGATTTCTCCTCAAAAGTCGCGATTCTTGCTTTGAAAAATTTGAGGAGTCTCTTCAAAATTCCGACATCTCTTTAAAAGTACCGATCTATACGTTGATATCTCTTCAAATATACCAATTCCCATAGTTATGATATATATAATATATGTATATATATATTGGTCGTTCTTGTACTTTTCGATCATAACCGGTCGCAGGGGGTCAACCGTTTTCCTCCCTGATTTCTCCTGTGGAAGTACATATAAAAAAGTGAGAAAGCCCCAATATTAGCTCCCCATATCTAATATTGAGGCAGCTACACCGTGCTGAATTTCGAAATTTGTCAAAAATGGCTATTTTCGAAATATTCTGTACGGATCGTTTTTTTAAGGATTGAATGATTCAAGAAGGAATTTTTTTGCTATTTTGTCAAATTTTAGAAAAAAAATTTGTGGAATATAAATAACGCAATGAAATTTTTACACAAAGGAAAACGTGAATCTAAATATTTTTGTTTTTAAGGTTACTTTTCAAACTTTGTAGTTCCTCGAGTTTTATAGATATTGAGATCGGACACAACCTATTTTCTTCCTCTTAAAAGACGTTTCATTTTCACTCGGCCAACGACTGATTTGATTAACTGCAAGCAAACATACAGCTCTTTCAAAATGGTCGATTTTCGAAAATCGCAATGTTGGCACCCCTGTAACTTTTTTCTATCAAAATCGATTGCGCTCGTATTGAGCGGAAAAGAAAGTTTTGACCTTCTAGAAAACGACCCAATTGGTTTCGTTCAGTTTTTTGGATATTTGCAAAAGTTACGAATTTTTCAAAATAGGTGTTTTTCGTATACGTATCCATTAAGGGCGTATTACACCTAGTGGCTTCTGAAGCCAAAATCAGCTGAATCGATGGCTTTTCATGGGTCTAAATTACTTGAAATTCATGTGTTTATTGCCCGAAGAGTTGAAAATATTAAAAATATTTTATTAAATAATTTTAAAATGCTAAAAACGACAAAGAAAATTTCAAAACCTCTTAAAATTAAGCAATTAAAAGTGGTTTTTAAGTATTTTTAAAAATACTTAATCAAATAATTTTAATATTTCCAACTCTTCGGGCCACTACTGCATGAATTTTAAGTAATTTAGGACTTGTCCCATAAAAATTCATTGAATACTTTTTTTTTTTAATTTCTCAGAAACCACTAACAATATACAGCGAATCAAAAAACTACAGGCAATATAGCAAATGTACAGGAGAATGTTTAAACGCAATCTGATCGCGATTGACAACGCTGATTCCGAGTACTGCGGCAAAACGTAAACATACGATTGAGTTCGTTCGCTGCGGGAGGTGGTGCGCGGTGAGCCCCACGCCCCGCGAGCGGTGAGCTATCGAACCACCTTAAGGTGGTTCCCTGTGTAAGAGAGAGACAGACAGCTTTGAGCGGGAGAGATAGAGAGTGCACGCTGAGCGTACATAACCCTTGAAACATATCAAGTTCTGCGAAAGCGATATATTTAAGAAGCTCTATTTTAATAATAAAACGATGAAATCAACTTCGTTCTTGCGCGAAAACATTCCTTATTATATATTCAATGAGTACATGAAATTCCAAGGCTGACTTGAATCTCGTTGCTTAGATATTATTGTAAACAGATACATAAAGCGACAGTTTCGATATGTATAGATATATCTCCCATGTAATCCGTGTAACGTTACACACCAATTACTCAGAAGCTAAAAGATAAAATGCTCTGAAATTTGGATATAACATTCGTTATGTCTTTATTGACCTACGTGTGTAATTTCAAGTATGTGTTGAATCAACTCTGATCTCCAGGAAACCACCTTAATACATAAAATACAATACACAAATCATCAGTTTCTTGTTTGAGCATCCGCAGCAAAATTTATATTTCGATACATATTTTTACTATCCGACTTTTTAAAACATTGTTTCTATATCTATAAAAGCTCGTCTGTAATGGTCCTGTCTCTTTTTCCATGAAAGATTCTTGTATCCGGGATCGTATATCCATAGATTATGTTTTCTGTAGATTCATTTTGTTTATTTGAAACAACACTTTAAGCAATGAATATAGTTCGATCTATCAGCCTTTTACACATCTTTGAGGAACAGATACAATAAGGAACAGATCCAAACGATAATGCGGTCACTACAATTTTTAAAAAATGGGATAGTAAAAAGATGTATCGAAATATAAATTTTGCTGCGGATACTCAAACAAGAAACTGAGGATTTGTGTTTTACGTATTAAAGGGGGTCTTACACATAGTGGCTTCTGAGGCCTTTCTAAAAAAAAGTATTCAATGAATTTTCATGGAAAAAGTCCTAAATTACTTAAAATTCATGCAGTAATGGCTTGAAGTGTTGGAAATGTTAAAATTATTTGTTTAAGTATTTTTAAAAATTGAAAAACCACTTTTAATTGCTTAATTTTAAGAGTTTTTGTAATTTTTTTGTCCTTGTTAGCATTTTAAAATTATTTAATTAAATATTTTTAATATTTTCAACTTTCTGAGCAATAAATACATGAATTTCAAGTAATTTAGACCCATGGCAAGCCATCGATTCAGCTGATTTTGGCCTCATAAGCCACTAGATGTAACACGCCCTTAATGGATACTTATACGAAAAACCCCTATTTTGAAAAATTCTTAACTTTTGCAAATATGCAAAAAACCGAACGAAACCAATTGGGTCGTTTTCTAGAAGGTTAAAACTTTTTTTCCGCCGAATATGAGCCCAATCGATTTTGATAGAAAAAAGTTACAGGGCTACCAACATTGCGATTTTCGAAAATCGACCATTTTGAAAAAGCTGTATGTTTGCTTGCAGTTAATCAAATCAATCGTTGGCCCAGTGAAAATGAAACGTCTTTTAAGAGGAAGAAAATAGGTTGACTCCGATCTCAATATCTATAAAAGTCGAGGAACTACAAAGGTTGAAAGGTAACCTTAAAAACAAAAATATTTAGATTCACGTTTTCCTTTGTGTAAAAATTTCATTGCATTATTTATATTCCACAAATTTTTTTTCTAAAATTTGACAAAATAGCAAACAAATTCCTTCTTGAATCATTCAAATCGATCCAAAAACGAGCCGTACAGAATTTTTCGAAAATAGCCATTTTTTGACAATTTTTCGAAATTCAGTACGGTTTAGCTGTCTCAATATTGGATATGGGGAGCTAATATTGGGGCTTTCTCACTTCTTTTATATGTAGTTTCACAGGAAAAATCAGCGAGGAAAACAGTTGATCCCCTGCGACCAGTTATGACCGAAAAGTACAAGAACGACCCATATATATATAAATATATATATATGTTTGTTACGGGGGGTTTATGGAGTCCAACACTGTATATTAGAACCTACAGCTGAGCGTTGCCTATAGCAAGTGACTAAAGAAATAATTAACCCTGGGATTATAGACTCTAGGTCGGGCGGCATAAACCCCTATATTTAGGAAGTTTATGTGCTCCGGGCACCATAAACTTTTTCGGGTGTCATAAACCTCGGTATATATAAAAAAGTCGGCATAAACCCTAAGTAGCATATGTATATTTTTAAATATATGAAACGCTAGTAATGCAGACACTTTCCGGAATTAAAATAGACTTATGCAGACAGAGAACGACTTATGCAGACGTCAGCATAAATAGAGACATTATTTCTTTAGTCACGCAAGATTTGTGCAGACACTTGTATAAACGGTATTACACTTATGCAGACGGGTCACGTGGTCTTATACATTGCTGTCAGTATAAGTCCATGTTGTTATGATTATATATATATATATATATATATATGTGTATATATATATATATATATATATATATATATATATATATATATATATATTTGTGTGTATAATTCTTACTTCCTACCACTCTAGTCTCTCATTTAAATTGCTCCACCTAATTAATACCTATTCCTCACAAGGGATGCCAATGAAACGGTTTCTCTGTTTTATCTATGTTGTATTACATCATATTCTTTAATTCTAAATTACGAAAAAAAATGTTATTTAAAATATATAAGTAGAGGGACAAGTATTGGTGATAGGCGAAATAAACAAGAGTACAAGTGTATAATTTAATGATTGTTTATTATATACTGGCCATGCTCGTACATGATTCAGTATATTGAAAATATATATTTTACAAATGTATTAATATTCCATTAATACTTTATCTTAACTTTTAAATTATCTTCAATAGATCAGACTCTGTCGGTCGTGATCGCACACGATCTGACGATTACAAAAGAAAATTACAAAGCAATCCCCTAAGCTATTATCCCTTATAAAGATGCTTTTACAATGAGTAGCTTTAAGTGCAAATATATTGTTATGTGTTCGTTTACCATCATCGAACATAAGAACAAAAGCGTTGCCAAGCGACTAGTTTTGTTGTTCTCGATTCGAGTTAGTTAGTTGATTCGAGACGTTGTTGTTGATAACATGTTTTATTGTGTGTGTTTATGATCTTAAATAAAGTTATATGTTATTCTTTTGCAATTATGGTTATTATTAATTATTGTATGTGTGTGTGTGAGTATAACATTTTGGGGGTTCGTCCGAAATTTTGCGGACGAAATGGGCGGATTTGAAAAATCAGCAAAAAAAAAAAAACGACGCATACACCGCTGTGTGTACACTTCCGATGGAAGACCAGAGCACGGGCTGCTACCGAAGTTTCTGCTGCCGAAACTGCTGCGGCTAATACTACCGACACCGATTGATGTCATGCGCGGCGGCTGGTGGCGCCCGCTTGGGGACCGATACACGTATGATGACCGATGACTCATCGACGCTGACATCTCACCGACGGTCGATATACTCCAGCCTACTCTTCTTCATGAAATGCTCTTGGAACTTTAAAATTAAACCAGATGAGTACAACCCTACATTCTAATACACAAACAACACCAACAACCTCCGTAGTCTACACGAGTAACAAGAACACACAGCGTATTAGGTTAGATGATAATTCATTTGGAAACACGAGATCACTTGTTGAAAATTCGGTAACACCAATCGCTTTAAGGTTAGGTTATAACCTAAAATCTGATATTTATGATAACCAACTGATAGTACGTCGCCTTTGTCTGAATATTTAAATCAGTTCAATTTAATTGCAATTGTGTATATGTATATATGCTTTCTCTTTAAGTTCACACCGATCAGGGTCGTAACTTTGACTCTAAACTAGTTAAAAAATTGTCCAACCTGCTAGGAATTCGAAAATCTAGGGCCACACCATTACACATATAACCGAATGATCAGGTAGAAAGACAATAAGACGATACTCGAATACTCATCTAAATATATATCAGATAACCAAGAAGATTGGGATCGTTTGATTTCCTTGTGTATTTTTAGTTTACAGATCATCAGTACACTCAACAATTGAGACCACTCCAGCGGAGATGTACACCGGGACTGATTTGAGACTTCCTCTGGATTTTATTCGAGGATATCCTCCCGAAGGAGAAGAATATTCAAATTATGGAAGCTATGTTCGGAAACTGTCTGTTAAGAAGATCAATGATGTCGTTTTCTGCATCCAGAAGACACCAAAACACAAAAAGAAGATCATTCATTTTGATCAATGACGACTTACCACGATAGGTAATTTCTTCTGCTCTGCTCACGGTTATTTTGAGCAGTGGTTTTTCCTTTAAGACACATGGCAAATGCCGGAGCAGGGACAGAGGTGAGGCACCACGGCATGCCAACTGCCCACTTGTGTTCAAGAATTACCAACAAGACTCTACCCACCGATAATGACATGAAGATACTCGGATGAGTCAAGGATTAACCCGTTTAAAAGTAGACCATTTCAAAAAGATTTCAAGATGACTTCAAGATGTTTTCAAGAATTCAAGATGGACCAATTCAAGAGACGGGCCCTTTGGCCGTGTGCGAAGGATCAGCCCGCTTGAAGAAGACGTCTTCTCTTTCGTTTTATCTTAAGATTGTCGGGACGACAATCTAAAAGGATGGAGAATAATGACACGATGACACCCGAAGATGACGATTCTATTTTTTAAGAGACGGGTCCTCTGACCAGATAAGTCAAGGATCATCCCGCTTAAAATTAGATAATTTCAAGATGATTTCAAGATGATTTCAAAATGATTTAAAGAATTCAAGATGGACTAATTCTGATTGTCGGGACGACAATCTGAAAGAAGGGGGAATAATGTTATGTATTCGTCTACCATCATCGAACATAAGAACAAAACCGTTGCCAAGCTTCTAGTTTTGTTGTTCTCGATTCGAGTTAGTTAGTTGATTCGAGACGTTGTTGTTGATAACATGTTTTATTGTGTGTCTTTATGATCTTAAATAAAGTTATATGTTATTCTTTTGTAATTATGGTTATTATTAATTATTGTATGTGTGTGTGTGTGAGTGTAACAATATATATTTTAATATATTTATGTAATTCAAAATGAACGCATGACTCCACTATCAGCCGTGATAGCACACGGTCTGATAAAGAAATAAAGCAGCGCTACCATTCCATGAACTATTACGCTTCTGAGAATTATTGTCGCGCTATGAAGTATAAGTATATTGTAACCTGCCACTTTCCGTGGACCTATCGTCGCGTCCGTTCGTCAGTGGCAAATTAGGGTTTTTGTGGAACCGAGTCAGAATTAGTCTTCCCGGGAGTATAATCCCACAGGCTTTGTCGTTGGACGCTCGTGCGCCTTGCACTACACGCCCGGGGCCTTGGCCACGTAAGTTGGAGTTAGGGAAAAGGATTAGATTTTTGGAATGATTCGCCCGTTCGCTGGGCGCCTACGTTGCACAGCGGCGGGGCTTATCCATTCCCTCAAGGACGTTCTCCGGGTCGAAACAGCAATTTTAGTTTTTATATTTTTATATAATGTTTTACTAATTTGATAATGCAAGAGTAAGTACATGTAACAAATATATACTTGAACGAACATAAGAACATTTTTTTCAGACAAATTCAGGCAATAGTCACTATGGTATTGTTACAATTAAAGACAAAAACTTCAATAAGTTCTTTAAATTTTTTTATTTTTTATCCGATCTTAACGAAATAAAGCTGATTTTGTTTGTTAAGAAATTTCAGGGGGAGTACCGATGGGAAAATTCGTGATACGAGTTACCAGTACGGCGCAATATCAATTTGTTTAAGAAAAACATGTCAAGTTTTCATCAAAACTTTCTTAAACAAATTGATATTGCGCCGTATTGGTAACTCGTATTATAAATTTTACCATCGATACTCTCTCTGAAATTTATTAACGAACAAAATAAACTTTATTTCGTTAAGATTGGATAAAAAATAAAAAAATTTAAAGAACTTCTTGAAGTTTTTGTCTTTAATTGTAACAATAGCATAGTGACTACTGCCTGAATTTGTCTGAAAAAAATTGTCTTATATTCTTTCAAGTATATATTTGTTACATGTACTTACTCTTGGATTATCAAATTAATAAAACATTATTTAAAAATATAAAAACTGAAATTGCTGTTTCGACCCGGAGAACGTCCTTAAGGCCTCAAATTCGGCAGAAGGAAGAGATGGGATTCGTCTCAACCGTTCACAATACGCTTTGCGTTGTGCTACGGCGCACAGTGGGGCCGCGAGCAAAAAAAAAAAGCGCCGAAATTCGCGCTTGCCTCGAAAAATGCATAAAAAAAAATTTGAGGCACGAAAGTATTCGTTGTAACCTATATTTTAATAAACCGTTTCTCCCGGTATAATCGTAATCGATATATATATATATATATATTATATATATAAACTTGTATAACGTTAGTTCCCAGGACCCCATGTTACTGTATACCTATACGTGACTAAAGAAATAATGTCTCTTATGGGGGCCGATGTCCTCAAAACTGACGTTAAACATATGTAGATTCAGGGACTGTCCCCAAAACTAACAAATGTCCCCGAAACCAACGTTAAACATCTGGAATGTCCTGGAAACTATCATAAAACATAAATATATATATATATATAGACACACTTATCGGGGTTTATGGAGCCCAACCCTGTATATTAGTACCTACAGCCGAGAGTTCCCTATGGCAAGTGACTAAAGAAATAATGGACCCTGGGGTTATAGACTCTAGGTCGGACCGCATAAACCCCTATATTTAGAAATATTATGAAGCCCGGGCTGCATAATCAAAATCGGGCTCGATAAACCCCTATATATAAAAAAACGGGCTTTATAAACCCCTTTCGAGAAATGTGTATATATATATATATATATATATATATATATTGTAACGGGCTAAAAGCTGTCCTCGGTACGCTATATCTCAACGCGGACTTACCGATGAACGGCGCAGCAATTGACAGGCGCGAGCACTTACTCGTGCCAACCCTCGACGATTAGCGGCCCGTCAGCTCCGTGCTGTTGCTCGCCGTCGGCTGCTTTCAGCAGCAGCCGCGCCTTTTCAACCCGTTGCAACGCGCGACTTCGTCGTCGCACTCTCTCTCGAGCGTGCTGCCCCAGCTGCTCAGTTATCACGCGAGTACTACGTACTCGCGACCGCGAAAGCCGGCGGTATTCTTCACCGTGCCACCGAATAGGGAATTGAAAGTAGGATGCGTGAAATAATACAGGAACAAGTAAAAGCAAAGAATTATCTTTAATGCCCCTGGAGGCTGTTCACTATATACACGTGCGGCGCGTACTCTAGGTACTCTAGGTACGCGCCGATTCGGGTGGTGCGCCCGCGCAACTCGAAGTACGCGTGTGCTCTGCCGCACACCCGTACGCGCAAAAGCGGCTCGGCGCTCACGCACGCATCGGCGGCCTCGCTCGCTCGCCCGTCTCCGCTTCCTGGACGCTCGTCATCCGCGGAGGAAGCGCGCTCGCCTGGCCAGGACTTATCTCCTCAGTTGCAGCGAGAAGGCGCGGAGCGCGTCGCTGTGTCTCTCTCTCTCTCCTTCTTCGCTGCTACGGGCCTCGCCTTTCTCTCTTTCTCTCTCTCTCTCTCTCTCTCTCTCTCTCTCTCTCTCTCTCTCTCTCCAAGCCATCTCGCACGGGAGACGAGCAGTTGCGTCAGCTACGGCAGAAGCGATACTGCCGGGCTCTGTCTCTCGCTCTCCTTCCCCCTCGCGCAAGGTTGTCACGACTTTTCATTTCGGGGCTCATTGTGTGTCGTAGTTGCGCTCGGTACTTTACACGTGCGAGGAACTACACACATACACGCAAGCCCCCGGAGTGATACGAGGACAAGCCCGACTCTACTTGCGAATCCTCATGCCGCAATTGTCGGCCTTGCCTTCTCCAAGGCCGCGGTATGTTTATGTTTTCGGTCAACTACCTGTGTGTATACCTGCGTCGGAGATCGGCTCGATCCGAGCTCCGTGTTCGCGCACATACACACACACAGATGCGCCTGCCGTTACTATATATATATATATATAATATCGGGAGTATAATATATATACGAGTATATATATATATATATATACACACACACACACACACACACACACACACACACACACATTTGTTTTAACAGATTTATGGAGCTCTTTTATACACATGAGCATATTTATGGAGCCCGTTTTCTTTTATGGAGCCCGGGTCCCATAATATATTTTTCTCAGGCGTTTATGGAGCCCGATCTAGAGTCTATAACCCCGGGTCCGTTATTTCTTTAGTCACTTACCATAGGGATCTCTGGGCTGTAGGTACTAATATACAGGGATGGGCTCCATAAACGGATGGGGGGATAATTATATATATATGTGTGTATATTATTCATACCCGTAATTTTGAGGATCTAGAGTTTCTTTCGCCAGAGTCTTGCGAGCTTGACTAAAGAAATAATCCCCTCTCTCGATAGAAGGTACTAATATAGATCCTCAAAAGTACCGTTTCATACCTTGGCGTAAAAGTATCGGTATGTTGCTGAATAGAATCCTCAAAGGATGCAAAAGATATACATTCAAAAGGTTATTGCTCTCCCAAGCTGCTCGCGTTCAATGATAATTTTTATTGAGGGTGTAGTGAATTCATACACCATAGATCCTCTCGAGCATCATAAATTTATTCGACGTTTCGGGAGTATAATTAACTCCACTTATCAAGGCTAAACACAATGAACATACAAAAAATATTAAACATAACGGCAATTATAAAATTACTTGTCACATTAAAGAAAAAACTTTCTTTTCCCTTACCATTCGAGGTGGTATATCAATTTACAAATTTATAAAGCGGCCATAGCGTAGACTCCGCGTATCAAACAGTTTTTCTTTTAACAATACATTTTTATTAAATCACCAACATTTGTAAAGCAATACCTGTATAATGAGAATATTTAGAAAATTAAATTGTACTAAAGAAAAAACCCAAAATAAGAAAAAAGGCATTAAAATTAAAAAAAAAAGAAACTTACATGTTACAAATCAGTCGTTTAGTCATAACGTCAAAAGCTGTTTTACCCAGGATGATGATAATCTCACTGTCCAAAAGAGACAATAAGAGTTACGGGCATCTCCGGGGCTATTTATACGGAATAAAGTAGAGGGGATAGAAATTTAGTAAGGAAATTGACTTAGTAACGCAGTGCCCACCAATGAAAAACTACTCTCTGCTGCGTAACCGACGAGAATTTATGAATTTGTTAGGTTTGTTACGAATGTTGGTTGATCTATTAACAATGTCGACTGTGGATTTATAACAATTTTTTAGTTTGATAGTATCAAACTGTCTATTCATATTATTATTGGTACTATAAATGTGTAACATCTCAGAAAACAATCTTTTATTCTTATAACTTTCGTGATCAGCGATATTGACCTTATTAAAATCTATTTTATGATTACAAAAGTTTGCATGTTCGGCTAAAGCCGACGTGGTGTCACCATTCTTAACACTACGCTTGTGTTCATTAATGCGTAATAATGAAACAACGTCATTATTCACTAACATAAATATTTATTTAGTGCTTACGGGGATCAGACGTAAATGGAAATATTTACAGTGCAGAATTAATTTAAGTTTACAAGAGTTTCTTGATGGTGTTATTTTTGTTATGTCTTCTACATATTTTAAATTTGATGGCAAGTACTTCAAACAAATTCATGGGGCTCCTATGGGTGGTTGTTCTAGTCCGTGGTTTGGAGAGTTAGCTCTCGAATGTTTAGAACTTCATTGTCTCAATGTCCTTAAAAATAGTGTTGTTTTCTATAAACGTTATGTTGATGACTGTCTATTGATTATTAAGGAAAATGATATAGATCGATGTTTATGTGAATTTAATGAGTTTAATGAACATTTGAAATTCACGATGGAAAATGAAGAGAATAAGTCTATCAATTTTTTAGAAATGTCTCTAATAAGAGAAGGTAATAAAATTATTTCAAATTGGTACAGAAAAAGTACTTATTCTGGTAGATTCGTTGACTTTGATTCGCATCATCCTTTATCACAAAAAAGAGCGATTGTTTATGGTTTCGTTGATAAAGCTATTAATTTATCACACAGTAGATTTCATGTACAAAATTTAAATATTGTAAAACAATTACTTGTTGAGAATGGTTATCCGTTAAAATTTATTAACGAGGGTATACAACGTAGGTTATCTTTTACAAAAAAATTACAAATTGACATAAACGATTCGAATACTGCAGATGATTCTAAAAACTCGCTCATCGTTATTCCATACGTTAAACATCTCAGTTACAAATTAAAATCAATTCTGTCTCGTAATAGTTATGCAAAAACCATGCAATAAACTTTCTAAATACATTAAATTAGGTAAGGATAATGTTGATAAGTTTGAAAAAAGTGGTGTAGTTTACAAAGTGAATTGCGTTGATTGTAAAATGTCATATATTGGACAGACAGGTAGACAATTACGATTACGCATTAATGAACACAAGCGTAGTGTTAAGAATGGTGACACCACGTCGGCTTTAGTCGAACATGCAAACTTTTATAATCATAAAATAGATTTTAATAAGGTCAATATCGCTGATCACGAAAGTTATAAGAATAAAAGATTGTTTTCTGAGATGTTACACATTTATAGTACCAAGAATAATATGAATAGACAGTTTGATACTATCAAACTAAAAAATTGTTATAAATCCACAGTCGACATTGTTAATAGATCAACCAACATTCGTAACAAACCTAACAAATTCATAAATTCTCGTCGGTTACGCAGCAGAGAGTAGTTTTTCATTGGTGGGCACTGCGTTACTAAGTCAATTTCCTTACTAAATTTCTATCCCCACTACTTTATTCCGTATAAATAGCCCCGGAGATGCCCGTAACTCTTATTGTCTCTTTTGGACAGTGGGATTACATCATCCTGAGTAAAACAGCTTTTGACGTTATGACTAAACGACTGATTTGTAACGTGTAAGTTTTTTTTTTTTTTAATTTTCATGCCTTTTTTCTAATTTTGGGTTATTTCTTTAGAACAATTTAATTTTCTAAATATTATCATTATACAGGTATTGCTTTACAAATGTTGGTGATTTAATAAAAATCTATTGTAAAAAGAAAAACTGTTTGACACGCGGAGTCCCCGCTATGACCGCTTTATAAATTTGTAAATTGATATACCACCTCGAATGGTAAGGGAAAAGAAAGTTTTTTCTTTAATGTGACAAGAAATTTTATAATTGCCGTTATGTTTAATATTTTTTGTATGTTCATTGTGTTTAGACTTGATAAGGGGAGTTAATTATACTTCCGAAACGTCGGTGTATCAATAAATTTATGATGCTCGAAAGGATCTATGGTGTATGAATTCACTACACCCTCAATAAAAATTAAATAAGACATATATATATGTATATATATATATATATATATATATATATATATATAAAAGAATAAAGAATATTTTGAAGGAGGTTGCAATAAAACGATCAACGAGGAACCAAGAAAAATTCATTTAAAACTTCGTTTATTGGCCGACGTTTCGGTACTAATATTAATACCTTCATCAGGGCTAAGAAGGGAAAAAAATACATAGTTAAAACATATATACAGAATATTTTAAGCAAAAGAACCCGTTAACACTTTTTTTGGCATTTTACTGACCTAATAAATTAAAGAAAGTTTACACCATGGTTCGTAGACAAACATAGGTGACGTCGATCAAGTAATGATATAGCACATAGTGCAACGTCTGTGAGCGGATTTTATTTAACTAGAACATTTTGAAAAGAATTCGAGTTTGCAAATTTGATTTTAAGTTAACGAAAATTAAAATTTTATACGAATGTAACAATAAACAGCTAGAGCTCTTACCCATCCTGCACTCTGGAGTCCCATTTTTCGACATTGAGAAAAATGCGAAATTTCCGGGGTTTATATACCCACAGGGGGGACGTTAATTTTCGTAAATTCAAATTCTGGGAGTGAGAGGAGAGGGAGCGCGCCAACTAGTAGCGTACTGGAGATCGTACGACTAACAGCGTTTATTGTTATTCTCGTTATTGCAGAAGTATTTATTGGTTGTTTCAACGGATTTTTTATAAATGTACTTGAGATTCTTAGTGTCGTTTATTCGATTTAGGCTGTTATTTTGCGAGTGTAGTGCAACATTTCTGAAAAAGTGCGTTTACAGAAGTTTGTTTCGGTGTCTATTATGTGTGTATTCTCAAAATCTGTTTTATGTCCAGTTTTTTTAACGTGCTCTGAGAGTGCGGAGGTCGTTAACGATTTTGAGACCGCGTATTTGTGTTCGTATACACGACTGTTTAACTTCCTTTTTGAGGTGCCTACGTAAGAGGCATCGCAATTATTGCAGTTTATTTTATAAACGACAGATGCAGTTTCGAGCGGATCTAGTTTATCTTTTCCGAGTCTAATAAATTTAAGCTTATTTATGTTTTTACTGATTGTAGGTTTTTGACAACTTTCATAGTGCTGCATAATTTTTTATTTTAAGTCTTTTATGTATGGAATGACTAAGGTTTTATTGCGGTAATCTTGTTTATTATAATTTAAGAATTGACTATTATTATAAGAGTGCAGACGTTTTTTAATATATTTTTCAATGAATGTAGGAGGATAGTCGTTTTGAATAAGAAAGGATTTTATTATTTTTAAATTATCTTTATGGAAAGAGATATGTGAAATTTTAATTGCTTTGTCGACTAAACCATAGATAACTGCAATTTTTTGGTGGGTAGGGTGATGAGAGAAATAGTTTATGTATCATCCGGAGGCAGTCGGTTTTCTGTACCAATTAGTTTTTGCGATGTCGTTATTTTCTCTGATGATTTTTAGATCTAAAAAGCTAATGCTATTTTCTGCTTCTAATTCAACAGTGAATTGCAAAAACGGATCAAATGAGTTAAAAGTGTCTAAAGTTTTTCTAATCAAGTCTTTTTTAATAATTAAGAAACAATCATCGACATACCGTTTATATAAAATAATTGAATTTTTTAGCGAACCTAAGCATTTATCTTCAAGAAATTCCAAGACTACGTCTGCAAAAAGGGGGCTAGAACAAAAACCCATAGGGGCACCCATAATCTGCTGGTAAAATTCTCCATTGAACGTAAAAAACGTGGAATCGAGTAACAGTTCTACACCTTTAAGAAACTCTTTCCTGCTTATAGGTAGTAGGTTGCCAAAATATGGCCACTTTTTTCCTAAAGCTTTAAGAATGATAGTTTTTGAAAGGTTCGTAAAAAGGGAAACTACATCGAATGAAACGCAGCGGTAATCCTGTGGAATAATGAGATTGTCCAATAAAAGCTTAAGTTCATTGATATTATTTATGTTAGAGGTTGGTTTCGGAATGTATTTTGAAAGAAATGAAGTTAGGGCTTTATCTAATTTATAAGTCGGACTATTGATCGTTGAAACGATAATGCGGACCGGGAGATCTTTTTTGTGTATCTTAGTTAGACCGTAAGCTCTAGGCAAGTTTGTATTTTCGATTTTCTCATTAACATTAGAAAAACTTGAGTCACATTCAAACACGACTTTCTTCTTCCAATCTAAGATAAGATTTTTTATATTTTTTTGCAACTTATTAAGAGGATTCTTATCTAATTTTGTATAGTATTTTGTATCGTTGAGCGCGAATTTTACTTTATCGATGTAATCTATTTTATTCAATATTACAGTGACGTTGCCTTTATCGGCCTTTGTAATAAGTAAGTCTTTGTTTCTTTTTATAAAATCGTTAGTTAATTTAATATTTCTGCTAAGAATTCTGTCTTCTAAGCTTAAGTGTTTTTTAGATCTAATATGGTGATTAATGCAATTTAATAATCTATTTCTTATGTTATCGGTAATATCGTTACTAGACCTAGCACTGTCAATCTCTTTAAACAATTCAAAATACGTTTTTGTATCTATATCTGCGGTGAAATAAATTTTTCACCTAATCTTAAAATTTCTGTTACATATGTAGGTAATGTGGTCGATGATAAATTTAAAAGCCACTTGTTTTTGTTTTGGTCTGTGTTATTATTGTCAGTCAACGGGTTGCGAAGGCTGTGAGCCGCCTGTTTGTTTTCTAAGTTTAAAGGGACGTTAGTGTTTTGAAACGCTGCGAAATCGATTGGATGTTTACCGTTCTTTTTCAAAGCGATATTAAATTTCCTATTTATACTAGTTTTTTCTTTTTCTTTGATGCAATCAAGAGCACTACTATAATAATTTTTGAATGTGATTAATAAATCTTTGCTAACAATTTCCAAGATCTCATTTTCAACACGGGTCTGGTTTTTATCAAGAAAGGAGAGGTGAATATTCAAGTCTGAAATTTCGAGGTTTAAAATTTTCTTATGAGACTGGGATAAAACTTTGTTAACGTTATTAACCGCATAACGGCTATGCAAATTAGAAGTTGCGAATTTAAGTGAGTTTACAATATGTATCGGAATAATATCATATTTTCTATGGTCTAATAAGAACTTCAGCTGTATTCTACAAATTACTATTCCTTTGAGTGTTCTAGTTAAATTTACAAATTTTAGGCGTATTGTGTGCGAATAATGTCTCGAAATAGTTTGCAGTATAAAAGTTAATTTTGAATTTTGATTTTCTTTAATAGTTTTGACGATTTCTTTGTCTTTCACAAAATTGTTATTAAACGAGGTGTCAGTATTAGTGTTTGGGTTCTTATCTGTAATATTCGTAGGACGATGTCCTTGAAGCGCTACTGGTGGTGAGATGGTGGTTGTAGTGCTTAGGCGTCAGTAGGTAAGCTGGACGGGTTCTGGCGCACTGCGCCAGAACCCTTCCAACGTTCTGGCGCACTGCGCTAGAACCCGTCCAACATTTTGCGCCAGAACTCGTCCACTATTTTCGGTCATGATTTTTCCCCGAGCGAAAATTAACCGTCACGCGCGACCGTCGTGCGCATCGACAATTTTAAATTGAACGCTCAAAGCGAGAGCGAGCGAGAGAGTGCGCATGCATACCGCGAGAGTGCATGCGTCCGATCACAATTTATTTTAATCTTTTATACTTATCGCGTTCGGGTAAAGAATTCGTATTCGTGGAATACTTTTGAGAATACTGTTTCCATTTTGAATCCTCCTTTTTCTCCTGTTTAGAATCAAGAAGAGGAGCATAAGCGCTTGAACTTGTGTTTTGACCCATCTTGTTCGACGTCAGGGACACGAATGAAGCATTTACTCCCAATCCATAGACGTCTCGCACGTTTCGTAGAATTTTTTCAGCAGTTTAACGTTATGAAGAGCACAGCTGGTTTTGTAGGCGCCTTCGTGGTTTGGGCATACTGTCACAAGCTTGGTCTTGTCCAACGGTGGAAAACCCATTTCCGTTACATCGTGAATTTGAAACGTTCGAGCCATTTTTTCTTCATGGAGCCCATAACGAGTATTTGACTAGCATCATGCAAACATTCTCGAAGAACACTTCCGATGTCGGTGTAGGGACGGTCACCTGATTTCCAAGAAATACCGTGATAGAACTTCTTCAACCAAGTATTTTCCCCCTTATACTTATCGGTGAGCCGTTTCCACGGAAAAGGTTCCTTGAATAAAAAGACTAGAGGTTGATCGTCATCATCCAACGGAACTATTGCCAGTTTTTTCAAAACGAAATCATTACCAGGCTGTTTGAAGCCCTGCATATCGACGATGTACTTCATTTTTACACAAGCTTCTTCACGTCACCACTGACGGGACTATACTGAACGATACGATCGTGCAGAGTGAGACAATACGCGGATGTTCCAGCTGGAAAATTATCTCTCGATTCAAACTCTAAACGCACGTCCACGGGAGCGTTTTTCAAAGATTCGTTTTGTTTTGAACAATCGATCACTATCAAAGGTAAGTATTTTATAAAATCTACTTTATTTAAAAGAGGTTCAGGATTTTTTTCATAATAAGCACTCTGAAAATTTGTATACATATCATACAATATAGCGTACTGGTTACGATCTATATATAAATTTAAATTTCCATACGGGTACCTTTGTGAATTTAAAAAGAGTTTAACATTACTTACGTGGCAATGATCGAACTGATTGGCGTTTACCTGCCTCCGAGATTTTCTATTCGTTTGAAAAGCAAGAATAATGAAGCGTGGTTTTTCCAACTGATTGGATGTTTTAACAGTCCAAACGTGTTTCAGAGAAGATGGAAGGAGGGGATATTCGTAGAATTCCCAACTGCGGTAGCTCATAACCACAGGTCTATTTTTCTCGATGTAATTGAATAGAGGAATCTTTCGCTTATCGGAGACAAATATGTATGGCATCAACCACTCTATCTTCTTGAGCTCAATTTTAAATTCTTCATAAGTATTGTCTGGTCCTGCCGTCTGTATGATAGCATTGATATCATTTCTCGATCTCGTGAGTATGAGCTCGTATTTAATATTTACTAAAATTTTTCTATAATCTTCGGCAAATCCAAGAATCATGCAGAGAGGTATAGACAGGTCGAAGTAACCATCATCGTTGGTAAGTTTTTGCCTTTCTTCTACATCGAGCCAGCCAGCGTTCTCGATGACCAATTTTTGACTAGGATTGAGAGAAACCCAACCTTTCATGAGAGTAGTTAACCCTACATTTTTACATTTATCAATTTCAATGGCATTAATCTCGTATCTGATTTCTTCAAACATATGACAGATGGCGTTGTTGACTAACATAGAACGTTCGAGTGGAGTGCCATTCGGCTTAACTAATTTACCACATATATGTATTGAATTTCGTGATGGTAGAAGACATAAATCCTGATGTTGAATGGCGATGCGAATTTCATCTCTGTTTCCAAACGATGACGTGGTGTAGGGCTGATGTGCATGAAGTTCGTAGTGAGTCACTGACTCATCAAATGTTACAGGTGACTGAATGTTTAGAATTTCTTCCATCTTTTTGTAGGCAACAGAAAAAAATACAAGTTATTTTCCACCAGCGACGACTCTTAGACCGAGACTTCTCAGGAACTGAATGTTTTGTCGTGTTAGCGCTCTGCTTGCTCGCGGACGACTGATGGTCTGTCGACATGTTGACTTCTTTATATAGCCCCTACCGACCTTGCTGTTGTAAACGATCCCCATCACACTTGCTTGATGTGAAGTCTGATTGTGATTACTTCTCCTCGAAAATTAACTAATCGTCCGTCTTGATCGACTATACGTATTTGTAAGTGATCTATGCTTTTAACTGTAACTGGAAGGTAAATTACCTGTGAGGGTACTTCAATGATCTTATATCCTGGTGGTACTGCTGGAAAGAATTCGTGTATCGTATGAACCTTAGAGCCGTTTATATATGCTCCTGAAGTTATATTACACTCGACTCACAATGCGTTGATCTTGAGGATAGTTACAGGCAAATCTGAATTATGTATTAAATTAGCTTCTAGAACGCGTTTGGTGAAGCCAAGTAGTTGACCAATAAAATCTTGAGGACGAAAATCAATAGGCTGACTACAATTAATGAGACTACTAAGTGTATTATTGTTTGGCTTCAGACTGAATGAAATAACTTTGGGTGCTAAAGTTTCACGGAGAAAGTTTGCTATATCCTCTATCTCGTAACTACCAGTTGGTAAAAATGATTCTTCTTTACCCACGTAAAAGTTATTATTGCCTGTATCGATATTTGGTATGGAATTGAAGGTTAAAAGTTCAACTAAACCGAGAACGTAATTTTTATTTTCTGAAAGTTCAATAGGTGGAAAATACTGTACTTCGAGAACTGATGAATTACCGGAGAGACATAACGTCAATGTATTCTCCATGACTATTCAATGTAGAATGATTAAAATATCATTGCGCTAGCCTTTATATAGCCTGACCGAGCTTGTTACATAAGAACTTGAGACGAAGGTGACCACAGTTGAATGTATTGTAATCTTGATATCTCTCATTATTATATTTAACCTCATTTAGACGTAGATATAGCATTAAGTCAATAGGTGGTTGAAGATCTCCAAAACTATCAAAGTAAAGTACATTCTCACCACGTTTGCGATATGCTACCCAATGCATTCCAGGCCCATCTTTATCATCTAAATTTACAATGGCTGATTCCCGATTATGAGGTCCGCTTGCAGGTAAAGCATTTCGCATAAAGACTCCGCGAAAATATGGGATTTTTAGAATTTTAGCATACTTAATTAGATCGAGATCTCTGAGAGCCCTCTGTGGTAATCTCACTTCAGGATTCTTTTTTTTTTCTTCAGCCTGAATTTTTTTTTGTTACCACCTATACGAAGACCTGCACCTGTTTTATACGGTTTCAGAAAGAGACCCTTTCCCAATGCTATTTCTTCCATTTTCATGTTATGCCTTCGATTCTCTTCTAATTGCTTTTTAGCTGTACTCGCATCATTAACCGTTTTTACTATGCCAGCAGCACCGCCAGCTACTGCCCCAACAGCACTCAGACCAGCGAATATTGGCACAAGAAATGGTAGGAAACCACCTACTTTTGAGGGTACCGGTAAAACGCGTGGAATAATAATTTTACTTTTTCCACCTGCTTTCTTGACAGCAGAACGAGCACCTTTCAAAGCAGAGAGAATCGCCTTACGAGCGGAGTTACTTTTAACCATTGATTTTGAAGCAGCTTTTATTATATTCTTTAGCCTCGTGGATTGCTTTCTCTTTACACCCATTCCGAGTTTTGATTTGGCTTTCATAATATCTGTAATTGTATAAGCAGCTACTTTCTCGCCAATACTTGAATCTTTAGCCTTAACTCTCTGCCACGCCTTATCTGCTAAAACTCTATCCGCGTTGTTTCTAGACTCAATGTTTTCTCTGTTCTGAGAATAAGTTATGTCGTGCTCTTGACAAGCTCTATCAAGTAGATTGATACCTTTATCACCTTGAGCTAAACGTTTTGCTAACTTAGTACCTGGTCCGCAGTACTGATATCCTGGTAAATGAAGTTCTATTGGAAGACTGTTGAGAATTTTATTGATTAAACCGCGACCTCGACGTCGTCTGTATACGATCATCACACCACGAAGGTTCGATGAAGACTGAGCCCCGCGAGTATAAAAGCGCTCTATTTATTGTTGAACGATCAGTTGCGATCGAGACCTTGAACTGTACACATGAATTTCAAGGAACACTCTGTTCAACTCCCGGTATTTAATTTCGATAATATCGTGGAGCAAGAAAAAAAGACAAAGCGGCATGGAGACTTACTTCCAAACAGTATTAGAGCTGTATTTTCTGGACCGTCAAATTGTGGAAAAACCAATAGTTTGCTTGCACTCATTACACATCCCAATGGTGTTCGATTTGAGAATGTTTATACATATTCAAAGTCTTTGAATCAACAAAAATATAAATTTCTTCAGAAACTTATAGAACCGTTAGAGGGCATACAGTATTTCCCCTACAGCGAACACGATGAGGTATAGCTCCTGAAAATGCTCTTCCGATCTCTATCATTATATTCGATGACATAGCTTGTGAAAAACAAAACCATGTTAAATCATTTTTCTGCATGGGTAGACATAAAAATGTAGATTGTTTTTATCTTTGTCAGTCATATGCTCACATTCCAAAGCATCTCGTCAGGGATAATGTAAATCTTTTGGTAATTTTTCGGCAAGATGATGTTAATTTAAAACACTTGTATGAGGATCATGTTAATTCTGATATGACTTATACACAGTTTAAAGATTTATGTGTTAAATGTTGGAGAGATGAGAAATATGGATTCCTAATGATTGACAAGGATAGTCCAATTAATGGAGGAAGATATCGTAAGGGCTTTGACTGTTTTGCTATAAATATGGGAGGCACTTAGTCTTTCATTCACAGTCTACAACTGAACGTTGAAGCGTCAACATGGCAGAATTCAGTCGAAAAAGAGATATACTTCATGAGCTTGTAAAAGCTCGCAATGCAGTTAAACACAAATATAATTTGTTAAAGTATGGAAAAGATACTTTTGAAAAAGCAATGGAAGATACTTTTAAACCCATTATTGATCCTCTTCAGAAACTTGTTGAAACATCGAAAAACTATATTCAATCAGAAAAAGATGTTACAAACCAGAAAACCAATGATACTCTAGACATTAGTTATGTTCCTGATAGTACTCTCGATAACACATACGGTAATGATACTTTAAATAATACTATTAAAAATATCAAAATAGATAGCTCATTTGAAACCGCAGGTAGTGAAATCGAAGAAGAAGGGAGTAATGGATTAGATAGTAAATACACACGCATGGTTAGTCAGAAAAATAGCAAGTATCTTGATAAAATTTATGGAGTACGCAAAGAACATAGTCAAATGATAATCGGCAATACGCCGATACACTTTGATAGTGATTACGTTAGACTAGAAGATGAGAAGTATCCGAAGACTCGAGGACTTTTGGAGTTATTAATCACAAAAAATCCTGAGCGAAAGTATGTAAGTTCACACGACTTAGAAAACTATCGCAGTATTCTCGAGACAACGAATGCTCACAAAAAGAGATACAGAGGTAATGAATCTATTCGTAAACATAACAGTAAGAAATATGATGAAATTATTGTTCCTCTTTTCTTTAATGAATCTAAAAAGCGTAAGATGAGCCCTGATAAAAAGAGTGGTTTTGGTGTCTTACCTAGATATAAAATTACGCGAAAAAATTCAACATTAGATTATGTATACTGGGATGATCCAAATGAACTCGTGGATCGTCTTCGTTTACTAATATCTGAGAGATCAGCTGGAAATCAGAGTCACACCAATGAAATCCACTCAATTATCGAAGAGCTTCGCGATGAGTGTCGACGTATTCGGACGAAATCTAAAAGAAAGAGAGGGCATTAGGGGTCCTCCAGGAGTGGGATACAAAATCACATCTGATGGACAGTACGATCTTGAAAATAAGAGATTATGTAATGTAGGGGCTTCGAATGAGCTTCACGATGCAATTAATGTACAGTCATTACAACTGATAGTGGGAGAAGAAGTACGAAAACTTGAAAAAATTACAAGTGGTTTAAGAAATGAGTTAAACAACTTAGATAATATTGTGAATGCAAATCGCGATGAACTAGATGCAAAAATTGGTAGTCTTGAGAGAGAAATGGAGAGTATAAAAGTGATGATACTTCAGTTATCACAGAACAGTAATTCACGGGATACCAATGAGTCAACATTGAAGCATGGATCATCGAAAGAAAGTAGTAGTAGAAGAGTTGCATAAACCTGCTCGAAGAAACTATCAACGTCGAAAGTTCGATATGCGAGGCATAGATGAAACTTGGCAAGCTGATTTAGTTGAAATGCAGCCTTATGCTAGAGAGAACAAAGACTACAGATATATGCTTACTGTAATAGATGTATTTTCCAAGTATGCATGGGCTGTACCGGTTAAGCGAAAATCCGTAGACAACGTTACAGCAGCGATTAAATTAGTTCTGTCTCAAGGCTGAGTACCAAAAAATTTACAGACGGACAGAGGTAAAGAATTTTACAATTCAAGCTTTCAAAAGTTGATGAAACAGTATAAGATTAACCTGTACTCCACATACAGTAACTTAAAAGCATCTATTTGTGAGAGATTCAATCGAACGCTGAAAAACAAGATGTGGATGCAATTTAGTTTGCGTGGAAATTTTAAGTGGCTTGATATCTTACCTGATTTAATTACTGCTTACAATAATAGGAAACGCAGAACTATACATATGAAACCAAAAGATGTTACAACAGCCAATGAAGCCCAGGTTCTGACACAATATTCCAGCAAATCTCAACCTGTAAAAAAACAAAAATTTAAAGTTAATGATAGAGTACGTATAAGCAGATTAAAGCAAGTATTTGAGAAAGGATATACGCCCAATTGGTCGACTGAGATATTTACAATAGTTAAAGTATCTAAAACAAATCCTGTTACTTATCATTTAAAAGATTATCAAAATCAACCGGTTTCAGGTTGCTTCTATGAACAAGAACTTCTGAAAGTGAAATATCCAGATATTTATCTCGTAGAGAAAGTGATCAAGAAACGTGGTAATCAAGTTTACGTAAAGTGGCTTGGTTTCGACAGTTCTCACAACAGTTGGATAAACAAGAAAGATATATAATTTGTTTAATAATAATTAAAATAAAGAGAAAGTGGTGAGAGCCCCAACCAACGCTCTCTACCTGTGAGGAACAACCAAACATTTTTCCCCTCCGTAAACTTTCTCTTTATTAAAATTTTTTTTTTTTATTAAATTTGTTTTACAAGTTTAATAATTTACATTATAAAGTTATTAATTAAATTACATTGTTAATAATTTATTTACACATTTAATCTTTACGAAATTCAAAATTTTGTTCGCCTTGATACAATAAAAATAATGTATACTTATTAGCCCTCTCGGCAAGTTCATCGAACAAATTCCCATTCTCCTCGAGGGCCTTAGAAACTCGATTGGGGAGGAAGACTTGGAACTCTCCATCGATGACGACAACGGCCTTCAATCCATACTTGGTGCTGACTTACTTGATCTCTGTAACTATGTACATTTCACCCTTCTCTAATTCGGACAGATTCTTCTTTGGAAGATAGGTATTTGAGCAGATCCGATTTAACATGGCAAAGTCCATTCTAAAACAGAGAGAGAATATTAACTATTTTCAACAATTATTACAAGTCAATAAATGAAATACTTACCTTTAAGTGTCTGGAGTTGTTCAAAGTCTAAGTCTCTTGTTGGGAGGCTCTCCGTTCTCAGGCTCGTCGAGCGAACGAATGTGCTGACTGCTCGACGTGCGCTACATGCTTCCCCCTCTCCATCACTCTCCGTCATGATTGGTTCTTCCACCTCCATCTCCTCCAGATGTATCAAATTTTCTAGAACTTCTCTGTCCTCCTCCTCATCGAAGATTCCATAGTGTCCCCAAGGAAGTGTATTCGTACTATTCGCGAGGAGATGACGTTTATCATCATGCGGGCTTAAAGCAACCTTCTTCTCTTTCTCGGTTCGAACGATGTGATTCTTGGAACGTATATTATTCTGTTGACACATCACTGTCGACTCATTGAACAGATAGTCTCGATAGTTTTTGAAAGTGATGCTTATTTTCACAACTATTGATTTGACGCCCTTGGCTTTCTTAATAGGTTTATCGTTTTGTATAAGGACGCTATACATTTTGCTTCGAAGTCCAATAAATTCGGTCACGATTTTACCATTACATTCGTCCTTCATTAATCCTATGACTTTTTTATTCTTACGAGGTAGTTCAAATTGATTATTTTCAGGATAATCTGAAGTATCAAACTTGTTGATATCCTCCATCATAATCTCATACATGTTGACTCCTCGAATTTCATATATGAGACTATCTGTGTCAGTGTAGAGAAGTTTACTATTTTTATCCACTCGTTGTCTCATATACGAATAATGAAAATCATAAATGAGAGTCTTTGAGATATCGAGAACGCTAAGACCAACATAGATCGGCTTCCTGATTGAAATCTCTGTTAGAGCGAGTTGTATGGCAACCAAGTTTTCATCAAAGATTGAGCGGCTGTGGAAATTTGGTTTAGCGATCAATACCTCAGCCCCATAGCGGCCAGTCCACTTGTTAACGAGTTTCACATCTACTCGTTTTCGCTCATTTTCCATTGTCTTACCATACACGGCATTGATAAGAAGCTTGAAGAAGAGTTTTTTAAACTCATTTTTCGCCTGTTTTCTCTTCTCCGTGTTTAATTCGACATAAGGTTTGAGCCATGGACTCTGCTTGAATCTGAGTGCCCTACGAACTTTCTCTAACACCAGTCCGTGTTTGAGAGCTTGTTTGAGGGCACGATAATGAATAACATACCTCTTTTTGTTGAATAAAGTAGTCAGCAGCTTCTTTTGACGAGAACCAGGTGGCGCCATATGTTCAGGACACAAAGGTAGGTCTTTATGATTATCGTGAAGACTTACCGGATATTCTAAATCCACCTCCAAGATATAACCGATAGGAATGTCGTCTGGAATGTCAAAGAAATTTGGTTCGTTTACATTTTCAACCCAACGAAAACCTCCTTCTGGTAGGTGCTGTGTCATGGCCCATCCGTAGAGGTTATTAGCATCGTAGTACATTAGATACTTTTCCTCTTCGTTTGGATTATAACCGTCGGACATAAATTTGTTGTTTGCCTTAGCGTAGCGATTCGAACATTGACTGATTCCACCTCTGATTCCCCTCTCAATAAACATCAACATATCTATATCCGTGAGTAGCTGGAGCTCTACTTGTGTGTATTTCAACATTGCATCCCACGTTAGTCCTGGAGTAGTGTAATAATGCGCAGGATCCAAGCCATAAGCCTCGATACACGTTGTCCGAAAATTCTCAAATATATCTGCTAATAAAAGCACATCTGTTTTCAGATAAATATCAGAATACTCACCAAGCGTGCTGATGTTGAAAATATTCCAAACCGTCTTCGCATGATTATACTCAGTGTCCTCAATACCGCAGTCAGTTAATTTACTATAAATATCTTCCTTTGAAGGCAACTCTTTATCCTCCAATTTTTTGAGTGATGAAACGTAATCATATGGGAAGACGCTTTTTCTCAGTAACAACTTTATTTGTTCTTCCGTATATCCATCTTTCATAAAGACGCTGCTGGTAATGTTTTTCTCATCCAAATACGATGCCAATTTCTCCAAGGATGATGCCATGAACCTGAAGGAATCTATAAATCTAAAGTTGAAATCAGTACCTTCAATATATTTCGAAAACGATATGTAGCGCTCTTTGTTCTCGGCAATAAGTTGCACACGCCCCTTGAAAATAGTATCACTAGCAAGTTCGTTAATGATGAAGTGGGAATCGTAACCAGTGAGGTTATGGAAGACGACGGGAATAAACCTTGCATCTTTATAGTTGATATTACATCCTTCATGTGCAGCGCCTCTATATCTGAAATCATAAACAATATTATTAATTAAATAAATATTTCAATACTTTATGAAATAATTAATAAATAATATACTTACCTTCCAGTGATATGATAGTGATCTCTCACTTTCTTGTGTGAAGGTAAAAACGCTTTACCAAAAATGTGACATGACTGAGCTTCGTTAAAGTTTCTATTCTCTTCATCATCTAAATTCATTGGTTGAGGTGCATTATACAGATTATTAAGGTGATCAGCAAGTTCCCAAAGTTTGTATACAAACCACTGGGCAGGTGTCATTTCGCCGACTTTTTCCAGTCGGTAACTGTGGTAACTAGACAGTCTATCATCGAAACTACACTTCAAATAGTATCCAATGCTGTAAGCCTCATGTTCTTGAAATGCATGCAATGATTCATCATTCACAGGCTTTAATAAACATTCAAAGTCCGCAAATATAACATAAGATACTTTGATCTGTCGCTTAAAATTTTTAAATGAAAGAATATTATCTTGCGGTATAGGTAATTTAATCTTACATTTATTAAGTTGATTGCAATCGATTTCATGGTTCAATAACTTATCATTTGTTTAAAAAAAATGTAAACATCGGTCACAAATGAAACACTGTTGATTGACGGATGTTAACTGACTTCTCACCAAGCGTGATAAGTTTTTTGTCCAAACATAGTGAAGTTTCGGAGCTGAAGTGTTTTCATTGCTAACCTCCTTATTTTCTTCATCATTCTCATCTATGTAATAGTCTTGTACAAGAAGTAAATTAACATGCACATTTTTTTTTAATGATGTTACATAACACGGATTAACCCGAAATTTACTGTTGCACATATTTAAAATATAAACATTAACACAAACATGATTTTGTTTCTCAAATTTACTTATTTGTTTTAGTGTAACAGGAAACTCTATTCCGTCAAAGTTAAGTTCATTTTCGAAGTTTTTATAAAGACTAACTCGCTCTGAATCACGTTTTTGAGGATGTAGTGCAGCTAATATAGACCACTTAAAGCATTGATTATCTTTGTTTTGAACATTTATATACGCCTTTTTTGTAAGTATTTCTTTAGGTAGTGGAATATAAGAACTATCCTTCATCGGCTCAAACTTATTAATATTTATCGTAAGACTTAAAATCTTACGTAAACTCCATCCCGAATCTCTTTCCGCGAATTCCTCCATCTCTCGCTGAATAACTTATTCAATATTTAGTCGAAAATATTCCTTCAAGTCCGTAATTTTGTAAATAGGTACATTCTCTGTGTTAAAGTATTTTACTTCAGCACTTACCGAGTCACTTTTCTGTATCACATATTCCGCAGCAAGTTCAGCATTCACTTTGAGCGCGTTATACTCCTTGAGGGACGATTCAATCTTTGACTTGAAAACAGTTTGGGCATCCTTCATGAATGAGACGATGTCCAAATGGCCCAGGTTTGTCATCACGCCAAATTTTATTCTTCTCTCAAACGCCGAAAACACATCATCCCATTTTACACTAGTTTCACTCACTATTGATGGATTTTGCCTTAATTCACCACCTGTCTTAAGAAAATCTCGTAACTTATTTTGAATGCAGAGCAAGTGTGTCATAAAAGTTGGACTTTTCTTCTTCTGAGCTCTAGTGAGCGTTTCTGAAGAGATTATCTTCTCTAGTTCTTCAATAAGGCCAACACACATGTCAAACCATAACTGTATATCACTAGTGACCGCAACACCATTCTTTGCATACTCTAAAGATTTCCATAAACACTTGATATTCTCACCAAAAATGTTTAGATGCGCCATCCTTTCTCGTTGAATCACAGTTTGAAGTGAAGTAGCTCCAAATGATGGTTAGCTGAAACGATGAAGTCCTTATATGCTCTCAATAGTAGGTTGTTCTCACTCGAAGTGTCTCGCTGGAATGATCAATCCTGCGATCTCAGCTTCCTTATATCCCCATCCTGGTAGTGGGGGAAAGGTGATGGTGGTAGTATTGGTGAGGGTATTCCAAGAACTTTACGATGTAAAGAAGACTTCTAGAAGCACAGTGACCCATTATTGTCGAATAGAAACATGATATTTAAAAAAAAGAGAGAGAGAGAGAATGGTGGGACCCCCAACCATCGCTTCCAACCTGTGAGAAACATCCACCGACTATCTAGAAAATTTTCCTCTCCATTGTTTCCCTCTATCTTTTTTTTATTTTATTTTTTTATTTTTTATTTTTTCTTTTTATTTCATGTTATTTTATATTATTTTATTCCTGAAAATAATAATACTCTTCACGATTTTCAATAATATTATCACCCCAAAGGGTAAGTGGCTTACTATATCCTCGCGGATTCTCGAAGAGCCATTTGCGAAGAGCCACAACATTTTTCACTGCACATGCCGGATTGTCATGATTCTTATGGATTGTGCAGGAGACATCTACCTCTTTTAAAATATTCTTTGATATATCCCGGCCTCGCGATGTCTCTCTCAAGTTAGAGATGAATCTATAAATTATAATTTTATATTCTAATAAAAAGAAGTTAATTTTTCTTATTTTCTATTATAAATTACTTACTTAAGAGGAAAAAATAACATCAACCACTGGTACTCGACCATTCCGTGGACGTAAATGATTTTCGCATCAGCCAATATGCTGTTCCTTATCAAAAGGTAGATGTATTTACATGAGACATTGCCTGAGTTCCATGGTATTCCATGAACCGCTTCTTCATAGATCTTCACAATTGTCCGCTCGGTTTCTGTTAAACGATAAGGAGGTTTGAGGTGAAGAACTATTGGCGTGGAATTTTCAGCGACTTCCAGAATGGCTAGCTTCTTAGGAACGAACATTCTGTCCGGTGATGGATGATATCCCTGGACACTCACGATAACTTCCATGATGATGACTCTCAGAGTTGAAGAAAGATGAATGTGGTTGAGCAGCTCCTCCTCGCGAACTCTCTCTTCCTTCACCAGTGAATGAATGAGACCTAGCGGGCAGAGCGACTCCTCTTATAGATCTCCCCGACGTTGAGAAGATTCGACGAGGAATAGGGGGAGAGGGGAGAGAGAGAGAGAGAGAGAGAGAGAGAGAGAGAGAGAGAGAGAGAGAGAGAGAGAGAATCTTCCAGAGAAATAATTTTACCTATAAAGGTTGCCTCCTCAAGCTTTCAGTTCACTTAATCAGCAGCTAGCTCCAGATTGTCATCGAGAGTCGGGAACTACTTCCAGATGGACAGCTCTACTCTCAGCCAGCAGCAAGTCCTAGAGTTATCGGCTCTCGCAGGTCCTCCTGGTCGATGTCTCTTCCCTGACCGATGATCCAGTGAATGAGACCGAGCAGGCACAGCGTCTCCTCTTATAGGCCTCTCTCCGAGCTCGAGAATTTTCGGAGTGGGGGAGAGAAGCTTCCAGAGCAGTGGTACAGGTGGAAATCCTGGAGTGGGGGAAGCAGTCACGGCTATAAGAAGCGACGCAGCAGAGACACCGGCACAGTCTATCACTCGGTTTTCAGCCAACAGCAGCAGCAAGTCCTGGACATCTCTGCCTGCAACTCCTCCTCGGTGGACTGTTCTCTCTGCAGGTTCTCCTCCTCCTGGTGCTTCTCCTGCTTGGTTGGATGAGTGAATGAGACCGAGCGGGTACAGCGACTCCTCTTATAGACCTCCCCGAGCTCGAGAATTTTCGGAGAGGGGAGAGAAAGAAGCTTCCAGAGACAGAAGGGGTTGAAATTTGAGGAGTGGGGAGAGCATTTGTAGGTATAAAAGGAGGGTCATCAGCGATAGCGGCACATTCGTCGAGCGCTCTACTTCGAGTACACTACTACGAGAACAAGACCCATCGAAATGGAGTACATCGTAGACGTCCAGGGATTCAGGAGATCATCCAACTTATTCGTGGTGAAGGAGTTAGCCATCCTCGACCTCTCAGAAAACTCTATCCCATCCGTATACCACTTTCAGCAGCCTTGTCAGTGGAAAAAACTTCTGGATGACGAAAAGAGGGTAAACGAATGGCTGATAAAAAATTATCATGGAATGGCATGGGAGTCTGGCATGTTCCCGTACAGATAGGTTATTAGCATATTGCAAGGCATGCTAAAAAACGCTACGACAATTCATATAAAAGGATTTGAGAAAAAACGTTGGATTGAGGAAATGGTCCCCAGAAAGTAAGTATTAAAATGTAAGTATATGACATAATTTTCATTAATTATATTTTTAAATATTCTTTTCTTAGGCTAGTAAATAATATTGAGGATTTTGGATGCCCGGCGCTAAAGAAAATTCATAAAGAAGAGAAAATAAGATGCCCATACCATCCACATTGCGCAAAACCAAAATGTGCTGCAAAGAATGCAGATTCATTGCGATGGTGGCTGCTAGAAAATGTTTACACCTATGATGACTCTCCTAACGTGTCATGGGAAAATAAGGATGTCTGCAGTCATCAAGAGGAATGCTGTTGGAGAAGTGTACCAATGCCTTGTACAGGAAGTACACTCACAAGAGAATTATTACATTCTATGTATTCGTAATAATTATAAGTAATAATAATTTAATGTAAAAATGATATTTTATAATAAATAAATAATATAATAAATAAATAATGTAATAAATAAATAAACTATAAAAGAGAGAAAATTTAGAGGGGAAAATAAATGGTTGTTCCTCATAGGTGAGAGCGTTGGTTGGGGCTCTTACTATTTTCTCTCTTTTTTTATAACTTATATGAAATAAAATATACTGATACAGACACTTTCATTTTTCAAATAATCATTTTCACGTACATACATCAGCATAATCTTGTTAGGTTAATACATACATTCATTCTTAATAAAAAAGAAAAATTAATCACTAGAAGAAGTGATCTATGATTGGCTCTGAAATTATAATATAAATAACGCGGTTTAATTATTTTAAGGTATGGTTAGAAGTAGTAGCATTTCAAAACACAATATGTTTAGATGTCAAATTGCATGGTAAACTTAAAAAAATAATAAGCAATAATTTAATCTTACAAGAATTTATTATATTCATATTAGAATTAATTATGTTAATATTATGTTCTTATTTTATTTCAATACTTTAAGAAAAATTTGAATAAGCTTATATTTTCTAATGTCAAATTAAGTACCCATTAAATCTATTACAGAATTGTATCAATTATTAAAGATTTCCGGTTTATAAGGATTTGAACATAGACATAATAGACACATAATCTCTCTCTCTCTCTCTCTCTCTCTCTCTCTCTCTCTCTCTCTCTCTGTCATACATTTTTATTAAAAAATAAAAATATAAAATTATACAAAAAATAGAACATTATTATTAAAAAATTTATACACTAAGTTTTTTTTTTCTTAAATACAATAATATAATAATATAATACAATAAAGTGATACATTAAAAAAAATATGAATATATAAAATTAAATATTAAATTTTTTTTTAAACTCGCGAGGAGTACCTGTCGGTACTTTTACAGGCCTTGTAGATTTTCGTAGCCAAGGTGCACGGTACTCAAACACAATATAGCCGGTACGCCTTTTTCTTCTTCTTTTTCTTCTTCTTTCTTCTTCCTTTCGCTGCTGTGATTCCCCTGTCAGGTCGAGGACTGGCATATGGAAAGTAGGTACTGGTGACCACGGTGAATATAATAATAACTCCATCAACTCCTGGCCAAGAACTTCCCTGACAGGGGGTAGTGGAGGTGGCTGCTGAATAAGGGCTAATGGTAGCCTGAAGTCCTGCTGCTCGTCATCAGATGGAGGCGAAGAAGAAAGCGGCGGCTGCCTCTTCACTGACGTCGACGTTGGTGATTGACGTTTGTTCCCACAAACGTACGTTTTAAAAAAAAAAACGCACGTGGACGCGTCAAATTTGGGTAACCGCGTTGATTTTTCCTGAAAATATAAAAATTATTAGATATAGCATAAAAAAAGGTAAGTTTCTAACTCTTAATTGAAATTTTACTGCTCACCTTCAACCTCATACTAGGTGGCGATGGTGGGACCAGAGATATCGGCTGAGGCGGCGATTTAGGCAGCGTTGAAATATTAATTTCCTCGCGCCCCAGCGAGAAAATCGCATGTGACCTCTGAAATTGAAAAATTAAATTAGAACTATTCTAAAACATAAAAACTGTAATTTAATATTATTTAAGTTTGAAAAAAAGGTAAAATAATAATATAATTTGAAATTTCCAGTAATATAAAGAAATTACGAAAAATCAAATTAAAATTTAATTTCTTAAAGAAGCAACTGTTTCAATTAGATATTTGACATAAATTTTAATTAATAAATATAGAAAAGAAAATAATGTCAAATATCTAATTTAAAGAATTACTTAAAGAAATGTATAAGCCTAATCCTTACCTTACTTTTCAGAGCCGGTGATGATGAGGAACGCAGCGAGGGTGGTCGGCAAGACGATAGTGGTGGCGGACCTAACGGAAGCGGAATCATCGACAACGATAGCGGAGATACCGGGCAGGATGGCAGCGGAGGCAACGACGGCGGCGGGCAGGATGGCGGCGGAGGAGGTGGTAAGAAAGAAAATGATGGCAGATCTGTTTCCTATAATAAAGTAAGTAAAAGATTTAATAAAAAAAAACTTTATGATTAAAAACTAATAAAAAAAAAATATATTTTCTAACTATTTACCATTAGTACTGGCGCATCAGGCATCAAAACATCATCATCATCATTGAATCCTGGTGGTGGCAGTATCTCAGTATCTTATAAGATAAGTATAAAATTAAATATATGAAAAAATATTTACTACAAATTCCTCTTTTCAAAAATGATAGTTGGAAGGGTTATTTGAAAAAATGTGCTAAATTCGAATTTGAAACTTAAGAATTTATAGAACTACTAAATAATTGAAATAGAATAAATAAAAACATTTATTTTCTGCTTAAAACGTGTATGTATAAATAAGCAGAATAAATAAAAACATTTATTTTTTTTTTGCTTAAAACGTGTATGTAAGTAATTTATCATTTAAACTAATTAAAACTACATCATAGTAAGAAAAAAGTGTTCATAATACCAGAAACAAAATAGTATGAGCGAAGCACGTTTGAATTTTGCTAATGTTATATAAATTTCAAAAATAAAACTTACCATTGAATTTGGTGCGTCATCAAATGATTCCTCGCCTAAACTCTCGCAGAAGGATTCTAAAAAATCTTTAATCCCGGATGCCGAGGGCAGCGGAGACAACGACGGCGGACCAGGAGGCAGCGGTGGTGCAGGTGAAGAGGGCAGCTGTGACTGCGAGCAGGGCGATGGCGGCGGACTAGGAGGCAGCGGCGATGCAAGCGAGGAGGGCCGCTGTGGCTGCGAGCAGGGCGATATCTTAGACTTTCTCCTCTTCTTTGATGGTAGCGAGCAGGGCGGTGTCGAGGACTTATTCTTGCTTACTCTTCGTGATGCTCGAGGAGGAGGAGGAGAAGGAGGCGGCATGTCTTCATCGGCATCATGTGGTGGCGGCGGCGATTGCGGCGACAATCCAGCAGCAGCCCTTCTCTCCGCTATCCAGCTCTCTATATTTTCTTCGGCGGATGCCCACATGGTCGCGAGGATTTCACGAAGGCAATGTGCGGGTGAGCCTCCACCTCCTTCCGGGTCCACCTCCCTGGTTAGCTGCTGTAGCTCCTCGAAGTCACTAGCTTCCATGGTCAAAAATGTATTATATAAACTGCACTTCACTTCACTTACGCAATTTGGAAATGAGGGCCGGTTCTTCGATACTCTCCCTTTATAGGAGAAGTCGCGGGGTGTCGAAACTTCGCGAATGCGAAAGAACCGATTCGATCGGTAAGGGCTCGCGAAGCTTCGAAACCCCGCGACTTCTGCCACTAGGAGAGGGAGGGGAGGGGTGGAGAGAGAGAAGGATGGAATCATCGAGATTGTTCTCTCGCGAAAAATTAAATTACAACTATGAAAACATGTATAAAGATTTTTCAGCAAGAGAACTTTCGAGATGATTCTTTGAAACAAATTTTTTAAGATAATTATTTAATGTACTTATATTAACTTTTAACTTGAGAAAAAAATGTTTCTTTAATAAATGGTAGTATTGTTTTCTACAAGAGAAAACGAATTTGCTAACAAAACATTTTTTCTCGATTTTAAATTTAATATAAGTACATTAAATAATTATCTTAAAAATTTGTTTGAAAAGAATCATCTCGAAAGTTCTATTGCAAAAATATCCTTATGTTAGAAAAGACTATGTTTTTTCTATAGTTGTAATTGAATTTTCTGCGAGAGAACTTTCGAGATGATTCTTTCAAACTAATTTTTAAGATTATTTAATGTACTTTTTTATTTTTTATTCAGTAAAATTTTGTTATTACATAATAATGTTTCTATAATAGAATGGTAATTACCTTTTAGAAAAAACAAATTATATGAGAAAAATTTTTTGTAGAATAAAAAAAGGATTTTCTAAATCTAAAGTTAATAAAAAAGTACATTAAATTATCTTAAAAATTAGTTTGAAAGAATCATTAAGAAAACAAATACTTATCTGTATTTAATGATGATCCTGAAGATTCTCCCTGAAGATCCTCCCTGCCATGTCTGTCTCTGGAGATGTTTTGGTACTCCTCCTCGATGCGCATGCACATTATCACATTCACATGCTCGATCTCGCCGGCGAGAGAGCAGTACGCGCGAACAAAAATACTACAAAGGTGTAGTATATATAAACACACACACACACACACACGAAGAATATGAATATTATATTCTCGATCTCACCGGTGAGAGAGCAGTACAAACGGAGCAATACTGCAACACGCAGTACATAAACATCGCGGTCGCGCGAAAAAGCGGGGAAGCTGTTGTGACAGCTCCGGCGAGCACGTGGTCGGCGCTCGTTCCGCCATGCGCAGGCTCTCTCTCTCTCTCTCTCTCTCTCTCGCTGCGCGCTCTCGAATCTCGATGCGTGCTCCCGCTGTGAACGCGCGCTATTCAAAATTGTCGATGCGCACGACGTTTAAATTATCGCTCGTGACGGTTAATTTTCACTCGCGGAAAATCATGACCGAAAAATGGTGGACGGGTTCTGGCGCAAAATGTTGGACGGGTTCTAGCGCAGTGCGCCAGAACTTTGGACGGGTTCTGGCGCACTGCGCCAGAACCCGTCCAGCTTACCTACTGGCGTTTATTCAGCAGTCTGGCCGAACGCCGGAGAGGATTCTGGTCTTCTCTTTGGAGAGGCATGTCACGAGATCCAATGCCAATATATGTGAGATGATGACTCGTACGTTCCAAAGTGTAAATTTTGAAGGAGGTTGCAATAAAACGATCAACGAGGAACCAAGAAAAATTCATTTAAAACTTCGTTTATTGGCCGACGTTTCGGTACTAATATTAATACCTTCATCAAGGCTAATAAGGGAAAAAAATACATAGTTAAAACATATATACAGAATATTTTAAGCAAAAGAACCCATTAACACTTTTTTTGGCATTTTACTGACCTAATAAATTAAAGAAAGAAACCCCGGAAATTTCGCATTTCTCTCAATGTTGAAAAGTAGTCTTGGAATTTCTTGAAGATAAATGCTTAAGTTCGCTAAAAAATTCGATTATTTTATATAAACGGTATGTCGATGATTGCTTCTTAATTATTAAAAAAGACTTGATTAGAAAAAATTTAGACACTTTTAACTCATTTGATCCGTTTTTGCAATTCACTGTTGAATTAGAAGCAGAAAATAGCATTAGCTTTTTAGATCTAAAAATCATCAGAGAAAATAACGACATCGCAAAAACTAATTGGTACAGAAAACCGACTGCCTCCGGAAGATACATAAACTATTTCTCTCATCACCCTACCCACCAAAAAATTGCAGTTATCTATGGTTTAGTCAACAAAGCAATTCAAATTTCACATATCTCTTTCCATAAAGATAATTTAAAAATAATAAAATCCTTTCTTATTCAAAACGACTATCCTCCTACATTCATTGAAAAATATATTAAAAAACGTCTGCACTCTTATAATAATAGTCAATTCTTAAATTATAATAAACAAGATTACCGCAATAAAACCTTAGTCATTCCATACATAAAAGACTTAAATAAAAAATTATGCAGCACTATGAAAGATGTCAAAAACCTACAAACAATCAGTAAAATCATAAATAAGCTTAAATTTATTAGACTCGGAAAAGATAAACTAGATCCGCTCGAAACTGCATCGGTCGTTTATAAAATAAACTCTAAAGATTGCGATGCCTCTTACGTAGGCAGCTCAAAAAGGAAGTTAAACAGACGTGTATACGAACACAAATACGCGGTCTCAAAATCGTTAACGACCTCCGCACTCTCAGAGCACGTTCAAAAAACTCGACATAAAATAGATTTTGAGAATACACACATAATAGACACCGAAATAAACTTCCGTAAACGCACTTTTTCAGAAATGTTGCACATACGCTCGCAAAATAACAGCCTAAATCGAATGGACGACACTAAGAATCTCAAGTACATTTATAAAAAATCCGTTGAAACAACCAATAGACACTTCTGCAATAACGAAAATAACAATAAACGCTGTTAGTCGTATGATCTCCAGTACGCTACTTGTTGGCACGCTCCCTCTCCTCTCACTCACAGAATTTGAATTTGCGAAAATTAACGTCCCCCCTGTTGGTATATAAACCCCGGAAATTTCGCATTTCTCTCAATGTCGAAAAATGGGACTCCAGAGTGCAGGATGGGTAAGAGCTCTAGCTGTTTATTGTTATATTCGTATAAAATTTTAATTTTCGTTAACTTAAAATCAAATTTTCAAACTCGAATTCTTTTCAAAATGTTCTAGTTAAATAAAATCCGCTCACAGACGTTGCACTATGTGCTATATCATTACGAGGGTCATTTGATAAGTACCTAGCCTACAAATGAAAACACAAAAATTTTACAAAAAATAAAATTTATTTTTCAATGTAGTCTCCTTTTAGTTGAATACACTTGGTCCAGCGGTGTTCCAATTTTTTTAACCCCGTTGAAAAAAATGTTTTGTTTTGGTTTGCAAAATAGGCCTCCGTGGCGGCGATTATTTCGTTATTGGAGTGGAATCTCTTCCCGGCGAGCGAATTTTTTAGGTTCGGAAACAAAAAAAAGTCGCATGGAGCCAAATCTGGAGAATACGGTGGATGGGGCAGCAGTTCGTAGCGTAATTCGACCAATTTAGCCGTGGCGAGTGCAGAAGTGTGAGCCGGTGCATTATCGTGGTGGAAAAGCACTTTCTTTTTAGACAAATGGGGCCGTTTTTCTTCTAACACGGCGTCAAATCGGCTCAATAGTTCGGCGTAGTACTGTCCTGTGACCGTTTTGCCCTTCTCCAGATAGTCAATAAAAATCACACCTTGAGAATCCCAGAAAACAGTGGCCATCACCTTTCCGGCCGACGGGACCGTCTTCGCCTTCTTCGGAGCAGGTTCACCGGGTAAGGTCCACTGTTTTGACTGCTCCTTGGTCTCTGGAGTGTAGTAGTGAATCCATGTTTCGTCGACGGTCACGTAACGACGCAAAAACTCTTTTGGATTGCGATTAAACAGCTCCAAAAACTGCTCTGAACTGGTCACACGGATGCGCTTGTTGTCTGCAGTCAGCAAACGCGGCACCCACCTTGCTGACAGCTTCCTCATACCTAAAATCTCATGTAGGATATGCCACACGCGTTCTTCTGAGATGCCTACTATCGCAGCTATCTCGTGCACCTTTAATCGGCGGTCTGACAAAACGATATCGTGTATTTTTGTCACGTTCTCCTCCGTAGTGGCTGTTTTCGGAGCACCTGGGCGTGGATCATCAAAAACCGACGTACGACCACGTTGAAACTCGTTATACCAAAATTTAACGGTCGCCATCGAAGGAGAAGCATCCCCATACACTGCATCCAAGTGTTCTTTAATTTCACTGCGCGATTTCCCTTCCAAAAACAAGAATTGAATCACCGACCGATATTGTTCTTTCTCCATTTTTTCAAAATTCAACGGACACATTTGCTTTCACACGCTCTCAAAAATAAACTACAACTCCGATCCGGCTGAAATTTCGTCTGTAACCGTTTACAGGAAGATACTGTACTGTAGTGTATTTCTGGTGCGATAGTGGCACCATCTGGCGGTGAGGCTAGGTACTTGTCAAATGACCCTCGTACTTGATCGACGTCACCTATGTTTGTCTACGAACCATGGTGTAAACTTTCTTTAATATATTAGGTCAGTAAAATGCCAAAAAAAGTGTTAACGGGTTCTTTTGCTTAAAATATTCTGTATATATGTTTTAACTATGTATTTTTTTCCCTTCTTAGCCCTGATGAAGATATTAATGTTAGTACCGAAACGTCGGCCAATAAACGAAGTTTTAAATGAATTTTTTTTGGTTCCTCGTTGATCGTTTTATTGCAACCTCCTTCAAAATTTACACTTTGGAACGTACGAGTCATCATCTCACATATAAGAATAAAGTATAGTTTAATATATATATATATATATATATGGGTTACTTCGTGTCAAGTGTGAAAGGTCCAAATTTTGAAATTGCTCAAATTTTTTTTACTAGTTCTAAATTAGCCCCAAAACACAACCCTAGAGTTTTAGATCAAAATATTCAATCGTTCAAAAGTTAGAATTAATTGAAAATTTGAAAATTGTGAATTTTTTCATAAATCTTCAATTTTCATGATTTTTTAACTCAAAATCTTGAAACTTCTTGTATAGCACATTAAATAGGATAAGTTTCCAAATTGTAAGTAGAATTGCTCAGAATTTTCCCAGATTGATGCCAATTATATTCTAATTTATACGTAAGAAAATACCATCGTATACGTAAGAGAATACCTCGACAGAGGTTAAAAATTTGACACAAAATGTTACTTTTAAAACGAGACCTTGATGAAAGTGGAGTGCAAACTCAGAAATAAGTAACAGACAATTGAACCTGTATATATGTATATATAAGTATACATATGGATATATATAGATATATAAACAGATGTATAGGTACATGTGTTGACTCGTCCGCATAAGTCCCGATCCGTTTACGTAAGTTGTCCGCATAAGTATCGTTTCCATTAGACCCGTGTCTGCAGAAGTTACGCTTGACTAAAGAAATAATTTTCTCTCTATGTAGACACTAAAAAATGTCTGCACAAGTCTATGAAAGTCCGCATAAGTACCGTTCCCATTAAGGATGCGTCCACATAAGTTACCTTTGAGATAAATATAGGTATATGTGTTGGTACTTTTGGGGTATATATACACCATAGATTGCTACTTTTGGGGACTTTTGTCCTTTTATGGGGACTGGCTTCAAAAATACGATGTATGTATCGCTACTTTTGAAGTCCATAAGGCTTCGTCTACAATACATTTTAGGTTCTTTTCCGGGCTTTTGTTCCGGAATTTCGGTACTAAAAGCGGGCGCCGCAGGCCCCCTGCGAATCACGGTACCCTTAGGGTCATTATTTCTTTAGTCAAGTGTATTTGTTCCGGTATTACAAGGTAAGCTCTCAGAGTAAGAAACTCTAGGACCCAATAGTACCGATGTATGTGTATATATATATATATATATATATATATATAAATATATGAAACGCTAGTTATGCAGACACTTTCCGAAATTGAAATAGACTTATGCAGACAGAGACCGACTTATGCAGACGTCAGCATAAGTAGAGAGATTATTTCTTTAGTCACGCTAGACTTGTGCAGACACTTGTATAAACGGTATTACACTTATGCAGACAGGTCACGTGGTCTTATACATTGCTGTCAGCATAAGTCCATGTTCATATGATTATATATATATATATATATATATATATATATATATATAAATATGAAATTCTGGAAGTTTGAGGATTATATTCAGCACCCGCTTGGAAGTTTGAGGGGTTATGGGAAGTTTGAGGAGCCTCCTCAAACTTCCAATCTATATATTCAGCATCCGAGCGGAAGTTTGAGGGGTTTTCTAGAGTCTATTTGTCTAGAGTCGGTAACCTGAGGGTTATTATTTCTTTAGCCACTCTGACCGACCGGGGTTGAGCTCCTCAAACTTACTAGCCTAATATATATATATATATATATATATATATATATATATATATATATATATATATAATATATATATATATATACACAGTTTCAATTGTCTGTTACTTATTTCTGAGTTTGCATTCCACTTTCATCAAGGTCTCATTTTAAAAGTAACATTTTGTATCAAATTTTTAGCCTCTGTCGAGGGATATTAATCACGTCACAACCGCCTTAAGCATATTTTGTATGGTATTTTCTTACGTATAAATTAACAATATAATTGGCATCAATCTGGAAAAATTCTGAGCAATTCTACTTACAATTTGGAAACTTTTTCCTATTTAATGTGCTATACAAGAAGTTTCAAGTTTTTGAGTTAAAAAATCATGAAAATTGAAGATTTATGAAAAAATTCAAAATTTTCAAATTTTCAATTAATTCTAACTTTTGAACGATTGAATATTTTGCTCCAAAACTCTAGGGTTGTGTTTTGGGGCAAATTTGGAACTAGTAGAAAAATTTTGAGCAATTTCAAAATTTTGACCTGTCACACTTGACATGAAGTTGCCCATATATATATATATTTATCTCAAAGGTAACTTATGTGGACGCATTCTTAATGGGAACGGTACTTATGCGGACTTTCATAGACTTGTGCAGACATTTTTTAGTGTCTACTTAGAGAGACAATTATTTCTATATATATATATATATATATATATATATATATATATATATATATATATATATATATATATATATATATATATATATATATATATATATATATATATATATATATATATATATATATATATATATATATATATATATATATATATATATATATATATATATATATATATATATATATATATATATATATATATATATATATATATATATATATATATATATATATATATATATATATATATATTTATATATATATATATATATAATTATCACTTAACCCCTTTATGGAGCCCATCCCTGTATATTAGTACCTACGCCCAGAGTTCCCGTATACAAGTGACTAAAGAAATAATCCCTCTGTGGGTATAGAAACTCTAGATAGGGCTCCATAAACGCCGTATAAGAATATTTTATGGGACCCTGGCTCCATAAAAGAAAACCGGCTCCATAAATATGCTCATGTGTATAAAAGGGCTCCATAAATCTGGTAAAAGAAATGTGTATATACTGTTTAACGTTTTATACCTACTTCTATTGCAGAAAACCTGTAGGTGTCCTGGAATCTAGCGGTGTACTAAGGTATATATATAAATATATCTATATTCACATCTGGGACGCATTTTGAGGATTATATAAGTCATATATACCGAATTTTGAGGATTTTGTAGGCATTTTGAGGAGTCTCCTCAAAAGTCCAAAGCACTCGAGAGGCATTTTGAGGATTTTTCAGCGGTTTCCACAATAGTGTGTTAATACATCGGTTTCGGAAATTCCGTGATATTTTTCCGTAAAAGCGGGCGCCGCAGGCGTCGTGGTGTTAGTCAATAACATTAGGGTCATTATTTCTTTAGTCACGCGCTTGTTTATTGGTTGTTTATAACAATGTTTATATTTGTGTCACCACTATTGTACAAATTCTTTATGAAATCCTCAAAATACCGTACAAATATATATATATATATATATATATATATATAAAGAGAGAGTGGTATTAGACCCGTAGGCTTAACTGTTCCCTTCCCCGAGGACGGTAGGAAAAGAGGAAAAAAGATATTACAATGAAAATGCTATTATGTATAATTTATTTATTTGACTCTTACTTATATAAATTTTTTTGATATAATTGTAGGTCCTGTATAATCGGCGGCGCTTACACTTGGCTCTTGCCTGGGGCGTTATAATGTTTAACTTGTGGAGAAAACGTTATAAGTAAATCCTTATTACTATCGTAGTTTGTACTATAAATCAGCGGCGCTTACACTTTGGCCTTTGCCTGGCCCGTTATAATATTGGACTCGCGGTCTTTGGTACTTTATTTTGTTACGAGTAATTTACTCGGACTCGGGTTTTCTCGCTCACGAATGCTCTCCACAGAAGATAAGCGGTCACTTGAACAGGAACAACTGAGCGCCCGGGCTATATTTCCCCGTGTATTTAAGAAAATTTTCGGAAGCGCAAAAGATGATCATCTTTTGCGGTTCCCCCTTTGTCGGGCGACCCTTATCGATTTTATAGCTTTATTTTTCTCTCGTCTACCTCGCGGTCCATGGTGTCGAAGTCTATTAACGTACCATAGACTCGGCGCGGCAGATAACACTGCGAGGAAAAAACACTGATAGTCCGTTTCTCAACGAATTCCATTTCCTCGGTGTAGTAATATTATTTTAGTATATCTGTTATATAAAGGTATTTTATATATAATTCATAAATATGTTTTTGTAAAAAAATGAGAAAATTGAATTCGTCACACTCCCCAAGCTGAATTACGTATCCGGCCCGGAGGTGTTTATGGCTTTTCAAGTGCGTTCGCTCACGTGTTCGCTCTTGATAAGCCGTGGGTCTGATTACAGCTAGCTTCGGCTAAGAGTACCAGTGGTTTCCAGTTCCAGTGGTTTCCAGTTCCGAAATGCACTGGATGCATTTTACACAGGTTAATAAACTATATCGAAGAGCTAAACGGCTCGAGCGTTTGCTTTACAGAGGTGAGTTATATATAATTTTTTTTTTTTTTTTAGTGCATGCATTTGAGAGGTTACGTTCTCTCTTAATTTCTGTTTATGCGTTCAGTTACTCATCGGCGAGGTTCATAGGAATTGTGTCTCGAGTTTAAGGTGTATTATATGTTGTTAGTTAAATTAGATATTTATTACATTTCTTCCAATTTAGTAGAGCATTGACTAGGAGTTGGCACGTCCAGGATAGGATAGTGGGCATCAACTTATGCATTCGAGGTGGCTTAATGTTTGATTGGAACTTCAGCCAAGAGTTTTTTTTTTTTTTTTTTTTTTATCTATCGTTTTTGTTGTAAATACGTAGTCCTTTAATGCATGTTAATTTCCCCGCACTTAACCTTCCTGGTAACCATTCCCTCAAAAAGGATATTTACTTTTTGGCGTGTATGTCGGTTCTTGAAAAATTGGGATTGTCGAAAAACATTTTGTATGAAAGAAAAAATATTTCCTTGAACTCTTTTCAGCAATTCCTTTGCCTCTTGCCATTATTTCTAATAATGAAATTTTTGTTTATATATATATATTTTTGTTATAGGAAGTCAAAAGAAGGAAGAAGACTTTAGCGTATTCATGCATATAATAATACTAAAAAAAACGTATATAAATTTTAACTTATCTATTTGGTTCTAACCTCTTATTTCTTTTATGATTATAAGATATTTTTAAGATTACAGTGCGTCATTACTTGAAAATTATATTTGTAATGAATTGTTTGTGTGTTGGAAACGGGGAGGTTAGGACGAGAGCGTTGTATTTGTTATTTATAGTGTACAAACATATGTTTGTATGAGTGACAATTTGGTTTATGGTTGCAAGTGTGAGGTTTAGATGGTTGTATTTGATTTGATTTGTAATTTACTAACGACGTATAGAAACCTAGCATGTTTTTTGTTACTTCGGTTTATTGTCACTACTATAGATGTGATTTTAGTTAATCCTAGTCCAGCTTCGGTGGTTGTTTGCTGCGGCTCTTCGACGTTCAATGTAGAATTAGGGATTAATGGTTCGCCTTCAGTTAATAAAATTTTTAATGGCTGGTCATCGTGTGATTGAGGTACGCTTATATATCGTGTCACTGCCAGTTCTTGTTCGGCAGCGGTCGCCGTTTGTAGGCAGCTTTCGCAGTTTATGGCCGACCGCCAGGTCAGCAGTGCTTTCTTACAGTTTTCGCAGTTGGTTGATAGTTCTTCCCTGGTTTCTAGTAAATGTACGTTTACCAATAGGGTACCATATTCAGAAGGCGTGGTACGATTGTTTTTCAAAAACAATCCCAGCAGTACCAGCAGTTATTTTTGTCTGCTATGATGATTTCATTTCTTTCCCTGGAGCGAAGACAGTTCATTTCTGTTAATTCCACTGGGTCTTCCATAGAGTATTCATCATCCACCAACTCAGCATCAACGTTGTAAAAATGTCCCATCTGCTACAATTTCCATGTAATATAGAGAGAGTCGGTGTGTAGAGGGAAGGGGAAAAAGAAACAGAGGAGGCGAGAACGAAAGAAAGAAAAATTTATATATGTATTTTTTTTTTGAGATTTTCCCTTTTATCACCATTGAGTAATGACCTCTACTGTTTTAGTGAGCATCAGGATTGATTCTGATATTAGAAATTGTTCTATACATTCGTGGCACTGAATTGCAGGTTAGGTTTTTAACAACTGATTTCTGCAAATGGCACATGCGAGTAGTTGGGGTATGTCTAATACTACTTGGTGAAATCCATAAGCTGGTCGTAAGGTTCCGTCAGCTAAGCCCCGCCTGGTCTGTGGCTAAAAACGGTCCTACGCCTTGCATGATGGAGATACAACGGCATCGGAGGAGTGTTGAGTATCGGTCTGGGTAATCTTCAGGTAGTATTCCGTCTAAGGGCCCGTATCTTTCGTTTTCTTCTTCATCGTTTAGAGGTGAGTTGGCCTCGTTTAATGGTGCCATTTTTTTGCTGAAATTCCTATATATTATTTTTAGTGTTTTATTGTAGTTTTTTTTTGTTTTTATATATATATATATATATATATATATATATATATATATATATATATATATATATATATATATATATATATATATATATGGGATATTTCAGGTGAAGTCAGCAGCTCAAAATTTTAAAATCGCTGAGAATTGGTTTACATCTAGTTTTTCATGAAAAAATAATGTTCCTAGAGTTTGAGACCGAAATTTTCAAAAATAAGCCAGTTATGGAACATTGAAAATTCTAATTTTTTCCATTTCTTGGTTATAATTCAACTTTAATCATTTTTTTACTCAAAAATTTGAAATTTATTGTATAGGACATTGATTGGGAAAAAGTTTGCATTTTATCTCTAGAATGTGCCAGTATTTTTTTTTTAGAACCCTTTTCGAAAGAATCTGATTGGTTGCTTTTTGATATACCTTCATTAAAGAATATTGAGACTGCGGCCAAATTTTTTTCATTCGACAAATTTTTTTTTGATTCTTCTTCGAAAACCCTTCAAAATGATTTTTTGGTCAATGTTGGCCGAGCAAAGGGAAAAGAGTTACAATTATTTGAAATAAATATATATATATATATATATATAATACATATATGATACATATATATAATACATATATGATACATATATACATATATATATATATATATATATATATATATATATATATATATATATATATATATAAACAGATGTATAGGTACATATGTACACTCGTCCGCATAAGTCCCGATCCGTTTACGTATGTTGTCCGCATAAGTATCGTTTCCATTAGACCCGTGTCTGCACAAGTCACGCTTGGCTAAAGAAATAACTCCCTCTCTATGTAGACACTCAAAAATGTCTGCATAAGTCAATGAAAGTCCGCATAAGTACCGTTCCCATTAAGGATGCGTCCGCATAAGTTACCTTTGAGATAAATATATATATATATCATATATGTATATATATATATTTATTTCAAAAAATTGTAACTCTTTTCCCTTTGCTCGGCCAACATTGACCAAAAAAGCATTTTGAAGGGTTTTCGAAGAAGAATAAAAAAAAAATTTGTCGAATGAAAAAAATTTGGCCGCAGTCGCAATATTCTTTGATGAAGGTATATCAAAAAGCAACCAATCAGAGGCTTTCGAAAAGGGTTCTAAAAAAAAATTATATATATATATATTTATGTTTTATGTTAGTTTTCCGGACATTCCAGATGTTTAACGTTGGTTTTGGGGACATTTGTTAGTTTTGGGGACAGTCCCTGAATCTACATATGTTTAACGTCAGTTTTGAGGACATCGGCCCCCATAAGAGACATTATTTCTTTAGTCACGTATAGGTATACAGTAACATGGGGTCCTGGGAACTAACGTTATACAAGTTTATATATATATATATATATATATATATATATATATATATATATAAATATAATGAATAAATTTAAAAACACGCAGGATCCCTATAAAAGGAAGACTATAAAAAAAGGACTCCCAAAGCTGCAAGAAGCTTTGGTCTCACCTGTAGAGTCACGACGGGCCACATCAATGGACTACCGACGTTTGAAGGATAGGCAAAACATCAAGCGCAGGGCTGCTGACGTAATCAGCCCCGAAAGTCAGATGGCTCCAGCCGGGAAGAAAGACAAGGAAGCTACAAGGCAGGATAAAGAAGAGGACCCCGTGGGACTCCACTCTTTCACTTCCCAGAGGGGAACACTTGGCCGGTCGTATCACCAAGGAAGGAAAAGAAGAAAGGAAACAAAGGGCAAAAATCTCCAGCACGGTGTCGAAAGCACAAACAATGGAGAAGCAAAGCAGTAACACTAAACTCCGCCGGCCGTGCATCGAAGCCGTGCTGGTCAAACCAGCAGAAGGTAAATCTTACGGGGGCGTGCTACAAAGGATTAAGAATGTCATGGTCCCATCCACAACCCAGAGCTTGTTCAAAACGATTAGGTGTACCCGAGGGGGGCAGGTACTACTAGAACTGGGCTCCACGCAAAATAAGACCCAATTCAGCGACAAAGTTAGGCGAGCTGTAGGATCTGACACAGACGATATCCGTGACAGTATCCCCAGAAGAACCCTAGAGATCCGCGATATGGACGCATGCACGACGGAGGAAGAAGTGCGACAGGCGATAGCTCAGGCAGGAGTAGGAGGCTAGCTTGTAATTCACCTAACCAGCGCGAATAACAGAGGTCAGCGTTTGGTGATAGCTACTGTGCAGGAGACGGAGGTACTAACGCTACTTAAGACTAGCAAACTTAAGGTAGGCTGGGTAATCTGCAGGGTACGGCGCAGGACTCCATTAGGCAGATGCTTCAGGTGTCTGGGTTATGGACACCATGCAGGCGACTGCAAGGGAATTGATAGATCGAAGATGTGCTACAAGTGTGGGCAAATGGGGCATCTCGCGGTGAATGATGACAACGAACCGCACTGCACATTATGTACTGAAATGGCAGTAAATGTTGCTGAGCAAAAGCACATCCGAGGGACAAAAAAGTGTCGGGCATTAAAACTAGCCCTAGAAAAGAGAAAACTGCAACTTGAAAATGGCAGGAGAAATTAGAATAATGCAGGGTAACATGCACAGGTGCAAACTAGCGAACGATCTCCTCTGGCAAAAACAAGCTGAGTGGGATGTGGACTTACTGCTCCTAAGTGAACAGTACGTGAACGCGAAAGGACCGTCGTGGATCTTGGACGACATAGAGACGTCTGTCATCTGGATCGCGAACCTTGGGAAGGTACCGGTTGAGAAAAAGGACGAGGAGTAGAGTACGCCTGGATTAAAAGCAGGGGTGTAACATACTATAGCTGCAACTTAACCCCAAACGAAAACCGCGGGGCGTTTAGGGTGAAAGTATGCGCGCTCGTGGATAACATTCGGGAATGCTCTGGGCACATAATCGTGGGAGGAGACCTAAACGCGAAAGCCGGTGAATGGGGCGAGGAGACGGACACGAGAGGTAAGGCTATAGTAGAGACAGCAGCCAGTACTGGGCTCACTGTGCTTAACCCATTAATGCCCATGGCTTAGCTATGAGCCCGAGCACTTGGGAACCAATGTAAAATAGGACATTAGCCATAATTATGCAAGAATATAGAAAAATTCCGAATTTTGCAATTTGTTTAAACAATCATTGTTGTAACAAATTGTGCAATATTCATTTTTCCAGAATTCTGACAACGTAATTTGATCCCTCATCGAAAATTACTAAAGGAATGACTGTTAGTTCCATGATTATCCAATTTGTTAACTAATAATAGCGTTATAAACAATTAGTGAAATGAACCAACTGCATGCATATGGGTGCCGATGCCCATGACCAAGCCATGAGCCCGGCACTTCAGAATCAATGTAAAACAGGGCATTAGCCATAATTATGCAAGAATATGGAAAAATTCCGAATTCCGTAAATTTTTTAAACAATGATTGTTTAAACAAATTTCAAAATTCGGAATTTTTCCATATTCTTGCATAAGTAGGGCTAATGTCCTATTTTACATTGGTCCCAAGTGCTCGGACTCATGGATTAGCGATGGGCATTAATGGGTTAATAGAGGCAAAACGACGACATTTAGGAGACCAGCGTATAGGCAGACGATAATCGATGTCACACAGGCATAGGAGGGACTGGCTAGTAGAGTAAAAGACTGGAGGGTGCTAGAGGGCTTTACGGCAAGTGATCACCAGTATATCTCATTCTCGATACAACAACAATCGGAACCGCGAGACCAACAGCCTGTATCAAAAGAATTCAAATTCAATCTCGCTAAACTGAACACGGACGTATTCAGCCTGATGATCTGTAGCGGGTACGATGAAATGAAAAGATTATGGCGCAACCACGGGTGAGAGAAAGAGATTTCGGACCAGGGGATGCGTGTTGGACACCGAGCATGCGAAGAATTGATACCACTAAAAAAGACGGCAGAAAAGAGACAGGCTGCATATTGGTGGACGGACGAAATCGCGAATCTAAGACGAACAGTCACTCAGTGCTGCAGGAAAGCAACAAGAGCTGGGAAGCGCGGGGTGCAAGTTACCCTTAGATGCGCCGAGTACCAGATCGCGAAGAAAGCACTATAGTGGGCGATAAATAAGAGTAAGAAGGTAAAGTTTAGACTGTTGATTGAGGATGTCGATGCAGATGTCTGAGGACACCGCGAGCAAGGTTCTTGAGAAGCTCATAAGACCGCGACTACAGGCCGCGGTTCAGGCCGCCGGATGCTTCTCTGATAGGCAGTTCCGCTTCAGATCATGGCGCTCGACAGTAGACACGGTTAAAATAATAGTTAGCGCAGCAGAAAAGTCACAGCAGGTAAACCACTACTCCTGGAAGATCTGCGTGGTAATAACATTGGATGTTAGAAATGCCTTTAATTCGATCCGGTAGGAAGACGCTCTGAACACACTACGGACAGGTTTAGAGTCCCGGGATATCTGCTCCGCATAATGCAGAGTTATCTTTGCGAATTAGTACTGCTCTACGATACAATTGAAGGGCGTAGGACTACAGAAGTGACAGCTGGGGCGGTCCAGGGTTCGGTGCTAGACCCAGACATGTGGAATATAGACTACGATGGTATACTAAGATTAGAAGGGCTCCCAGAAGGTACTAATCTTGTGGGATTTGCAAACGACATCGTCCTCGTCATCACAGTTCAGGACCTAGAGGATGCCCAAAGGAAGCTAGACGTATCTAACTAGTGTACATCCTACTATAGCGAGGCGACGACGCATGAGTCACCGGCCCGTCCCGGGACGCGGTACCTTTGTTTTGATAAACATGGTAATTAACTCATGTTTAATTGCTTTTTAATGGTTTGTTTATATAAACAAACATAAATAAACGTGTTTGCTTATGTTTCTTTACATAAACAAATAATTAAACACAAATTAACAACATATTATGTTTATGAAAAACATAAATAACGCGTGTAATTAATCAGTGTTTTATTGCTTGTTATGATTGTTTATATAAACAAACCATTAAAAACCACTTAAACATACATTTATTACCGTGTTCGTCAAAACAAAGGTGCCGCGTCTCGGGACGGGGCGGTGACTCATGCGGTACAAGTCTGCGACAGCTATCTCGGTATAGCGTAATACATTTGAGACTGTATCAGCAGGGTACAGTGGGGCACGATTTAACTCGTGCTCTGTATAGCGCGTTCTTTTCGAAGAATATATGAGCATGCTATAGTGGGCGGCAGCTGAACGAGCTCAACCCCCTGTCTAGTCCAGTCGGATTAGACTTAAATAGTGCTGTTTTGAAAACAACCGTTAAGAGGCAATATTTTTTTTGCAAGTGCTTCGAAAAAGTGTCAGGATATTGGGAAAAATGTTTGCGGTAAGTTTCAGGTGGTGGAACATTGTTTAAATAATTAGTAACTGTGCGAAAATCCATTTTTTGCTTGTAACTTTCGAACCGTTGTTGGCATTGAGAAACTAAAAGTACCGTTTTTTAGGTATTGAAAAAACCTACAAAATAAGCTATTGAAAGTTAAAATTCAATTATTAACTTTTTTGTAAAACGCGAAAAACCGCTATTTTCACCCATTTTCGAAATTTTATATAAATAAACAATTTTTGCTGCTATGAAACTATATTATAGATTTTTTTGAAGGTTTTTGTCTGCTTTATAACTGGTTAAAATTTGAAGTTGAAATATTTATTAGTTTTTGTAAAAAGCATTAGTTATGTAAAAAGGTGTGTCAGTAAATTGTAAATAAAAATAGTTACACTGGATGAAAAGATTTCGTAGAGGTTTCATTTTCTTCATTAAGACTTGTACTATAACGAGCAATAAAAAAAGTTTATTTTTCGAGTGTAAATTTAAAAAAAATCGGGCTTGAAAATTAACATAAAAAAAAATGAATTAATTTTTAATTTTTACTGGGAAATCTTTACCAAATCGAATTCATACATCCATTACTTGATAACTGCGATCTTCCTGCGAATTTTAAGCCGTCGCTGGTTGTTCTACGATGCTCTGGAGCTGAGATAACTTTTTTTTTTCAAAAAATTATTCTGGCTTTGTTTATTAATATTAAGAGTTCAAATTTACAGATTACCTAGAGCAAGATTTAAACTATCGTATCCGACATTTAAATACTAATTAATGTCAATAATTATTATAACAAACAGTAGTGTTTTATAATATAAGGACCGGCGCGCAAGAGAGAAAGACTGGGCGGAGTAGCGCGACTGAAACTGACACCATGCGACTTATAATTCAAAAGGCGAGAAAATTTCACGATATCTCGGGAACTAAAAGCTCAATTTGAATGATTCTTTTTTTTATTTGGGGTAGCGTGAAAAAATAATAACATCTACTCTGATAGATTAAAAAAAAAAAATTATTTATATTAAAAATTTAATAAATAAATTATTTTTACATTTTTAACACTGGAAATAGTGTTAATTTTGTTTTTTTTTCGGAATTCCCAAGGAAACTGGAAGGATGAAAATTAAAACTTAAATCATGTTTCATTTTATTTACATAAAAATACACTTTATTTATATCATATACATTCTGCGCATCGTACTACACATTAATTTATTAAAAATCGCATATGTATATTCTACTCCATATTCAATATATCTTTTGTATTTTAAACTTATCAGTCATATACACACACACACACACACACACACACACATGCACGCTCATATATATATATATATATTACAATTTTATCTTTTTAAATAATATTTATTAAATTATCATTATTCAAGCCAGCCTGCGCTTTTTGTTACTGCTTACGTTCTCGCTGTATTCGCTACTCTCATCGCCATCATCAAAGTTGATATTGTCATCGCCATCAAATTCGTCATCATCATGATTATAATCATCTTGATAATCGCAGTTCTTACTTTCTAAGTCGATACCAATTGGTATTATGTCTAAAATATTATCCACTTCTTCTTCTAGATTAAATTCAGCTTCGTCATGAAATTTGATAGGTTGATCTTCTTTATTTGTGCAAGTTTCCCCATGGCAACCTGCACATAGGTTCGAGCAACATAAACCATGTTTTCGGCAACTGCAGTTTTTAGTTTTACAGTTACTTTCGCATCTACATGTGATTGACAGAAGCAGTTCATCCGGAATTAATGGCTCATTTGTTAATATTGGCTGCAATTCTTGCTCCGTTTCTTTCCACCCCCACTGTAGAGGATTTATCTTGTTTCCGAGCCACGTTTGAATTTGATAAAAAATTCTTAGAGAATGCTGCTTTGCTGCACCTACAGTCGGAGGTAACGATTCTAATTTACAAACTTTTTTCATATTCGATTTTTGAAAATGTAAAAATCTTAATTGCTGTAATATTTTTGGCTCATTCTTACTACTGTATAACATTGCCATTATTTCATTTCCAGCATTCTCGATCTCAGATTGACTAGCATTTGCCTTATAAAATATTTCAGCCAAAGTTTGAAATGTAGAGTCTTTTAAAAATAATTTAACTAATTTATTTTTTCCTTGCTTATATAAGCAGGAGGTCGTGTCACAGCCTGTGAAGGCATGCAGAAAAAGAATATATTTTCTTATTGCGTCATATTTGAAGGAATGATTAGAAAATAGTTCTCGTTCAGTTTTTCCTTTGTTAGGTTTTAGAAGGTATATACTTGCATCTATCGGAGCTAACTGTGTCAATAAAACTAATAGATCAACGTCTTCACCAACAATAATAACATTGTTATCGGTAGTTTTATTCTCAATAGCTGTTGTAACAATGAGAAAATCTGCATCTTCCTTAGAGATTTTTGTCATGCAGCCTGCTTTATTCATCTCGACACATAAGAAATTAATTAATTTAGATTTATTATTATTTGTAGATAAAAATTTGTCCTGTGAATATGTTATCTTTGTATTTAAATCAAAATTTAAATCAGTCCCTACATATTTTTCCTGTCGTCTAAAACGTTCAATTGATTTAGTACCTTTTTCTAAGTATCCATCGAAAACAACACAACAATTTTTCTTATAATATTTTAATACGTATGCAACGTATTGTTGTAAAATCGCGCTGATCGTCTGATTAATATGCCACACTACTCGATGAAGAAGAAATCCGCCATCAATTACGTAAAATACATTTTCAGATGGTAGCGCAGAAATAGTATTAAAATTTTGGTAAAATACAGATTTTCGTGTTTTTCGCATCCCTTTATCGTCGAATAGTGCAAGCGGATAAGGCGACAATTCATACGATAAAAATTTCTGCATGTCATCCTTCGAGTTCATATTTAATAACATTCTTTGAAAAATTAGTGTCGGGTCAATCATTACTGTACAATCTTTTACCTTAATAGATGAACTCATTGCTTTTAAGGGTAAAACTTTACTTTTTCTCTGTAATTTTATTGTGCCGAAATTTTGACCAATCATTTTACTCATAGCATCCATGCCAACTGATAATGCCATGTGACAATTAATTTTTTCGTCGCCAATTACACCGCTGCTAATAGACATAATTTTATCTGTCACGGGAAATGGATCACGTGCGTCAAAATAATTTATCAGCTTTTGTATGTCTGCAGAATCTCGAGAAATTCTAGAAGATCTGGTATCTATATGCTGTTCGGAAGTTGTATACGAAATGTTACTAAATTGCTCCATTGCGGCAGATACTTCGATTAATACTATCGTTGAGAGAATCCATTTAGAAAGTACACTTTCGGTTATACCACGTCCATGTGTTAGCCCGCCACTAGTTTTCATGGGTCTCATTAACATTTGCTCAATCGTCATATCTGACCAAATTCCTGAACGATATTTATCCGTGCGTCTAACTGTAAAATATCCTAAGTTTGTAAATTGTTCATATTCAAATCCGTTCATTTTAGATTCTAATGCGAACATTTCTTGTAAATATAAATGACTCGATTTAGCATATAATAAATGACCACTTGCATGAAAATAAGGCAACATTTGCTGCATACTTTTTAAATGAAGATGCCAATTTCCAGTTCTCTCTGCTTCTATAAACTGCTTCATAATTTCCACCATCGTAAAGTATTGTACCCACAACTGTGCAGTAGGACCGTTATTTTTAATATTATTTAATTGAAAAATGAATTTATTTTTTAATTGTTCAAAATCTGTTTTTTTAAAGCTCTTTGCAATTCGTCCTCACCTACTTTAGCTAGAATATCATTTAAAATGTTTATTTCATTTTCATTGAAATTCATAGTAGATAAAATCGAGCATGCTAGTGATTGTTGAACTAAGATATGTCCCCGAACTGATCTTGAAAAAGCATGCCCGGAAAGAGCTTTTTCAGCTGATATTTCTGCATATATTTCAGTAAATGCTTCCTTTAAACCACTACCGTCCATAATATAGCCTATCGCGCCCAGAAATGACATCAGAGTGTGAAAACCTCCTAGTCTTATAATTACTGAGTCTAGTGTATTTTCATTTTCGGTATCTCGTACGCAAGCTATAATTTCCTGAGCTTTATCGTATAGCGGCAGGTCAAAAGTAACGAACGTATGTGTTTGATTATTCGCTTTGCATCTGGCATCAGCTTCAATTAAAACTGTGAAAATCGTGTCATATTGACTTGGTGGAGCGTTTACGAATGGCAGCGGAACAATTTTCGTCAGCATATATTCTTTTACTTCAGCAGCAAGTTCCATGAATCCATTCCAACCAGCAGTTTTATCTGGTTTCGTGAATTTTCCATAGAACCACAAAAAATCTGCTGAAGTAATTTGTATTTCATTTGAAATTGAATTTTCTGAATGTAAATTTTTAATTATTATATTTTTACGACCTTCTGAATTGCCTTTTTCAAAATGTTGCAGGGGTATAAAACCAAATTTTCCAATAGTATTCGCATTAGGAATTTTTTTTATCCGATTGATTTTTTTCGTAGATTGCACTGATGACGCAGGAGTTACACACATAATGCCGCCCATAGAATGAAAGGTGTTTCGTCCATCTATTGTATTTGTATTATGGTCAGCGTTGTCAAATACGAACTGTATATAAGAATTTTTTAAATCATATTCCTGAGGATCATTAATAATGGAAGCCTCAAAAAGTAATGTTTCTTCGTAGGAAGCGCAAAGACCTATATTATGGAGGCTATCGATTAAACTTTTAGACGCGTGCTTCTTGTGTATCATCGATGACAACCCCAACAAAACAGGCGATATAAATGATCGCGGCCTCGCAGACGATGTTATGCAGTGTGCGAACGTCGTGATTTGATTATCTACTTTTTCAAAACTCTTCGATTTCTTACGGCTTTTAATTAAATTTTCAAGAAATAATTTCAAACTTGGTGAAATGTCCGAATTTATATTATCCAAAAAACAATTTGGCGATGGGTATTCACTAAGATCATGAAATTTTGAACGTATTTCATCAGAAATTATTTCGGCAGCAGCTTTTACAATTTCCTTCTTTCGCTCTTCTTCATTTTTTGAGTAGCTAGAGATCCAATCTTTTTTTAAAATTGTTCTCGAGCTATCCAAAAAGCATATAATATAATCTTTTTTATGCGGATACATTATAATTTCTTTTCCTAAACAATCTAATAATTTAGTTTTCAAATATGGAATAGACGGCTTTTCTCCTTCATATTGTTCAAGAATGTTTCTTAAAGAAAATTGACATTCGTCTGAATTTTCAATCAAATAATTAATAACAAATTGTAAGCAAGATAATGTTGAATTGTTTGGAGTAGGTCCTGTTTCCTTGCTTTCGCGATAATTATAAAATTTTGTTATACAATTTAAGTGATAACGTGCATTTAAATCGCCAATGTCAGATGCGTTACTTAGCCTTTGATAAATAAGATTATAATATTCATTCATCTCACGCTCTCCTATTGTTTTTAATACGTTATCGAGTGTTTCTCGCTTACTGACAAGTATAACTTTCGCGTATTTAGCTGGTTTCAATTTCCTCTTATTAATATAATTTTCGGATGCATCATCACCGCAGAAAAAGCAAAAATTAGAAAAATCAAAATCAGTGGCATCAGTTAATGATTGGCGTCTACGTGAAGTAGACGCGGATGCTTGTTTCCCTGCCTGGACGATATTATCTTTTCTTAAATACGCTGAGTGGCAATTTACGTGAATATCTAACTTTGTATAATTTCGCATGCGGAAATGCTTCTTGTCTTTTCTGTCCTTACTTGCTTGAATTAAGGAAGCAATGGCACGTTCTCCAATAGTCCGCTTACTTTCCGGCAGAATCGCTTTGTCGCAAAGAATGCAAACTGCAGCATCTTCTTCCATTATTAAACGCAGTGGACTGTAAAAATCAAACAAAAATTATTAACAATATTTATTACACTATATATCACAAAATAATATGGTAAATTAAGTAAATTAATAAATCATACAATTTCCCGATTAAAAAAATCAGTTTTCAGAAATATAAAAGTCTATTATATCTATAATTATCTCAAATTTATTTCATAAAATAACGTACCTTTATTATGCGATAAAAAATGTGCAGTGACTCTTATGCAAAATTTCTTAAAAACAAATGTCAAAATCCAATGACACACGAATATCCAGCGGTTGCTTTTCTTCACAATTTTTCACTGTTTATAAAATGCTGTGGCACAATCACTTTGAACAAATTTGCCAAATATCAAAACTTCAACGGTTGCTTGCTCTGTTTACTTGTAAACTTTACACGACGTGCTCTCTCAAAGACTGTTAGAATATAACTGTCAAGAGAAAGCAACGCTGGAGCAGCTGCTGCGTCGTTTCAAAATCTGCACAAAGCTCCCCCTAGTTGTCTGGATTTGAAAACAACGGTCCCTTTTCTATACTTTCTACCTGCTCGGCAAGCGATTAAGGAGACGCTTGGGACTCTGCTGTACACTCAGGTCAAAAATATCCAGACAATCATCAAAGAGCAATAAATACACCATAATAAAACCGTACTTACGAATAAGAAAACATGAAAAGATAACTAATTTCAAATAGATTATATTTGCCTACAAGTGCACTGCTTATACACACACTGTACACATGATTTATAACGAGTGTAATACTTAAACTTGAAATATTCTAAACATTTATTTAACGAACTAATAATAATATTATGCATAATAATATACGAAAAATTCAAAATTAACACTATTTCCAGTGTTAAAAATGTAAAAATAATTTATTTATTAAATTTTTAATATAAATAATTTTTTTTTTTTTAATCTATCAGAGTAGATGTTATTATTTTTTCACGCTACCCCAAAATAAAAAAGAATCATTCAAATTGAGCTTTTAGTTCCCGAGATATCGTGAAATTTTCTCGCCTTTTGAATTATAAGTCGCATGGTCAGTTTCAGTCGCGCTACTCCCCCACTCTTTCTCTCTTGCGCGCCGGTCCTTATATTATAAAACACTACTGTTTGTTATAATAATTATTGACATTAATTAGTATTTAAATGTCGGATACGATAGTTTAAATCTTGCTCTAGGTAATCTGTAAATTTGAACTCTTAATATTAATAAACAAAGCCAGAATAATTTTTTGAAAAAAAAAGTTATCTCAGCTCCAGAGCATCGTAGAACAACCAGCGACGGCTTAAAATTCGCAGGAAGATCGCAGTTATCAAGTAATGGATGTATGAATTCGATTTGGTAAAGATTTCCCAGTAAAAATTAAAAATTAATTCATTTTTTTTATGTTAATTTTCAAGCCCGATTTTTTTTAAATTTACACTCGAAAAATAAACTTTTTTTTATTGCTCGTTATAGTACAAGTCTTAATGAAGAAAATGAAACCTCTACGAAATCTTTTTATCCAGTGTAACTATTTTTATTTACAATTTACTGAGACACCTTTTTACATAACTAATGCTTTTTTACAAAAACTAATAAATATTTCAACTTCAAATTTTAACCAGTTATAAAGCAGACAAAAACCTTCAAAAAAATCTATAATATAGTTTCATAGCAGCAAAAATTGTTTATTTATATAAAATTTCGAAAATGGGTGAAAATAGCGGTTTTTCGCGTTTTACAAAAAAGTTAATAATTGAATTTTAACTTTCAATAGCTTATTTTATAGATTTTTTCAATACCTAAAAAACGGTACTTTTAGTTTCTCAATGCCAACAACGGTTCGAAAGTTACAAGCAAAAAATGGATTTTCGCACAGTTACTAATTATTTAAACAATGTTCCACCACCTGAAACTTACCGCAAACATTTTTCCCAATATCCTGACACTTTTTCGAAGCACTTGCAAAAAAAATATTGCCTCTTAACGGTTGTTTTTGAAAAAAATCTAATCCGACTGGACTAGTCGCAGCAGCCGAAAGCCAGCGTCTGCAAATCCTTACCTTGCGGAGAGCTTGGTGACGTCACGATTTTTATCGAGTATAGCTGCGATAATTGTGCATGTATGATAACCTCCCACGGCGGGCGTGTGTGTGTGTGTGTGTGTGTTTTATCCTACTCCACGGTGTCGCCGAGCCTACTCTAAATTTCGGCTCCGGGATTAAGTGTAAAGTGTGAATGTGTGTGTGTGTGTGCGTGTGTGTATGTGTGTGTGTGTGTGTGTGTGTGTGTGTATGTGTGTGTGTGTGTGTGGAAATGTGTTTTATCCTACTACACGTAGTCGCAGAGCCTACTCTAAATTTTGGCTCTGGGATTAAGTGTTAATATATATAAATGATAGGTAGAGTGAAAAATTAGAAATATTATTAGAAATATTATTATTTTTATTACAAAAAAAACTAATTTCCTGGAAAATTAATAAAAGATAAGTCAATAAAAGTAAATAAAAGAGTGTACACAAGCAAAGGCTATAGCGGGATAAGAGGTCAAAATTGCATTCACGTGGATTTTTTTGGGATTGACCAGTCGAAAGTACATTATTGAAAATCTCTCTAGACAAATTTTCAGCTCTCTAGGTGCTGATTTGAGTCTCCTAACCTAAAAAACGTATTTTTTCGAAAAAATTTTTTTCCGCTTGACCCTTTCTTTAGAAAAATCTGAAAAAATTCACGGACATGTGTTTTTGAGCAAGTAAACAGCCTGATTTTTTTCAGATTTTTAAAAAAAATTGAGCTCAGGAAAAATTTTTTAATTTTTCAATGATTTTTTAGGTTATGTAGGTAATTTTTGGCTAACTTGTAAATAATGATTTTTTGTGTATTTCTTCCCGTTCTTTCAAATGGCGGTGTCCGAATTTTCTTTTTCGAGCCGGAACATACTCAAAATTCGAAAAAACCGATTTTTTAAGCATTTTTCCCATGTTTCTGGCACATAACCTCAAAACCAATAGCTAAATAAGTGTTTATGAACAATTTTTTTTCAATTTCTTTCTATATCTTCGAATTCCACTGCAGAACTACCATTTTTGCATCAAATAATACTATAAAATCAAATTATAAACATTACTTTCGTGTTTTTACCATGTTTTTGGAACATAACCTCAAAGAAGATCGTTCAATACCTGTTAGGGCATACATAAATATTCTAAAAATTTTTAGAATCGAGTATTACTTCGTCGGTAGCTACAAAGGGCCTGTTATAGCCTTTTAATTAATTATTTTTATTCAAATTCATTTGTAGATAAATAAAAATGAGTCAATATTTCTAATAGAAACTAATTGTTATAAACATGTTATGAATATTCTTATGCTTATATTAAAACAATAAAATAAGTATGTACCATTTCATATTTGGCCTTTATTCTTGATAGAATTGTTTTTAGAAGTTCTATTTGACAAAATTACATGAGCAATAATTTTTAATATTGAATAATAGTAATATTTTTAATCCTCGTCACTATCTTCGTCTATTACAGGACCAACATCTGAAGTAGTAAATAATTCGGAAAGAACTTTCGCTGGTCTAATAATTTTTTACTTATATCTGGCATTACTGAGATAATATATGACTACAGCAATGTGAGAACAGGATCCTACAGTTCGTAATCCATTGGCACAGTCACACGCATGGCGTAGGATACCGCTGTATCCAATTGAGTTAGGTTTGTATTCGATGTAGCATTTGTAAGTCTTACTGTTAATATGCCTGGACCTTATTAATACTTTAATGATATTTGGATTGATCTTAATATATTCCAAATTGATTTTGTTACTATCATCCATTAACTCAGCCAAATAACATACGGCTTGACCTAATTGATAGGTACCTGAAAAAAATATTTTGAGATCTCTTTCAGTCATCTCCGGAAAGTCAATGATTTCTTGGGATGTTAGCTTGATCGTAGTAGTGGGCCGTCTAGACCATCTGGTTGTCTCAGCTTCTAATGCTAAAGTATTTTCACTTTGATTAGAATTTAACATTCTTTCGATGATTATACCTTGTAAGCCACCGTCATCTTTATCGCTATTCAAACGCTTACCAAAAAGGTTGTTGAGAAAACATGCGATTCTACAATATGCACCAGCTTCTAGTAAAAGTTTATTATCTAAATGCTGGTGAAGAAGCTTATACTTTTTACCAAGAATACCATGGACAGCCTCTACAACCCATCTCAATTTCGTAACGTAACGAGATTCATTCGATTCACGACTCAAGTTGGGTTTATTTCCCTTTATGGCAGGCATGAGAATCTTAAAGCCAAGACTTTTTAAATAAGGTATCACATCCCTAAAACCTCTATCTACAACGCAAACATCACCTTCTCTTATGATAGTTCTTATACCATCTGGATCATCCATTACTTTCTTCATGATGCTTGCATCATTTTCTGTGGCTAAAAACGAACCAGGGACATCAACAACGAATCCGTCTGTGGTGCAAATAGTGAATGGCTTGGCCGAGGGATATTTCTTCTGACCTGAATATGACTTTCTTTGGTATTAATTATTTTTACTTTTTTGGTGACGTAAGTAAGTTCCATCAAAAACCAAAACAAGCTCGTTCTCTAATTTAAACAGTTTTTTTGCATAAATGGAAGTGTGATCACTTATGAGATCCTCCCTTTTAATACTTTTTACTCCAAAATATTTCGGTAGGACATCTTTTTCAAATGAATTAATTACTGATTCACAAAAATCTGAAACTTTTATTTCGTTTTCTATTGCGAAAATAGACGAAATAAAATTATTCGACGATCCAGTTCGTAATTTAAATAAACATATAACCAGGGCGTGTAAACGTCTCTAGAATCCGATTATCTCATGGAAACTAATAATTTTCTCAGCTCTTGCAATTGATCAATCGAAAGACTAGTAAAAGAGAATAATTGTTTTTCGCTAAGCTCTGATGATTTTATTTTATCTAAAAATGTTCCCGAGGCTAAATCTGAAATTTTTTTTAAAAATAAACATATTTCATCTGCAGTTAAAAAACACGTGTTACTGTATATCTGTATTAGTTTCAGGTCATCATCAAAAAATCGTTTTTTTATTAAATGCTCGGTACAAACTCGATTGCCATTTGGAATAAAGATTTGCATTTCTTTGAAACATTGCAGTCTTGCAGTCAATGGTACACATGTCAAGTTATTTTTGTTTCTACAAACACAACATGCTGTATGAGAAATCATAGTTCTTTTGAGGGGCAACTCGGTGGAAGGTTTTTTTTCTACAGTTGGTTTTAATACTACCTCAACAACGCTCCCTGAACTCTGAGAGCTGGGTATTTCCGAGCTTGACTGCGAACTCATTGGCTGACTGATCACTGGTTGAAGATTCTACTTTTCGTGTCCCAAAAAAAATAAGTCTTCTACATTTATCGCAAAGTTTAAACCCAATATCAACATTATCGACATTTAACTGCTCACAAACTGCTTCGACTTCACTAGCTGAATTAATGATCTTAATCTGAGCTGATATTTTACTGAGATTTCGCTTGAAGCAGTTGAAACATTGATCAGTATCATCAAATTCATCCATGTTCGATGTAAAAACTAAAATGGATAATATATATGATATATTATGGGATCATGAATATAATTACAAAAAATATCGGTGGTCTTTAAACAGTTACTTGTGTCATAATCAATCTTTTTTAAAGCTAAGCCATTATGTCATTATCACAAAATTAATGAAATTGGTTATTATTTTACATTAAAATCATTTTATTTCTTGGTGAACAAGAAATATAATGCACTTGAAACAATTTTGATAATAATTAATGAATGGTAAAAAATTCAATATTTCTTGAAATGTGGACTGTATTCTGTTTTTTTTTAGGTATTGTCGGAAATTGAGATGACGATCTATTCTAATTGACTCGAAAGTACAAGTATAGACATATATAATTTAAGCAAAACGAAACCTTTATAAAGAGAGGGTTCTCTATTAAGAGAGATCTTTTAAATACACTTCTTTTAACGCACACCTTTGTAGGAATGAGATTATCTATATATAAATACTTTTTTGGCAACTTGCTTGCGGAAAGCTAAGCAACATCTAGTGATTACAATCCCATACAATCACTAAAAGAAGAGATATGTTCTTAATTATTTATAATATTGTTTAAAACCTGGACCATCATTATTATCAATTTCCTTTAATATTAACTACTATTAAAATACTATTACAATACTAATAACATGTTGTGAAATTATATAGTGCAATATTTCATTATATGTAGGCTAGGCTTAAAACTGTGCATGACAATGCTTGATAGCAAGTTCTTATAAATAAAATATATGTTTTCAATGAAAAGATTTGATCTTTTTTTATTAGTTAATAAAAAATTCATTGGATTTGCAACATATTCCAAGAAACTAAAAGTTAATTAAATCTATACAATATTGTACTTAATCATCAATGAAGTTACCAAATATGTTGCACAATGGGTGCATTTCTCAATTTAATAAAAACCTCTACTCATTGGAAAAACCCATTTTATTTATGAGAAGATGATATTAAGTATAGTGATACGAATTCTTAAATACCACATCTAGTATTTTTTTAAACTTTCCAGGCAAAAAAAGCTCGATTTATGACTGCATTACACAATGTTATTTCACAACGCATTAAAAAAAATTAGTAAACTGTTCAAGATTTGTTTAGGTTATACAACGTGGTAAATGAGATAAAATTAAAAAAAAAAATTTTTATCGCTTTACCTAGAAAGCATTAAAAGTTTACAGAAATGAAATATTTAATAAACTCGATGCTAGTAGATTTCATATATTTTGATAATCACCAATTTCTATCAATAGTATGTTCGTGTACTTATCAAATTCAATTTTGCAATAAACAGTGGTTTACAGAGTGATTTTCCAAAACATACTTTAAAAATGTATAACCTGGCAATTAAATATTTAGTTTGTGTAATGGTGCAAAATAACCGATACTTTCCTTTGATAAAATTAAATAAGAAAAAAAAAGAATAGTAATATTCTTCATACATTGTAAGGTTTTAATAGTAGGTTCTATGGATAGGGGAGGGAAGGTTAGGTTAGGAATCACCTTAAGTGCAATGGTGACTCAATGTGCGTGTACGATGATCGGATGTTGAGAATATCGGTGCTGCTCACTCTGCTGCTGGTGTCCTCGGTTGTTGGATAAATGATTATAGTTAAGTAGTTTTCTCAAATAATGTATTTAATATTGAACGGACTATCATAAAGGCAACAACATTTATTGTATAAAACTTATTTAATTTTGATTGAATTATTATAACAATAGCAATATTAGTTACATAAAATTTATTTAATATTGAACGAATTGTTATAAAAATAGCAATATTTGTTATATAAAATTATTTAGTATTGAATGAACTATTACGAAAATTACTTAATACGCAGGAAATAGTTAATTAATATATTCAAAATCATAAAAAAAGTTCAAAGAAGTTATTAATAATAATAATAATTGATATTGTATTCGCAAATGAAAATATGTGTCAGGAGATAGGAACCGGTGGTGGAAAACGCCCAGGTCACGATAATAATAAGAGTCGCATAAGTTAAATTGTAATTTATTGTTACCCTTACTTGGGTCAAGAAAATAAAATATGAATTACAAAAATAAATTGTCATATATCACGCTTTTAATGGTTCAAATATTTCTTTAAATCGTGGCGCGGTAACACTGTTGAAAATGTGGGGAAATAATATACTAAATATAAAACACTATATGTCGTCGCTACACGCTCATATGCACACATACGCGCATATGTATATCTGGAACGCTTACTGGAAAACCCTAAACGTACGCGCCCGAGCTTCAATCAAGCGAAAGTATTTACCAAGAAAAAAGAAGCGAGCCCTCTACGAGACCCCGTGAGTTTATAAAAAAAAACAAAAAAAAGAAAAACACGCACTCACTTATCTCACACGAATGACTAAGGGCAAATAAAAAAACGAATAAGAAAATAGTCGCGATCACACGCGTCCCGCACACCAAATTATCTAAACTACGGATGACCCTCGGATCGAGGAGCAACCCCGTCGCCCTTTGGTAATTCTGACTTTGCAGTCAACTTAACCGTGGACCGGGAGAGAGGCTATGCCGTCCCTTTTATTTTACGCCCGACGTCCGAGTCCCTACACTACAAGGTCGCCGAGTTGGGCGAATCAACTCGACTTGGCCTAGTTTGTCCCGAAGGATTAATCCTAGGCCTTTTATCCCTAACTTACTGATTCACTGGAACTCTTGCTTGAAGACAGGCTCCGACTTGCTGCGTTGATCGGTGACTTGCGTGTCCTCCCTCAGTATCGCTTACGTAACTCACGTGCTGGCTTGATTATCCTGCGAGAAAGGGGAGATGACGATCACAGGCCGCGAGCGGACGAAGACTGCTCCCCGCGGCGCTCGTCCTCTTGCTCGCAACCCGTGGCCGCGAGGGGTACCTGTTTTTTTTGGGGGGTTGCGCACGAACCAATTTGTATTGTATTCCGAGTAATTAGTGCGCACTCCCTAGCTTGTTTCGCTTCTCTTCTGCTCCTACCATGCGGGTCCGCCGTCTTCTCCTCGCCTCGTTCACTTTGGAATTCTTCCTCCCCTTTTCGAATCCTAAATTGTTTATTTAATGATCGAACAGTGGACACGGGACAATCACATAACATGCTCCATTATTTATTTATCTAGGAAGCTAAAAATTCTATTCTGTAATTCTGTGTAAAAAAAAACCGAATAGAGTCTTTAATTAATGTTAGATGTGATAAATCAGTTTTTCTACGTGGGGATTTTATCAACATCCTATTATATTTAATACATATATATGGCATGCTTCTTGGTTAAATTCCCGCAATAATCGAAAATGGTTAACTAAATGAATTTGATTAATATCATGGTTTGTTTTGTTGAATAATGGTTCATGACTCATAATTTGATTAGACATGCATTGACGTAATCACTTAGGACTGTCACCCATCATGCTCGTTAGTTATCTTCCTGAAATAAACGTTAGGATATTAATTAGAGGGAGAGTTTGATTCCATCTGTGGTTAATTAAATATTTGATTATCGGCTGAGATATATTGATAGTCGGGTGCGCGATAATGAAATTGATAAGAACATGATTTTTGTTTATTTTATAGGGTGGAAACTTAACGAGGAGAATTAAATATTCATAATGCATATTTCGTCTCACTCGCACTCACATAAAACGCGATCGTACCTGTCCTTGTTTTACTTCATCGGTCAACACGTAGTTGCCCCGATGACTATAGGTAAAAGGGGGGGGTTACCATACGGTAGTCAAAATATACTCAAGAATGCGGGAATACAGTGTATTCGCACTCTCGGCGCGCGAAAGTCAAACTCTCGCGGCGTGACCTCTAATTAATAAACCCCGAGGTTTGTTAATGATATTACATAAACATATAGGATAACACTTATCTTATGCCACTTGAACATGGATAAATGTTACACTCACATACATATAAGGTAGGGGAAGTTAATAATCAGAATTCCCGTCAAGAATAGATTAACTATTCATCCTTAAAATTACACATGTTTGTATACGCATAGCTATATGTGAGGGCTTCACATCGTGTGCCCGTTACAACATATATCCGGAAAAAACTTACAACATACAAAACAGATGCAAAAACTAGCTGGCTTTGCAAGAAAAGTTGTACTTAAATATTTGAGAAAAAATTCATAAGTTTTCGACTATCCTTTTAAATAGACTTGCAACTAGCAAGAAATTGTGATGTACTGTGAATTTGTGATGAAGTATTTAAAAAAGTATTGTTCTTCATTTTAGACAAACAATATACTCACTCAAACTCATTTCAATAGGCCCGTTACACTCAAAAAAATATAAGGACCAGATACGGAAATACCATGGGTTAGTATATCTATATATATGAGGAACAGTGCTTATTCCCGCTGTTCCTCGTATATATAGATATACTAACCCATGTTATTTCTGTTTGTTTCACAAGTGAACAGACCATTCTGGTCGTTTCTCCTGTCTAATTAACAAAATAAATTAGTTAAAATAGACAATTTGAGTTAAATAAAATGAAGAAAAGTAACATTTTTTTATTTTATTTTATTATATTTTAACACAATTTGTCTATTACAACTCTTTTTTTTTATAACTAGACAGCAGAATCGACCGAAATACTCGGTTCACTAGCGAAACGACCAATAAAAGAAACGCACCCCACATGTTGATATTCAATTACTGAACTATTTCAATCGTTTGTTACTTTAAAGCATATTTTTATCATTATAATTATGCAGATCGGTAGTTGAAGTACAGATGAATATATACTCCAGGTGGCACTTGACTATTTGCATATCAACTCATAATAATTAATATTGATGCATAGTTACAAATACATACATATGTTCATATGTTTCACGAATAATTCTGTAATATGCAGTTTCCCTGCACCTGAAAAAAGCTATATTAGGCCCTTTGTAGCTACCGGAGAAGTAATACTCAATTCTAAAAAATTTTTTTCATTAAAAAAATTTTTAGAATATTTTTGTATGTCCTAACACGTATTGAACGATCTTCTTTGAGGTTATGTTCCAAAAACATGGTAAAAAACACGAAAAAATGTTTTAATTTAATTTTATAGCATTATTTGATGCGAAAATGGTAGTTCTGACAGTGGAATTTGAAGATATAGAAAGAAATTGAAAAAAAATTGTTCATAAACACTTATTTAGCTATTGGTTTTGAAGATATATGCCAAAAACATGGGAACAATGCTTAAATCGGTTTTTTCGAATTTTAAATATGTTCCGGCTCGAAAACGCAAATTCGGATACCGCCATTTGAAAGAACGGGAAAAAATACACAAAAAATCATTATTTACAAGTTAGTCAAAAATTACCTACATAACCTAAAAAATCATTGAAAAATTAAAAATTTTTTTCTCAGCTCAATTTTTTTTTAAAAATCTGAAAATAATCAGGCTGTTTTCTTACTCAAAAACACATGTCTGTGAATTTTTTCAGATTTTTTTAAAGAAAGGGTCGAGCGGAAAAATTTTTTTTCGAAAAAACACGTTTTTTAGGTTAGGAGACTCAAATCATAACCTTGGGAGCTGAAAATTTGGCTAGAGAGGTTTTTAATAATGTACTTTCGAATGGTCAATCCCAAAAAAAAATCCAGGTGAGTGCAATTTTGACCATCTTATCCCTCTATAGCCTTTACGATTTTTATAGTAAAAAGGTTTGGTAGGTAGAGATGAGAGTAAACTGAATAAAACAAAATTAATTTTTTAATTAAAGATTAAATTTATATTTGTTAGACATGACAAAAGATAATAGCTTTTTATTTAAATTCACAATATATTGTAGAGCATACCAATAATAAAGCATTACTCTTTAATCTATTTGACACTCAAGTCCATGGGCGAGTCTTGCTCGAGGTGCTGGCACGAACAGTCAGACTTATGCGCGATCAATTACGCTGCATCGCCATCGTTGGCACATTGCGCACATTTTCCACGCGCAGTTCTTGTGTATTTTTCTGAGTTGTTTAGAGCACATATAACACTCACAAGGCAGCAGCATTTGTTGTTCTTTTGCGCCAGGCTGTTCCTAATTGTGGTCCGTCACTTCTGGTGAGAGCGGAGAATTCATGTCATCGTGGCAGGGGCACCCACGCAGCAGACAGTCCGTGCATCTAAGTTTTTGGCACAAGCGGCATTCGATGGAACTGCGTATCCTGCTTCTCTGTTTTGGAACGAAACCCCCGCAACGACAGCATGCTTCTTCTATTTTCTTCGTACCCCTTGCAGTGTGCCTCGTTTCAGATAAATTACGTTGAAAGTTATCGATTTCATGTTGAACGAGCTCTAATTGTTGCACTTCGTTTTCAATTAATTTTTAATCTCGTTTATTTTTGCTGTTTTAATATTCACAGAACTTTTTAACTTGCTTGCTTGCTTCTCCAATTTTTCGATAGTATATTGGAGCGCAAACGACTTCTTTAACCAACTCATCTTAACGAGATTTCGCTGATGACTGACGAATGACTCTTGCTATACCTCTCATACCCCTGTATGAACTTATCTTGCTTGTTAGGGTAGGGGATTCTGTTTATCCGAAAGGTCATGATTAAAAATCTAGAATTTCAGACGCAACGGCATCTCGAGCACAGCTCCAATAAGGCACGTGTATTTTTTCGATGACATTCGAATACCCGTACGCGAATATCTCGTAATCTGTTTCCTGTTTATCCGAAAGGTAATTAAAAATCTAGAATTTCAGACGCAACGGCATCTCGAGCTCAATTCCAATAAGGCACGTGTATTTTTTTCGATGTCATTCGAGAACCCTTACATGAATATATCCTAATCTTGTTTTCTTGAAAGTAATAAAGATTTCACCGTTCTATAAACCGATCTAATTACAGTAACAAAAACTCATTGGCGGATAAAAGACGAATGTATATGCAACGATATTAGTCGCACGTGTATTCTTCGTTATGCTCGTGGAAGCTTAACGTACTTCTTTCTTCTCGGAAGCAATTTATTTGGATTTCGCGATAAGATGCTATGGAAGACCAATGATATGTTCGTAGCAGTATTGTCACAGTTTCTGCCTCCCCCCAGCAGGCCTTATAAAACTACTGTCTCATACGACGGTCAGCTCAGTAAGCATGCGAATCATGGCATGGGTTAACATGCCTTTTTTACCACGAGCGCAAGTTGAGGAGCACATTGATTTGCGTGAAGTAATCGCGCGCATCGCATCCAGCTTACGTTTCCATAGGCACTCTGTATGGCGAAGATGCGATGCGTCATGGCAACGACGACTCCGTACAATGAATTTCTTTATTTTAAGACGCGAATTGCGATTTCTGCTGTCGCAAAGTGGGTTTTGAAGAATAAGACAATTTTACGCTAGAATATTTCGCAATATTCGCTCGGCTGTCTTAATAGCTGGTGAATATGTTATAGAAATAGGAATGGATAATGCTGCCGTTTTACGAGATATGATGATAGGCTTCCAGGAACAACGAGGTAAGCAAAATTTTAATTTTGCAAAAAATCATTTTTCACTAATTAAATAAAAAAATTGCAGCATTAGATTCGTTGCTTGCCGATGACAGCGACGCATCTACCATATGTATGGGGTACAACGGGCGTCAAAACACCGTGTTCCACACACTAAATTTCGCAAGTGAAGCCGATTCTTCGAGTAGTGGAGAGGAGTTAGAAGACGGGGCACCGCGTATGGCACACGTGCAGGGGAGTGTAGCGGAGGGTACAAGCCAGAGCGAAGAGGATATCTCAGGTAGCGATGACGAACAGCCACGTTTAATATACATTCCGATTCAACAACAACAACAACAACAACAACAACAACAACAACAACAACAACAACAGCAAGAGGAGCAAGAAAACGAAGAAGCGCCGGAGGCTGCTGCGCTTTCTGAAGATGAAGAGAGCGAAAGCATGATTCGAGTAGTTTCTTCCTCGGACGAAGAAGACGAAAATACAAGGATGCCACATCGGTTACTTGTAACGCTAAACCACTATACCTCGTCATGCTGTGGAGGCGGCCATTATGAGCAATGACCCCCAGCCGAGTCGAAACACCGAGCGGCCACGTGCAGGCACTCTGCACAATTTTTACACCTCCAGGGCGAGACGTTCAGAAAGATCATTTTATAATTTGGAGGACGAAAATCGTTTGGTATGGAATAGTTTCGACGAGACTAATCCTCTGAATCGCCGTTCAATGAATGTAAATTTTTTATTCCTAAATATTTTTTTGCACTCATTAAAATTTTATATATATATATATATATATATATATATATATATATATATATATATATATATATATATATATATATATATATATATATATATATATATATATATATATATATATATATATTTATGTTTTATGTTAGTTTCCAGGACATTCCAGATCTTTAACGTTGGTTTCGGGGACATTTGTTAGTTTTGGGGACAGTCCCTGAATCTACATATGTTTAACGTCAGTTTTGAGGACATCGGCCCCCTTAAGAGACATTATTTCTTTAGTCACGTATAGGTATACAGTAACATGGGGTCCTGGGAACTAACGTTATACAAGTTTATATATATATACATTTGTTTTAACAGATTTATGGAGCCCTTTTATACACATGAGCATATTTATGGAGCCCGTTTTCTTTTATGGAGCCCGGGTCCCATAAAATATTTTTCTCGGGCGTTTATGGAGCCCGATCTAGAGTCTATAACCCCAGGGTCCATTATTTCTTTAGTCACTTGCCATAGGGATATCTGGGCTGTAGGTACTAATATACAGGGATGGGCTCCATAAACGGATGGGGAATAATTATATATATATATATATATATATATATATATATATATATATATATATATATATATATATATATATATATTGTAACGGGATGACTTCTGGGGTAAGATCCCAAAAAGCCACAGGCCAGCGATGCCCTAGAACACGGTGCCGCGGGTGTCAGACTAAAATGGCTTGCCCGGGGATCTGCTCCTGGAATCCCGAAAACAACGCGAAGATCGCACGCGAACTTCGCTTTCCAACTAATTGGATCGCTGAGTTAAAAGCGCGCGCTCAAAGAGTAAAGCGCGCGGCCGCTACGCTCAGATATGAAAACGACCAGCGGAGTCGTTTTCCCGCGGAGGCGGCGGTATCCGGGAGAAGGTTAGGTTAAGGTCGATAAATGAAGAATAGCCTCAATTATTTCACAGCACAATAATAAGGTCTATTCTAATTAATCATTTACATCAAAAACTCATCGCGTTGCACGCCAACAAGAAGACGAGATCCGCCGCTCGGCGCGGATGGATCAAGGTATCTAGTTTCGCTGGGCCGGTGAACGCACCACCGGCCACTCGCCGCTGCGAGTCGAAGATACACAAATAAATCGCTGCGCGGGAAGTACAAAGAAGCTTACCGGGAGAGGAGTGCACTCCCCTCGTCGCTCGCTCACGAATCCGCTCCTGCGTCAGGCCTTATTCTCCGGTCGACTTCGGAGTATTCAGGCCGAGTCCTAACGTCCAGCGTTCACCTACAGACGCTTCGGACCCCAGAAGTGGCCAGATTGCTCACGTGCGCTGCTCTTCGTGGTCGGTACGTGTACGGGCGCTGCTCTGCACCGGTGAGGACGCACGAAACCGTTTCCTTCGCGGACGATCAAATTAACTCGCGTACGCGCGGTTTGACAGCCCGAGAGAATCTGAAAAATGAATCGAGCGCGACTTTGTAACCGCCCAAGTCGCGCAGTCCCCGCGCAGATCGTGAATACATCGTTCCAGCGATGTCAACAAACGCTCGAGATGCGTGAATTCGCGGGAACGAGAGTCAAACGAGTTCGATAAAATACGGAGAACCGAGATTCTTATTTTCTCCGTATTTTATCCTGGAACTCCGTCATACCCCTCTCCCAGACGTTGCGTAACGGGAGAGAAGCAACTCGATACCGAGGCTCTCGTTCAACGCGACTTTACGTCAACGGCGGCGTTGACGAGCTGAGCGACAGGCCCGGATACGCGCTGGTTACCGCTTGCATCAAAGCGGCAACCGCTTGATCCACGTCGAGGTATCGTACGCATGTGCACGGAGGGTCGCTCTTCACCGTGAGTCCGCTGAACTCCAACGGTGGTCGGGACTCGTCATATGACGCTTGACGGACCGGAGGCTGTCGCCTTTCATGGCGCTGAGGCTCCGGTCGACAACCGGCTTCGCTCCTCTTCGGAAGGGCGTTTTGGAGGTCATCTCGTCATCTTGTCCTCTTCGGGCGCTGTTGCCACTGCGGACAGGCCCAGTGAAGATGCGTCGATGACTGGCACGTCCAACACACTTCTCTGGTTGGACTCGGTGGTGAGGAGTTATATGATCCGAGCGTGTTCCTCGACCTTGATGAGCTGTATTCTCGAGTGGCCAAGTTTGGCTTAGTTGACCGCCGTTTGCGGCGTCGAGAAATTACCGTCCTCCACGGATTCGAACCCACCTCTTGGTTCGAACCGGGTCCGCTCGAGGGTTTCTTGTGTTGGTCTCCTTTGGGTGATCTTGGAGGTCGTTGCGTGGCCGATGCATACGCCTCCTTTTTCCCTGTCGAGCTCGACTTTTGCGGACTTCGGAACGACTTGAGGTTGTCTCTAGTCCCTTGGCCCGATCGAGGTCGCGACTTGGCAGAGCGCTTGGTTGCGCCTGCAACTCGGATCTTGTTAGACGCAGCTGAATCATGAAGCGATGACATTTGCACTCGCAGCTGGTGCTGCTCGTCGTGCAGCCGTCTCACGTCTTCGCTTAAGCGTCTAAATTTCTCCTCCTCCAATTTGCGCGTCCGATTACACTTACACTCGCAACGACGCTCAATTTCTGTTTGCGTTGATGCGTCAAAGAGTTGTGAGATAATCGGCGTGCTGTCCACCAGTTGTGCCGTCACCAGATTGTCAATCTTTCCCTCGCTGTTCCTTGGAAGGCTTGGCTGTTCTTCGTCTTCAGGAGTCTGAGAGACGGTAATACAGCCGTCCGCTTCCGATATATTCTCCAAGCGGCTTATATCGGACGTTCCGGACAGGGGGGAGCTTGGAGGATGTTCCCTCCCCCAGGCTGTATTTGCTCTGTCGTCGTGAGCTTGTGAGTATTCAGCACAGCCGTTCGATGCCCTCAGGCAGTCTGTATACGCCAAGCGACGGGGAGTAGCAGACTTCACGAACAGGGGGAAGCTTGGAGGATCTCCCCTCCCCCAGGCTGTGCTTACTCCGACGTCGATTTCGTGGATGGACGCTGAAATTGCTGGCGATGGTAAAGTTGCAGCGCAGCTGTCCGAAATCCATGAGCGGTCTGCATTCCCCAAGCGACTCGCGTTCTCGGATCCTTCGGACTGGGAGGAGATCGGGGAATCTCCCCTCCTCCAGGCTGTGCTGCACTTTAGTTGCATCTGGACCTCACCCGGTCCTCCCACTGGAGTTAAAGGGCTCCATAGTAACGTGAGAGCCTCGTTTCCTACGTCGGGAGGACTGCCTGCTCTTTGATCCATGATCTGCAATACATGTGTCTTCATGGATCTCAGCAAGTTGTTGTCGACTGCTTTGTTCGACGTCAATTGCTGAAACAGGCTGTGGGCCGAGGGATCTTCGTTCTAGTTCGCTTCTGGAGCTCTGCTTGCGTTGAGTATCGTTCCATTGACATACTTATTCCTCAATTCGAGTCTCCTTGTGAACTGCTCAATTGCACTTCCACTTATTTCCTGTGTGAAGTGGGCCGGGTTGTAATTTCCCATTAGCCATTGAGTGACTCGCCTAGAATCCCCCTCGATATATCCAGTGCTTCTTAAATCTAGAGCTATATTTGCTTCTATTATAGCTTGGAAGCTCAACTCTAGATTTTTGCGCCACTGCTCCATCGATTCGGCTAGTTCTTCTGAGGTCGATGATTCCATCTTCTGAAGCTAGACCGATTATACAAAAATTTGGCGACGAATTGTGTGTGTTCGCAACTAACTGCTGAGATTCTCTCTCGAATTGGCCGTCTGTTACGCAAATTACAATGTTAGAATCCTAACTACCAGACACAATTGTCCCAAGCCAGGCAATTCCAAAAAAAAAATTTTAGCGAAGATGCCGATTTGACTAAATCCCGCAATAAGAAAAAAGGAATGAAAGTGTTCTCACTTTCGACCGGCTGACGACGAAAACAACTACAATCGTCGTTTAAATGCTCTCGCCCTGGCTTTACAGCAGCTTAGAAGGCTCGGGACGAGTATACACAATACTGCCCGAGCATAAACATAAACACCTATAAAAACAAGCAATCTGCTGTTTTGTGTTTATGTTTCTATGCGGGCCGCGAGTCTTCTTGTCTGTTTGTTAACGCCCGGCACCTCGACTTGGCGAGTTTAAATCACTGCGCCTATCAGCTATAACGGCTTATAGCCACTGGCCGTCTGCTGATTAGTCCGGTGCAGTGATTCGCGCGCGGGCGAATTTAAACGAAAACCGATTTCAATAGGCCGGTCTCGAATGTACCGGCCGCTAACCTTCTCCTTAAACCCAACACGTTGGGCGCCATCGTAACGGGATGAGTGAAAAAAACGACTTTACATCAAAAACTCGTCGCGTTGCGCGCCAACAAGAAGACGGGATCCGCCGCTCTGCGCGGGCGGATCAAGGTATCTATTTTCGCGGGGCCGGTGAACGCACCACCGGCGACTCGCCGCTGCGAGTCGAAGATACACAAATAAATCGCTGCGCGAGAAGTACAAAGAGGCTTACCGGGAGAGGAGTGCACTCCTCTCGTCGCTCGCTCACGAATCCACTCCTGCGTCAGGCCTTATCCTCCAGTCGACTTCGGAGTGTTCAGGCCGAGTCCTAACGTCCAGCGTTCACCTACAGACGCTTCGGACTCCAGGAGTGGCTCGGATTGCTCACGTGCGCTGCTCTTCGTGGTCGGTACGTGTACGGGCGCTGCTCTGCACCGGTGAGGACGCACGATACCGTTTTCTTCGCGGACGATCAAATTAACTCGCGTACGCGCGGTTTGACAGCCCGAGAGAATCTGATTCAAAAATGAATCGAGCACGACTTTGTAACCGCCCAAGTCGCGCAGTCCCCCACGCAGATCGCGAATACATCGTTCGAGCGATGTCAACAAACGCTCGAGATGCGTGAATTCGCGGGAACGAGAGTCAAACGAGTTCGATAGAATACGGAGAATCGAGATTCTTATTTTCTCCGTATTTTATCCTGGAACTCCGCCATAATATATATGTATATATATATATATATATATATATATATATATATATATATAAATATATGAAACGCTAGTTATGCAGACACTTTCCGGAATTGAAATAGACTTATGCAGACAGAGACCGACTTATGCAGACGTCAGCATAAGTAGAGAGATTATTTCTTTAGTCACGCTAGACTTGTGCAGACACTTGTATAAACGGTATTACACTTATGCAGACAGGTCACGTGGTCTTATACATTGGTGTCAGCATAAGTCGATGTTCATATGATTATATATATATATATATATATATATATATATATATATATATATATATATATATATATATGTAATCGGTTTTTAAGTTATACGAAGAAGAGTAAATATCGGTGACGGTCTGGCGATACCAGGCTACGATATACCACATTTATTGGTTTACGCAAGAAGAATTTTTCACGTACGACGTGCACAAGAATTGCGCTGGTTCCATGACCAGGCCGTAGATGAAAGTTCTCCTTTGTATACAACGGGTGATTTAGAAGATTTATTAGATCGCATGCGCGAACGTTTTAACGGGAAGCCGGAAGACTAATGGTTTTAATAAAAACAAATATTGTATTTTTTTAAATTTAATTTTTAATATACAAATTACAGTGCGAGAAGGTGACTTTTTATTTTATTCGCCATCACTCTCTCCTTCATCGGACATAGCTTTGTTACCTACAGCATCATCTACAAGCTCGATATGGCCATCGCTCCCACCGTCTGCCGCATCAGAGATTGGCGTAAATTCAACAGTGGGCGAGAGTAGAGAACTACTGCAATTGGGCGAAGGCAGTAGCATGTATAGGAGCAGTGCCGAAGAAGACGGCAGCGGAGACAACTTAGAGAATGATACTCTCGAGATAAGCCCACCGGGGGTAAGATTTACTATTCTATAAGTAATCGAGAATTTCGTACGTAGATTTCAAATTGTCGGTCGTTCCATTGTACTGCGCGTCAATAATCCTCCCGACGAATGCGATAACCCAATGTTTTGGATCGAATTGACTATGCGGGATATTCACGCGTATGTTATTTCGATGATGCCGGATGGCGACACTGTATTAGTCGGAGTTGCGATAAGGAGTGAACACTTTTTGCACGGCACGGCTGGTCTGTCTTTTCGTCCACCTGAAAATTTTTTTTACGATGATTTATGGAATTTAATTTCCAGTATAACACAAAGTAACCAAAACTTTCAAGTGGATGATAGCTTTATTTTACAAATCACATTTATAAGCGTTCTTGTGGGCTCGGGTGCAGCCAGATCGAAAAAATTATCCATCAACAGCGTGTCTCAGCGTTCAATAGTATCAATCATCAACGATGATAATTTATGTCTGCCGCGTGCGTTAGTAGTTGAGGAAGCTCATATAAAATTACGCACGAATGACTTGGTCGGTGTTCGTGAAGAATGGAATATAATACACGACGGGCGGCGCAAGTTACAAAAGCAACGCGCAGAACGCTTGATACAAGCTGCAAACGTACGTATTCCACGCGACGGTTGTGGCTTCTACGAAATAGAAAGATTTCAGAATTTTTATCTGCAAAGTAATACTGCTATAATGGTTTACGAGAAACCAACATTCGGCAACGGCAATCCTCCTTTTTTCGACGGGCGCGCTCAAATAGACACTCAGGGAGAATTAAAAGGGGTTATTAATCTATGCTACGACCCACGTGCGAAGCATTTCGATACTATTTTAAACGTAATAGGTTTAGCGAGGACCAAATCTTTTTGCAGTTATTGCAATAAATGCTTTCATTTCATTGATCAACACAAATGTAGAAAAACTTGCTCGAAATGTTTCGTTTCTCCACCCTGCTTATCAGATGGCATCGATTTAATAAAATGCGCGAAATGCAATAGAGGTTTTTTCGGCTCTTCGTGTTATCAAAATCATTTAGAGGACGGTAGTTATAAAAAGAAAAATAAAAAATTATGTGATATTGTAGAATTTTGCACATGATGTTGTAAAGTAACAAATCGTTATCGCGGATGACACGTCTGTGGGAAAATTTGGTGTAAATCTTGTAAAACTAATCATTTTATAAACGAAAATTGTTATGTGCAACCTATAACAAAAACGGTGAAAACGCGAAAAAAAATTTTTATACATTTTTTATGATTTTGAAACGCGTCAAGATGAAGCGTATTTAAATCACGAAAGCACGAAAATTCACGTACCTAATTTGTGCGTAGTACAACAAGTCTGCATGGATTGCATCGATCAAGATGATGTTTCACAATTTTGCCACACATGCCGTATTCGCGAATATATTTTTCGGGAGAATCCTGTTACACGATTGATAGAATTATGCGTTCGAGATAAAATAGTCTTTAATCAAATCGTGTGTATCGCACACAACGCTCGCGCTTTCGATGCCCAATTTATATTAAAGGAGTTGGCCGAGCGAGGGAGTCAAGTTTTGCCCAGTGTTATTTTAAACGGGGCGAATATTATCTCTATGCGATATGGGTGTACTATATTCATAGACAGTTTAAATTATTTTCAAGCGAAATTGAGCGCTCTCCCGACTGCCTTCGGCTTGCCGCAAAGCAGCAAAAAAGGTTTTTTCCCGCATTTTTTTAATACCGTTGAAAATCAGGATTACGTAGGTCCTATGCCCGATCAAACTTTTTTCGCACCAACTTCCATGTCCACCAACGAGAGAGCGACTTTTTTCCAGTGGTACAATGAAAACGTGCCGGATTATGTTTTTAACTTTAAAAATGAAATCGTCGAGTATCTTTTCGAAAAATTTTTCTCGATATCGGTAACACAGACCCCTTTGTTTCGGCGACCATGATCGTGTCAGCGTGTTCTTATTTATTTAGGAAAAATTTTCTTAAGGCTAACACCATAGGAATTTTACCACCTGCTGGTTATAGGCGCGCTGACAAACACTCTCAAAAAGCTGTCAAGTGGCTATTGCAGTGCGAGCGTGAAATCGGGCGAGAGATTATTCACGCCGGGCGTGCACGTGAATATCGGTTACCAGAAGGATTTTTAGTTGATGGATATTTGCCTCCTCCTGCGACAGAGGCTAGTGTCTCGACCACGGCATCGTCATCATCATCATCGTCATCAATTTTTACATCGGGTAAGGGAGTTGTGTTCGAGTATCAAGGCTGCTATACATATGGCTGCCTGCGCTGTTTGAAAACAAACGCGATACGCTGATTGCTTTCAATCGCATACATAACGAAGCCTACGAAAATACGCGCCGTAAGATAGATAAAATAAAGACGCACGGGTACCAGGTGCGTGAAATTTGGGAATGCGAATTCGACCGCCGCATAACCGAAAATCCTCAAATCGCAAATTATGTAAATAATCATCCGCTTATTAGCAAAATGATTTTAAACCCTCGAGATGCATTCTTCGAAAGGCGCACAGAAAATATTAGATCGTATTACAATGTTAGCGACGGTGAAACAATTAGATATACGGATATTTGCTCGTTATATCCGTAAATATGTAAAAGAGGCCGCTTCCCGCTTGGACACCCAGATATATTTATCGGTAGTCAGTGCGATACGTTGACGGGAGAAAACAATGATAATCTCTCGCGAGTAGAAGGATTGATCAAATGCAAAGTGTTGCCGCCTCGCAAATTATTCCTTCCTCTCCTACCGATAAAAATGCACGGAAAATTACTGTTTGCTCTTTGTCGCTCTTGTTGCGAGGAGATGTGACAAGATGATTGTGATCACGAAGACGATCGCGAGCGTGAATTCTCGGGTACGTGGGTAGCCGATGAGTTAAGAGAAGCTATAGAATTGGGTTATCGAGTTACTAAAATACATATAATATGGAACTATAAAATGACGCATATGATCAGCAGAGCGATAAAGGCGGGTTGTTCGCCGGCTATGTGAATGCGTTTTTGAAACTGAAACAAGAAGCTAGTTGGTGGCCGGCATGGTGCGAGAGTGAAGGGGATAAAGAGCGTTACGTAAACAAGTATGAGATAGCCGAAGGCATACGACTGGAGGGGGAAAAATCAAGAAAAACGCTGGGTTGCGCGCAGTGGCAAAACTCTGCCTCAATTCTTTTTGGGGGAAATTTGGGCAACGCAGCAATTTAAAGGAGACTGCGATTGTAAAAACGCGCAAGGCCTTACTCAGCCTCTTGGTGGCTCCCAATAAAGAAGTGCTCAGTGTATTTATTACCCGTCAGCGACGAACTGTTGTATGTACACTGGCAACATATTGCGGAGGCAGTGGAACAGCCCCCTAATACTAATGTAGTCATCGCCGCTTACACTACAGCGCAAGCACGACTAAAATTATATAGTTATCTAGAGAAACTCGACCGCCGTGTATTGTACTATGACACCGACTCCTGTATATTCGTTTGTAACGAGCATGCGAAAAATCAGAAATACAGACCTCATATCGGCTCGCTATTAGGCGATATGACCGACGAACTCGGCCAAAATATATACATTGAAACTTTCTTATCGGGCGGTCCTAAGATTTACGCTTACAGAGCGACAGATTCGTCTACAGGAGAAAAATTTTAATGTTGTAAAATTAAAGGAATAAGGTTGAATTATACTAACACCTTGAAAATAAATTCTGACAGTATCAATCGGCTGAACGAATCTTTTTTTGGCGGCGATCCAAGCAGTATCAAATTAAACTTTAGAGCGATAAGACGAATGCCGGATCACGATGTCGTCACGCGAGACGAAGTTAAAACATGTTATATCGTTTTGAATAAACGGCGCTATCTTAGTAAAGAATTGTCGTTGCCTTTTGGCTATAAGCGTTAAAAGATTTTTTATTAATAAAAAATAAGACTTTTGTAAATGTTGTTCTTGTTCTTTGTTGTTCTCTCTCTCTCTCTCTCTCTCTCTCTCTCTCTCTCTCTCTCTCTCTCTCTCTCTCTCTCTCTCTCTCTCTCTCTCTCTCTCTCTCTCTCTCTCTCTCTCTCTCTCTCTCTCGCAATGTTCATTTTAAAAAAATAGATTTTTTTTTATCAAAAATATTTCACGCGCGTGCTGCTGCAACAGGTAATTTGCACGCTCAAAGTATAGGCTTTTTGAAGACGGCAAATATCAGCTCATACGCGCTAGGGGTACAAGCTTGTACACACGCGGGCCGACGCACGCGCCGCATCAACTGATACGCGAAAAAAAAATACACATGCACACACACGCGCACACGCAAACGCACAAAGAGACGATGTACGAGAAACAGTATTACGATCTCCCGCACGAGGCAGGATACGCGGGTGCCAGAAATCTCGTACGCGTAAATAAAAAGAGAGGTAAATCCAATGAGAAGGGTAAAGTATACGCCTGGCTTAGTAACCAAGACGCTTACATGCTTCATCATCCTATAAAACAAAAATTTCCGAGACTGCGCTACAACGTCACGAACGTGGACAACCTGTGGGAGTGTGATTTACTACAGTTAACCTCGATAAAAGACTATAACGACGGTTTCTGCTATATTCTCGTTGTTTTGGATGTGCTCAGCAAGTATGCGTGGATCGAACCATTGCGCGACAAAACAGCGCGCAACGTTGCCGGCGCGTTCGAAAAAATTCTAGACAGAGCGAGCCCACGAGTACCGGTGTGTTTACAATCCGATCGTGGCAAAGAATTTATCGGCTCAGTTTTTCAAAGCCTTCTAAAAAAATATGACATACAATTTAGAGTAGCGCGAAATCCCGATATCAAAGCGGTTGTAGTCGAGAGACTCAATAGAACAATAAGAGAGCGTATGTAGCGCTATTTCTCGCACAAAAATACAAAAAGGTATGTCGACGTAGTACAAAAAATTATATATGCTTACAACCACACATTCCATAGTGGAACACAAATGTAACCATCTAAGGTAAATCTGTACAACGCAGCAAAAGCCCGTGAAAATTTGCAAAAGCGTCCTCTTCGACAAAGCGCGGTGCAGAGAAACGGCCGTAAGAAGGCCCACCAAGCGATACCTAAATTCAAGGTGGGCGACTTCGTTCGAATCAGTCGGACTAAAAATACCTTCGAGCGCGGTTATGAAAATATTTCAGCGAGGAAGTGTTCAAGATAAAAAGCGTGTCGCGACGACAGAATATCTTCACGTACGTTCTCGAAGACTTAAATGGTGAAATTATCGACTGATTCTTTTACACGAAAGAACTTGTATTGGTTGGCCGAGGACGCATCACAAACCATCGAACATTTAAAGTGGAGCGCATAGTTCGTATGCGTGGACGAGGAGCAAATAAGTAACTACTAGTCAAGTGGTTAGGATATCCTGACAAATTCAACTCTTGGATAAAGGCGAGCGATCTCGATAGAATCTGAAAAAAAAAATGGAAAACCAAGATGAATTTTACATGGTGTTACCGACTAACAGCAGTATGATGTATTTCGACGATAATACAACAACTTGCTTCACCACGCATTTACAGCGCGAGATTAGGCTGCACGGTGAATGGCTCGTAGGTCTAGCTGAAATTTATGTACCTTGTACTATAAACCACGTACAAAATACTGAAGCTTCTTATTCGTTTTGTTCCTACGACAAGGGTAAGGTAGTACGCAAAGACGTTTGCCACTTTCCCGACGGTATTTATAAAACAATAGAACAGCTAGCTGCCGAGATAAATAGATCGAACGACGTATATCAACATCAAGTACTAGGGCCGATGAAAAGCCGCTTAGGATATTACGCCATAAAGCGAACATGCCATTGCGAAGAGTTTCACGTGACGGAATTCTATGATAAAATTTGTCGTATTTTTGGTATTGAAAATTTCGTGACCAAAGAAATGTTCACGACCGTCAACGAGGGCATCAGAGTCATTGAGGGTGTTAGACCTGCTTCATTATCTCGCGCTATCCCTGATCAAATGTACGTTTACACGGACATTTGCGAACCATACACAGTCGGCAACACTCAAGCATCTCTTCTACGTATAGTTTCAGTCACAGATCCAAATTACAAATTTGGTTGTAACTACGTGCAGCGATTTGCTCCGATACATTACATACCGTTACTTTATCATACTTTCCACAATATAGTTATAGATATAAAAGATCAGCACGGCCATTCTATACCATTCGCGTATGGTACGTTGACGGCTAAGCTACATTTCAAACGCAACCGCTAAAAAATTATAGCCAATATGAATTACTACATTCAATGCTACGACGGCGAGCAAATCGGGGGTGGTGGTGTTAGGAGAGTTTTCGCTGGCTCTACTTATCAAAGAGGCCGAGGAGTGGGAGCATGATTAGGCGGCCTGTTTCGAAAAATGCTGCCTTACATCTCCAGTGGAGCGAAAGCTGTAGGAAAAGAAACCATACGAGCGGGGTTAAATATTTTCGATGACGTGGTAAATAACGGTGTCAATTTCAAAGAAGCCGTGAAGGTCAGAGCCAAAGAATCTAGAAAAAACTTGAAGAGAAAAGCAGCCGAAAAAATATCTGAGATGATGAAAGGCTTGGGTTATAAGACGCCTGCTCACAGACGAAAACGTCAGTTGAGAAAGACAAGCGCATTAGTTCACATCACCGAGAAAAAAAAGAAGAAGAAGAAGAAGGGATGAACAACTACAAGAAAAGGCGGCAGAGTCAACAAGAAGAGGAAGAAGCCCACTTTTAGAAATATTAACGACATCTTCGGCCAGAAATAGAAAAAATGGCGTTCTTACATTCACACTCGACAGAATGTATGTCCAGTGAGTTAGACATTTTTTCTCTACCTGCGACTCAAACTTCCATAGAGATGCTCCCATAGAGTTTGTGGTGCCGAGGGGTAGTGAACATTAGATAGACCTTGCGCACACGATCCTTTATATTCAAGCAACGGTTGAACCAATAGAAGGCGAAGCGGAAAACGCCAATGTCGCGTCAGTTAACAATTTTCTTCATTCGCTATTTAATCAAGCCGACGTTTTTTTTAATCAAAAGCTCGTTTCACCTCCCAACAACGCCTACCCCTATAGAGCTTCTATTGAATCGTTGTTGAATTATTCTCCGGCTGCTAAAGAATCGCATTTAACTACAGCACTTTGGTACGATGATATGTTTGACAATTTTGAAGCTGCTCCGAATATTCCTATAGAAAATGCTATCGCTAACAAAGGTGCCCTATATCGTCAACATTACATTCTTGGAGGGAAAACCGTCGATATGATTGGTCATTTGCATTGCGACGTATTTAATCAAAATAAAATGCTTATCAACGGAGTGGAGATGAGAGTACGCCTCGTACGAAGCAAAGATTCATTTTTTTTAAGTTTTTTTGGGAGAGGCGGACATCAAACGAACCAATGTTTAGCGAATATTGTTTTCTTATTTGGCGACGTTTCGGGAGCGTTAGTATACTCCCCTGTTCAGGGCATAAGCAGTTATTCAGTCATTAACATAACATGTGTGGCAGAGTCGAATGTTATGTTAATGACTGCATAACTGTTTATGCCCTGAAGAGGGGAGTATACTAACGCTCCCGAAACGTCGGCAAATAAAAAAACAATATTCGCTAAACATTTGCTTGATGGATGTGTCGGATGATGGTAAATTCCGTGTCAAAATCAAAGAAGCCAGTCTCATCATACGCAAAGTATAGATAAGTCCCGGTATTTTACTTGGCCACGCCAACGCCTTAGCTAAAGCTACAGCCAAGTATCCGATTACACATGTCGAAGTTAAGTCTTTCACGCTTCACACTGGAATTCTCGGCGACACTCTCGACAACGTCATCCTCGGTCAGCTGCCTAAAAGTATAATTATAGGTTTCGTCGACAGCAAAGCATTTAATGGAAATCGTAAATTCGACTCATTCAATTTTCAACACTTTTCGATAAATTATCTTTCTTTGTACGTCGACGGAGTGCAAATTCCAAGCAAACCGTTACAACCTCTTTACCGGCAACAGTGGTCTCTACATAGATGCTTATCATATGCTGTTTTCGGGTAGAGGTATACATTTTCTCAACGAAGGCAACGGCATCAATCGTCACAATTACGCGCGAGGAAATTTTCTGACAGCCTTTGATCTAACACCAGATTTATCAGCTCATTGTGCGACGCACTGAAACCTCGTACGGTCGGGTAGCGTGCGCGTGGAAGTAAGATCCGGGGACGCTCTCACTAGTACCATAAATTGCATCATTTACGCAGAATACGATAACGTGCTGGAAGTCGATTCGAGCAGGCAAATCCTATCGGATTTTAGCGCGTAAATATAAGAAGAAGGAGAAACAAGAGTAGTGGGGATAAGCGTATATCAGAAATAAAACGCCTACACGTAAAGATCAGTTGTCATTCGCTCTTTTTCATAGCGATACACTCTCGCGCTCGCTCCTTAAATCATGGATTTCGTTGTCGACATACAAGGTTTTCGCGACATTAACCGAAATTTTTTGCCAAAGGAAGTGGCTGTGATCGCACTGCAAGAGTTCAGAGTTGGTCATTGGATAGTAGGTCCACCTTGTAATTTTTTACATTTGCCACCAGACATAAAGACGACAAATAGCTATTGCACAGTTCACGTACACGGAATACAGTGGATAGAAGGTGACGTATCATTGCGACGCTTGCGCCACCATCTCTACAAAGTTGTCAAGAAGGCGAGAAATATCTACGTGCGCGGGGATCAAAAACGAAGATATCTCGAGCACGTGCTTGGACGTTGCGTTATAGATCTCGCAGAGTGGAGGTCGCCATCGTTCAGTAAATTAGAAGGACTGTTTCCGAATTCCTTAGTGTGTGCAAGTCATATCGAAAAACATATAGAAAATAAGAAAGACTTTTGTGCGCTTTTCAAAGCAAACATAATAAGAAAATGGATGAACAGTATACTTCCAGAAGAGTGGCGCGAAGTAAATGAAACCATACAAAGCGAAAGATTTTACGCAGTTCTTTGAAAGTATCGTAACGAACGCAGAAAGTCTTTTCGCTTTGGTGAACGAGGAGGAGTAGATGTAACCGACGGAGACGATGAAGACAACACACCACACGCGGTAAAAGCAAACGACGACGATGACGACGACGACGACTACTGTAACATCGTATTCACAGAAAACGTTCCCAGCGAAAAGTCTGTAAATATAAATATATTCACGGAGAATCAATTACAAGATGAACACAAGGACAATAATGCATGCGATACGTGCGCTAAGGGCGAATAAAATAGGTGTGTATGCTGCTGATCACATTCCAAAAATTTTAAGTCCGCCTATGGCTATTGTGACCAATCTAGATACAGCAAATAAACCAAGATCGCATTGGGTTGCCATTTATATAGACAAAAATGGGCACGGAGTATATTTCGACAGTTACGGGCTCGCTCCCCCCTCACCACACCATCTTGATCACCTACGAAGAAACTGCGTGCATTTCCAGTGGAACAAGAAACTATTACAAAGTTTTGATTCAAAAGTGTGCAGTGAATATTGCATTATGTTTTTGCACCATATGTGTAGTGGTAGTTCTTTACGCGCGTTTTGTCGCATCTTTTCATATAATACATACAAAAACGATAACATAGCTACTAAATTTTATAAAGTTATTTCACAAAAGCGAGCCAGAAAGGCGAATCCTTACAGAAATCGTTTTCTTCCAAGAGACACTTCATTGGGAGCTGGGCAGAGTAATCAAACATGTAACGCAAAATTATAATTTTTTTTTTTGTAATCATAGATGTAAGAGTCATATATGTATACTTTTGTAAGTTCTTCGTAAAATAAAAATTGTATTTGTAATAAATTTACATTTAGTGTTAGACTCTTTTTCACATCCTTACCTACCTGATTCCCCTGCATGCTTTCAAGAAATTATCACGTTAATATTATAACAGTATATATAACTCTATGTTGCTTATTTTCATATCATACGTTCACATCGGCTGCGATTGTAACTGAACTTTTTATCGCGTAATACAAAGCCAAAAGTAAGGTTAGGTTACATATAAGAATTTATTTCGTCATCATCTTTATCTCGTATTCGTTACTGTTTAAGCTCACGTCATTTCAACGTACTTTTTTATCGCGAATACGAAATGGAAAGTGAGGTTATGTTACATTCATCGATTTCTTTCTCGGAAACCGTTATTTTTTATCTCGTATTCGTTACTCTCTAAGCGCACGTCATTCCAACGTACTTTTTTATCGCGCATACGAAACGGAAAGTGAGGTAATGTTACACTCATCGATTTCTTTCTCGGAAACCGTTATTTTTTATTGCGTATTCGTTACTCTCTAAGCTCACGTCATTCCAACGTACTTTTTTATCGCGAATACGAAACGGGTAGTAAGGTTATGTTACATTCATCGCTTTCATCTTGTGGAATTCTTTATATTACAACGTCATCTCTCAGTTCGCTAATTGGATGAGGGAAATGGGACGTAACAGACTCATCGGCCAATGGGAAAACAGAGCATGGTGGGGACATACGTGTAAAAACTGGAGCCCGACATGCTTGCCTTCAGTCACGAGTATCCATCCCATTTGAGAGTACGTTCTCGCGTGGATATTCCAGTGTCCGTTCAATCTCTAAGTATATTCTTGCTTTAAAATGGACAAAAACGAAGCATCAGCAGTGCTTCCTGCACCACCATCAGCAGCATCAGTAGCAGATTCAGTAGCAGCTTCAGTAGCAGTAACTCCACCACCACTACCTCCGCCATCAGCTGCACCACTACTACCTCCGCCAGCAGCAGTAGCAGTAACATCGCGAGTTAATAAAAACATGGCTCAACCAAATCTCTTCCTGTCTACATCCTACGCTATCAATAAGTCAAATTCCAAAAGAGTCGTTGTTGGATTGGAACAACACGTAGGACTTTACAGAGCTGTGGTGAAACTCTGTAGTACAGGGTCTCCTGCAAAGTACGTCACTCCCGAAAAAAACAGTTGGGAACTGATCAGCGACCAAATGGACGCAATGATGTAGTATGTGCTAGATTCATTCACCTTCTACAAAGACTTCGGTAAGCCTTCAAAAATATTTCTTCCAAACCACGACATCAATTTTACAACGGCGTACAGAGTGAGGTCCATCCTTATCGACGAGAGACCTAGTATACCGACACCGAAGCTCGTCAGAGAAGACTTCCCGAAGGGTAACCAATAGACGAGGAGACGCAGTTTCCAGATAGTTGTTCACAGTTCGAGACACCACAAAAGAAAAGAAAATACGAAAGTCCACCCGGGATCGTCATGCAGTAGGCAACTTTGAACGGCCTACGAGAAGTGCGCGAATGTGTCGATGAGTGGCTAAAACGTTTAGAAGAAAGTGCGGGATTTATAAATCGCGGTATCGATAGCGTAATTGAGTTTTTAAAAGTTGAGTTAAAGAGAGAAAGCACTGGAAAAGTGAAAAATATTTTGAAAAACACTGCTGCGTTCAAACAATATTGTGCATTGCGTAAAAATGAAATTAATAATAGAGCAAAGTTGCACATGGAATTCGGTAATATAAATAAAGATTTGTACGACTTTTTTCTTATGGAATTTTATGCATTTGGCTTATCCAACTTGGCTCATGATATGTACGATTATATGTTCGCAAATTAATTTGTTATATTATTCGAAGGCTTAAACAATATATATTCAATATTTAATTAGAAACCAACAACCTTTTTATTTTGTACCTTCTATCCTATCCACCAAACCTTCCTTATAAAATTCATACGTCATAGATATACTCTGCATACTCCATTTTGGCACCACCAGTTCCTACGCATAGTCTCTACACCACATGATGCAAAGTTAGTATATTCATTTATAATGCGATGAGCGAAACGAGAGGTACAATTTTCATATTAAACGCCAAACTAGCAAGAAGTATGGGGCCACCGCAAAGCAAGAACGCTGCGAAAAATTACACCGGCGATAAGGAGAAGCAGCGGCTTATACAGCCATCATCATCATCATCATCATCATCATCATCAAAATCGTCATCGTACAATAGCTTCTCCAAGAACACCTTCTTGTTTCCAGAGAAACAAGCGTACAAAAGATTTTAATAGTCGTTTACTGTTAATTTTTTATCAAAACGGTCCTTTTCAGGACCACAATATAATATCACGTAAAAACATACTATTCGATATCTTCTTACACACACGCACACACACACACATATATACACACACACACACACACACACACACACACACACACACACACACACACACACACACACACACACACACACACACACACACACACACACACACACAGACAGACACATATACACACACACACACACACACACACACACACACACACACACACACACACATCCGCTGTGGGAGGCTATCATACATGCACAATTATCGCAGCTATACTCGATAAAAATCGTGACGTCACCAAGCTCTCCGCAAGGTAAGGATTTGCAGACGCTGGCTTTCGACTGCTGCGACAGGGGGGTCGAGCTCGCTCGGCTGCCGCCCACTATAGCATGCTCATATACTCTTCGAAAAGAACGCGCTATACAGAGCACGAGTTCAATCGTGCCCCACTGTACCATACTGATACAGTCTCAAATGTATTACGCTATACCGGGATAGCTGTCGCAGACTTGTACCGCATGAGTCATCGCCCCGTCCCGGGACGCGGCACCTTTGTTTTGATGAACACTGTAATTAAAGTATGTTTAAGTGCTTTTTAATGGTTTGTTTATATAAGCAATCATAACAAGCAATAAAACACTGATTAATTACACGCGTTATTTATGTTCTTCATAAGCATAATATGTAGTTAATGTATGTTTAATTAATTGTTTATGTAAATAAACATAAACGAACACGTTTATTTATGTTTGTTTATATAAACAAACCATTAAAAAGCAATTAAACATGAGTTCATTACCATCTTTATCAAAACAAAGCTGCCGCGTCCCGGGACGGGCCGGTGTCTCATGCGTCGTCGCCTCGCTATAGTAGAATGTACACTACTTATCTATGCGACACATCTTAAGATAGCTCCGGGAGCACAGCTTCCAGCTGGCCACACAGAAATACGAGATAGTTCTACTCACGCTTAAAAGAATAAACACGATCGTACCAATGAGGGTCGCGGACTCGGTTATCGAGACGAAAGGGGCGGTAAAGTGCCTAGGAGTATGGCTCGATAACAAGCTAAGCTTCTTCGAGCACATCAGGCAGGCCTCAGAAAAAGCTGCTAGGGTCACTGCGACACTGATTGTGAGTTGTCTGATGGCTAATAATGTAGGGGGGCCAAGGTCGAGCAAGCGAAGTTTGCTAATGTCGGTAGTATAGTCGATCTTGCCCTATGGCGCAGAGGTATGGGTGGACGCTCTCGACAACAAATTTTATCGGAAAATACCGGAGGAGATCCAGCGACGCACAGTGTTCTATTTAGAAAAAAATGGACAAAATGAAATATCTCGCGAACGGATATCGATAGCCGGATGAATCCAACTGCATTTTAAAGTTGAAGTAATGTACAATAAAGGGAAAATAGTCCAGTACTGATCATTTGATCCTGTGACCTTGGAAATGAAAATGAAAGTCGAATAAATAACGTATTTTCGGCTTTTTCATTGTAGACTTTCTGGCTATCAATTTTTTCGATCAAAAAAATATGTACTCCTGTAGTGTTTGATGCAAGGAATCCGAATTTGATGCAAAATTGTCCTATCGCACACCAATTTGTTTTTAAATCTGAAAACTCCATAAAAAATACGAAAAATTCACCCTGAGAAAATGGAGCATTATTGAGTAATTTCGACTTCAAATTCGGATTCAGCGAATCACAATACATGGGTACATAAATACAAGAACGCAAATTTGTAGGTGCATATATGAATTATTAAAATTTAAGGGTTATTAAAAAATGGCATTTTTTACAATATTTTCATGCTCTTTAATAAAATTGTATTAAATACAAGCGTTTGTGTACCCATGTATTATGATAAGCTGAATCCAAATCCGAAGTCGAAATTACTCAATAATATTCCATTTCTTCCAGGGTGAATTTTTCGTACTTTTTTTGGAGTTTTCAGCTTTAAAAAAAAATTGGTGTGCGATAGGAGAATTCTGACATCAAATTCGGATTCCTTGCATCAAACACTACAGGAGTACATATTTTTTTGATCGAAAAAATTGATAGCCACAAAGTCTACAATGAAAAAGCCGAAAATTCGTTATTTATTCGACTTTCATTTTTCATTTCTAAGATCACAGGGTCAAATGATCAGTACTGGACTATTTTTCCTTTATTGTACATTACTTCGACTTTAAAATGCAGTTAGATTCATCCGGCTATCGATATCCGTTCGCGAGATATTTCATTTTGTCCATTTTTTTTCAAAATAGAACACTGTGCGACGGAACGCGCTAAGAATTGCATGCTCATGCCGAACAGTGTCGGAAGCGGAGGCGCTCTTTATCGCGAGAGTCATGCCCATCAGGCTTATGGCCAGACAATGGAAACTTATTTAGGATAATAAAGATCGGCTATGTAAGGATAGCGCATCGGCGGAAGCAAGAGAAAATGTACTAGACGTGTGGTAGGCCGAGTAGGACCGCGCCGTAAAAGGAAAGTGGACACGCAGACTCATTGGGCGGATACGTCCATGGATCGATCACGGATATGGCGAGATCAATTATTACCTAACGCAGTTTCTCACAGCATATCGTCAGGTGGGTGGAAGAGGCTATTATCTCGGAAAAGCGGTGAGAAGGCTATTATCTCCGGCAAGCGATGATAAGGCTATTATTTTGGGAAAGCGGTGGGAAGACTATTATCTTGGGAAACGGTTAGAAGGCTATTATCTTGGCCGAGATTTGAACAGTATATTATCTCGAAAAAAATTCTTGTTATTTGAAATAATTTTAAGGTTGGTAACCACAGCACGATTTTCGAATAAAATTCAAAAATAATTGTGTGTTGAATAAATAGTCAGTTAGTTATGTTTTCGTAATAAACATTTGAACAAATAAATACATTAGATATGTTTTTATTAATGTCATTAACAGTCACTCAATTAGATTAAATTTGAATTTTATTCCAAAATCGAGCAGTGGTTACCAACCTAAAAACTATGTGACAGAGTCACAGGCAGCTACTCATGAGCGCTGCCTTGTTGTTGTTGTTGTCGTCGCCGAGTACGCAGAGCGAGCAGTGAATACACTCGTGTACACACGCGTATGCAACACCGGGTCGAGAACGCGAAAAGAACGAGGGACATGGAGAGGGGGTCGCACGCTCTGGAGAGTCGCGCAACCTAGAGTACAGTCGCGAGAACACGCGAGAGAGAGAGGCGCGAGGGGGAAGGGGCCGAGAGAGAGCAGGCGCACAAGGGAGTCGCGTAACCCGGTGAGCGGCGTCGAGAGCCGACGTCACGAGCGCGCGATGTGAATGATAGCGGAGCGAGCGCAGACTGAGCGCCGCGCAGTTTACTCGCGCATACGAAATGGAGTGTTGTTTTCCCATGTGTTGTCTATCGAGTTTTCTTTCAGGTGTCGTCATTAAGAAACTCTTATCATCGCAGGGAAATCAGCAAATTGCTATCTCATCATAGGTATTTCCGGGTGTGGTTGTTGCTGGGGTTTTGACCCCCCTTGTCGAGAGCGGAGTTTCAGCCGCGGTAGAGGACCGCTAGTGGTAAGATACATAGTGGAAATCGTGGCAGTTGGTTTAGTTTGAGTCACTAATAATTCCGAGTGATTCGATTGAGGGTATAACTAAATACAACGTCACAAATGGCGCCCAATTAATGCACAAACAACAGCAACAACGGAGTGGGTCGAGTCGAGTGTATGTGTGTCGAGTTTATGTTATATGTGTAGTGGAAAAACTGTTAATTGAGAGCGGGAAAAAATTTCGTAGTAGACGCGGATTAGTTAGGGTAACGGTCACTTTTGAGAGGCATAAGTGAATTTGGGTGGTTTTAAAACGATTGAACCGATTCAACTGTAGAACTGAGAAATCGTATTTTCAGAACTAAGGAAAATTATCTTCAGAGTTTTGAATTTTCAGGATCGAGTTTTGAATTTTCAGGATCGAGTGGTTGAATTTTCAGGATCGAGTTTTGAATTTTCAGGATCGAGTTTTGAATTTTCAGCATCGAGCGTTCGAATTTTCAGCATCGAGCATTTGAATTTTCAGGATCGAGCTTTTAATTTTTAGGATCGAGTCTTTGAATTTTCAGGATCGAGCATTTGAATTTTCAGGATTGAGTATGTGAACTTTCTGCATCGAGTGTTTGAAATTACAAAATTGAATGGGTTCAAATCGGCGGGTTGAGGTTTGCTCAGTTTAATAACTAACATTGAGCAACCGCGAATACGGGTCGAGTTTTTCCGTTCTTTTTTATTCCCTACGTTGAAACTCTGTAGTGAAAAAATCATACAATTGTGAGGATAAAACAACTGGCTTACTTTGGGTCGAGAATCCTTTTTTTCCCCAGGGTTATCGTCAGAATGTGAAAAATAAATACAAATTTAGGTGTGGGGGAGACGCTATTCGGGAGAATAGCGAGAAACAGCAACTTCGAGCTGAAGTACGTGTGTGAAGAGAAGCAGTCGAATGGATCTGAGGAAATTGAGGAAGTACATGGGTCAAGCTTCTTTCAGCGATTAGACTAAATTCTTCCTGGATAATTATTTCAGCATTCCCTGTCGGATTATTAACTGAAAATCATTCGAGTAATAGCGGGTCGAGTTACTGTGTGTATACGAAGTAACGGTTAATAGGCTCTCGAGTAAACAAGATACTAAATCGCCGGTGAGAGGTTCGAGTGAAGAGGTTGAGTTTCTTTTGTTTTGTTGCAGGAGGATCGAAAAGATTCAGCTGTTCCCCGGGTGGACTTTAGAGAGATGACGATTTATTGAGAAGTAGCTAGTCGTGTTGAGTCAAGAACTCAGAGAAGAGAAATCACAGTGATGATGGCTCGGAATACAAGTGCTCGGGATAGAGACAATCTTGTGAAGTATTTCCCAGTCACTTCAGAGGTAGAGCTATTGCCAATTTCCCATCAAGAACCCCCGGGGTCGAAGAATGTCGGCACTATTTCTCGAGTAACAAGTCGAGTAGACGTTCATTCAGGACTGTCGAAATGGGACTGCTCAGATCTCTACGATCCAGATTCGTCTCGAGACAGAGAAGCGAGAGTGCTCACTCCAGAGAAATGGCGAAAATGAATGAGCGGTGAGGGTGTTCGAGACGGAATTAAATCCGAATCTACTTACAGAGCAGATTCGAGTCGACTCAGAAGAGATTTTCGAGACTATAGCTCCACTGAATCGAGCTCCTCGGATAGAGGTGACTCAAGCTCACGTGGCCGAGGATGCCGAGAGGAGCGACAGTCTCAGATCGGCAGAAGATCCTGGTGGGGAGATTCGAGTCGACTCAAAAGAGATTTTAGAGATCTAAGTTCTAGTAGTTCGAGCTCCTCGGGTAGAGATAGCTCAACCTCGCTTTGCCGAGAATGTCGAGAGGAGCGCCAACCTCGCATTGGCAAGGGCTCCTCCTGGCAGGAAAACTCAAGTCGATTAAAAAGAGACTTTAGAGATCGCAGTTCCAGTAATTCATGCTTTTCGGGTCGAGATAGCTTAGCATCGTGTGGCCCGAGAGATGGAGAGGAACAAGCGCCTTATATCTGGAGGAAAACGCACCGGGGAGACCGCCGAGAGAATCGCTACGCTTTTAACGATAGTACTCCCAGGGTCATGAAACCCTTCAGGAACTGAGATAGTCGAAGTCTTCGAGTATTGCGTGGAGTTATGACGGAAGAAGAAAAGAGCGATGAAGAAGGGAGACCGCGGATAAAGATGAAGCCAAAGAAGAAACGACGATTGAATTTCGAGGAGGAAGTCGCGGCCGTGACGACCTGTAGTGGAACAATGGTCATTGGCCCATGCATCGTCTGCATGTCCGAAAACCATCGAGCGGCAGAATGTCCACGGAGTGTCTGCGTTTCCTGTCAACAGCCAGGCCACCTGCTGCCACGATGCCCAACCCGTCAGCAGGTGTCCCTTAGCCTGGTTTCCTGCCAGGGGTGCGGCCAGAGAGGGGTAGTATTAACAGAGTGTCCCAATTGCCCTCATATTGTTGCGGCATTGAGGGAACGGGCCGCCGGGATGTAGTAGAGACTCCTATGCTTTGTGCAGGAGTAACCGAAGTCCAGAGCGTGGAAGAGAAGCCAAAATCGAGCGTTGCCAACATCGAGTCTGGGTCGAGAGGGTGGGCAAGCCGAGTTGAAAATGATCAAAACCTATGCCTGACAGATTCAACCAAAGAGGAATCTTGTGCGACAGCAGTTATTAATCAGAAAACTTGGGTTACAGTTTCGAGTGGAAGCGAGTTTTATGTTATGGCTCGAGGTGAAAACGATCAAAAACCTCGTGCGACAGAATTGATCGAACTGAAACCTGATGCAACAGTAGAGAGTAAAAGTAGATTAGACAGTAATGGTAGTGTAAAGTGTAAGGGTAGCTTAAAGAGTAAAAGTAGCGTAGATAGTAAGAGTAGTGTAGAGAGTAAGAGTGTAAAGCGTAAGGGTAGTATAAAGAGTAAGAGTAGTGTAGAGAGTAAGAGTAGTGTAAAGAGTAAGAGTAGTGTAGAGAGTAAGAGTAGTGCAAGGGGTAAGAGTTGTGTAAAGTGTAAGAGTAGTGTAGAGTGGAAGCGTCGTGTAGAGAGTAATCGGACGCCCTGTGTGACAGGTTCAAACAATGAGAAACCTTATGCAACAGGTGCTAATGATAAAAATGAGCTTTGTGCGACGGCTCGAGTAGAGGGTAAAATGAAGTCGTGTGAGACAGCTTCAAGAGAGAGAGCGTTAAAGTCTGCTGCTACGGCCTCGAGATAGAGAGTGTTGAAGTCTGGTGCTACGGCTTCGAGAGAGAGAGTGTTGAAGTCTGGTGCTACGGCTTCGAGAGGAAGAGTGCTGAAGTCTGGTGTGACGACTTCAAGAGTAAGAGTGTTGAAGATTTGTGGCACGATTTCGAAAGGAAGAGTGTTGAAGTATTGAGTGATGACTTCGAGAAAGAGGGAGCGCGAGTCTTATGCAACGATTCAGAAAGGAAGCGAGTCTAGGGTAACAACTTTAGGAAAGCACAAGGTATCGGATATCTATTTTGAGGGATGGGGGCTTCCGAATCGTCCGCAGAGAAAAATACGAGTTCGAGAATAAGTATTAGAATTATCAAGAACATCAGGGATTTAGGTGGAGGATTCGTGGAGTGAAGGTAAAGCCGTTAACTACATGGTAGTTAACTACAGGGTAGTTAACTACAGGGTAGTTAACGTTTTGGTGTGGGGGTATTGTGACAGAGTCACAGGCAGCTACTCGTGAGCGCTGCCTTGTTGTTGTTGTCGTCGCCGAGTACGCAGAGCGAGCAGTGAATACACTCATGTACACACACGTATGTAACACCGGGTTGAGAACGCGAAAAGAACGAGGGACATGGAGAGGGGGTCGCACGCTCTGGAGACAGTCGCGAGAACACGCGAGAGAGAGGCGCGAGGGGGAAGGGGCCGAGAGAGAGCAGGCGCACAAAGTAGTCGCGTAACCCGGTGAGCGGCGTCGAGAGCCGACGTTACGAGCGCGCGATGTGAAGGATAGCGAAGTGAGCACAGACTGAGCGCCGCGCCGTTTGCTCGCGCATACAAAATGGTGGAAGCGGGAGCAAGCGGGAGGAGAGAGAGTGCTGGCCGAGACGGGCGCGCAGCAATAGCGATGCGCCGGCTGGGAGAGGGAATATAGGAGAGAGACAGGCGCGCATGAGAATAGAGAGAGCCGGAGAGGGAGTAGATTAGATTAGAGCATGGGCATAGAGGTAGTATAGCAATAGATAAGATACGCGGCGCGGGAGCAGGTTGGTGGGTGGCGCAACGGGCAGAATAGATAGCGCGTATTCTATTAGTTTAGCCTATCATGACTCAAAGACATAGCAAGTCATGGACGTTAATGAAATTAGGACAAAACGTGTAGTTAAGAACCAATGAACAGTGAATCGAGCCCGGGAGGGGATGAATGCAGGGTTTGAGTTTTGAGGAGCTGGAAAACGCGCTCTCTTCGTCAACGGATTCCACCGCGAGCAGTCGCATTTCTCTCCTGAGTCGTCGTGTCAGTTTGGTTAGGAGAGATTTCTTGTGGCGCAAGTACGAAGGTAGTGGAATAGTTGAAAGTTACACCTAACAGTTGCCGTTGCATCACGTGAGTAATATTCAAGTCGGCAAGGTGAAGGAGTATTGCGAGAATTAGTGTTGCAGGTTCGTGTCGTGTTGTAGTAGGAATCGAGTAGTAGGATAAATCGGGACTAGCAGAGTTGCTATCGAGAAGTAATGGCTGTCCGGGGTTGCCTTCAACACTAGCAGTTTCTGCAAACTGAGCAATATTCGTTCGCGGTCTTGTGTTACCTTTCAGATTCAATAGCGGTGAGCCGGCTAGCCGATGGAAGCAGCCATTTTGGAGACGCCGAGGCAAACGGGCAGAATAACCGCCATTGCGGCCATATTTTCTTACGAAATAAATTTAGAAATAACTATTAAGTATAAGAGTTGTTCTTATTAGTAAGTGTTGCTTTCCCATGTGTTGTCTATCGAGTTTTCTTTCAGGTGACGTCATTAAGAAACTCTTATCATCGCAGGGAAATCAGCAAATTGCTATCTCATCGTAGGTATTTCCGGGTGTGGTTGTTGCTGGGGTTTTGACCCCCCTTGTCGTGAGCGGAGTTTCAGCCGCGGTAGAGGACCGCTAGTGGTAAGATACATAGTGGAAATCGTGGCAGTTGGTTTAGTTTGAGTCACTAATAATTCCGAGTGATTCGATTGAGGGTATAACTAAATACAACGTCACAACTATTTCAAATAACAAGAATTTTTTTCGAGGTAATATACATACAGTTTCTAAAAATTATTGAATTTTCTGTCAGCGAAGCTTAAAATTTTTTAACATTTAAAGACAATATTTTTTAACCTATTTTTGTCATTTTGTCCGCCATATTGGAATCGCCATTTTGAATTTTCAAACTTTGATAGTACACTTATAACGAGCGACCTCGAAAACCCCTATATGCAAGTTTCTACGAAATTTTATAGATTGAACTATATACTTATAGTTATTTTGTGTTTATCCCCCTTAGACATAATACATATGAAAATAACGAAGCGCATCAACTTTATTTTCGTGTTTTACGTGTTAAAAATATTTTTTTTAATTTTTTTAGTGTTTTACGATGTTTTATTAATAAATTATGATGAAAAATATCAGTTTTCAACCCTTTAAATATGGGGGATGACACCCTTACTCTTCGAATCGCTATGAAATACTTACTTTTTTTATCAGAAATAACCTCCATTTTGTTTAATTGAAAAATATTTATTTTAAGCCGAGATATTTGAAACAAAATGCGTTTTGGGGATTAAATTTAGGGGTCGGTTTCTCCCCTTAAAAGTGAATATTAGCCGATAAAAAAATACAAGTGTTCTAGTTTTTTATGCTCTACATCATATATTAAAATCATCAAAATCGGTGAGTTCGGGTTCGGAACCTTTCCTTGTAAGTCTTAATTTTTTACTTTGATATTGACAATTTGAATTACGTTCAAGGTCAGCACTTTTATTAATTTTTTTAGTGTGCAGCACCTACTGAACTTTGTAACAAATTTTTTTTAAACAAAAGCTATGTTATGATTAATCCCATCTTTAAAAAATGATCGATTTGTTATGATATCAATTTATTCGTGATTTAGTTGGTGGGAGTAATGGGTTGCTAGGTTACAAAAATAAAAGTGGTGCGAACTTCTAGCAAAATTACGGCGCGAAGCGCGCTTAGAGATGGCTAGTACCCTTAAAAAAGATATTCGTGCATAGAAATTTTTTTTAACCTAGTGCAATAATAAATTTCAGACTTACTTTAAACGTAAAAACTTCAATTTTAATATTTCAAAGTGTACATAAAAAATACAGGATCTCCTCTACGTTAACAGAGCGGGTACTTTTTTAAATGTAATTTCTCTGGCAGATTATAACTTAAAGACAAATAAGATTTTTAAGATCAACGCATATAGAAAATTTCAGGTAAAGTAGCTACCCAAAAATAATACTAGTCAGATTTGAAAATTTTAATTTTTATCATAATAAAGTAAAAGAAATCATACATATAATGTCCGCTAGCCTGTACCATCCTCTGGTATAAATTCATTCATAGGAAAAAATCGATGTCAATCAATAAACACTTTTCTGTTTTGACAAATACTACAAATTGAGATGCCTATTGAAAGACGTTTTAGATGGTTACCGTGGGGTGGCTGATGATGAATAAGTGGCGTAGACTTTTGGGGAGGCTGCTGATGGGGTTTAGATGATGCGTTCCTTAGTTTTTTGCCTCTGGGTGTTGGAATGCATGGAACGCGTGGTCTAGGTCTTTAACTAGGTTCAACACCTAGACACCGTCATCAGCTACCCCGACTACCTAGACTACGCGTGAGATGCATTCCAACCCGCAGACACAAAAAACTACGAAACGCTACAGCTACACTCCGCCATCGGCCATCCCAAACACCTAGACGGGGCATTCGATGATTTCCAACCCCTAGAGCCGAAAACCTGCGGTGCGCACTACCTAGACTCCGTCATCGGCTACCCCGAACATCTAGATCGCGTATTAAATGCATACCGGCACCTAGATGCAAAAGTATATGGAGCGCACCACCTGAACACGATAATTGGCCAGCCCGAACACCTAACCCACGCATTAGATGATTTTCATTACCAAGAGATAAAAACCTAAGGTGCGCACCACCTAGGCTCCGTCATCAGAAACCCCGAACACCCAGATAAAGCATCTAATGCTGTTCGACACCTATAGGGAGGCGCCCTCTGGCACGTGAGTATCTCGTTACCATCTTTCTACTGCTCTCACTTTTAAGAGCTTTAACTGCCGCTAACTTGCCTTCGGGCGCTTTTATTTCAACTGCTTGAACGCATCAAATTGCAAGTCGTCGCAGCAATTGAAGGCATCGCTGTGCATATCGACTTGCAGTTTTCCTCGCTTTCATTTCTCCAGCACCATCCGGCCTCATAAAGTGAGGTTATAGCAGCAGCCGAGAGCGCGAAGGCGGCAGTTAGGTGAGAGCCAATAAGGAACGAGGTACGTCATACTCATACTCACATATTGGCACATTGAATAAGTTCTCGCTGTTTTTTTTTTTTGTGAAAATTGATGCTTTATTTAAAGTATTTAGTACAAAGCATATGACTCAAAATATTGCCCATCACTAGTCACTACTTTCTCCCATGTTTCTGGCAATTTACGGATTCCATCTCGGAGCAACTACTGGTCTTTTGAAGCTATCCGAGAATCGACACATTTTTTGGCATCTTCATAAGAATGGAAGTGCTGCTCAGCCAAGCCATGAGCCATCGACCGGGACAAGTGGTAGTCGGAAGGAGGAATGTCTGGGCTACATGGCGGGTGAGGTAGGACATCCCATTGAAGCGCCACCAAAGTTTTTTTGACGACTTTTGCAACATGTGTGGCCGAGCATTGTCATGTAACAAAATCACCTTTTCGTGTCTCTGCTCGTACAGCGGCCGTTTTTCCTTTAGGGCTCGGCTCAAACACATCAACTCCAGTCGATAGCGATGTCCCGTGATAGTTTCATTCAGTTTCAGCAGTTCATAATAAATTACACCCTGCTGATGCCACCAAATGCAGAGGAGATGCTTCGAACCATGGATATTCGGCTTTGCAGATGATGTTGATGCATGGCCGGGCTTACCCCACGATTTTTTACGCTTAGGATTATCGTACTGTAACCACTTTTCATCGCCTGCTACGATACGATGCAAAAATTCTTTCCTTTTCTGCCGTTGAAGCAGCACTTCACACGCGAGAAAATGCCGTTCGACGTCTCTCGGCTTCAACTCATACAGCACCCAATGTCCTTGCTTCTGTTACGTCGGAATCCAAACATACAGCTATCATTCAGCTATCTTTCGCCAAGATGGAGTCGGAAGGCGGGCTGCCTTCCGGAGAGCCTCCTGATAAAAATCTAGAATTAGTGTATAAATGCCACCCAAAAAGGAAAGTGTCACTTGTAGTTTGCATAGTGTGCGAAAACGTGTACCATAAAAGTGATTATGAAAAGTGTAAAGACAAAAAATATATAAGTAATCTATTAGTGATATGTCCAGACCACGTGGAGCTTAATATAACCTTAAAAAATCAAGAAACTAAACTCTGTGAAGCAGCTAAAATATTAATTGCGCAAATTAAAAGTGAAACGGAGGAACAAATAAAACATAAAATATTAAATGAAATATCTATTATCTCTGATAGTGTACATAAATCAGTAGATAATGAAAAACTACTAAACGTTACGATGCTAACTGAAAATGCTGAACTGGAAAATCAACATCAAATTGAAATTCAACTACTAAGACAATTAAATCAAGAACTAATGGAAAAAAACGACATATTGAAGCAATTAATAAAAAAGGATAGAAATGACCCGGAGATGGAAATAAAGCAACATAACCAAAAAACATATGCAGAAGTAGCAACTAACAAACTAGCAATTAAAAACAAAAGAATACCGAAAATAATTGTGAAAAATCTTAAAAAGGACATTAAAAATCGACATGACTTTAAGAAAAAGGTATGTGACGTTTTAATAAAAGAAAAAGATATACAGATGAAACAACTAAAAGTAGTGAACGACAATGAAATTGAGATTAAAAGTATGAATGAAAAAAGTGCTAAAGCAACAATTGAATTACTCTCAAAAAAACTATCTAACAATTATAAAACATTTATTGAAAAAATTGAATCCCCGAAGATGAAAATAGTTGGTGTAGACAACTATACTAATATGAATATAGAAGAGCTGGAAGAGGACTTAAATAAAAGAAATTTTATTGGATATCAAGATAAGTGTAAGATACTAAATATAGACAAAAATAAGATTACAAACAAGACAACCATAATAATTGAAGTTCCAAGAGAGCTATATAAACATATTAGTGACAACCAAAATAGAATCTTCATTGGATATCAAAGCTGTAAGGTATGGGATTTAATAAACATCAAGCCCTGCTTAAACTGTGGAAGATTTGGACATAACACATTGAAATGCAAAAACACTCTATGCTGCTTAAAATGTGCAGGTCCGTATAAGACTTTGCAATGTGATAATAACCCATCCAACATTACATGTGTCAATTGTTTTTACAGCAACTCGAAATATAACACAAATTTCGAGGTTAAACATATGGCCAATGACACAGAGAAATGTACAATATTTAAGAATAAGCTCTATAGATATATAGATATGACTGATTATCCGATAAGACCTACTATACCAAGATACTTAGGTAAAGTAGGAAACAGCAATCAAGCCACTACGATGACCAGCTCGACTAGCGCAACTATGCTGACTTCGCCGTCTAGAGACAACTGGACTAATGCAACTTTGCTGACTTCGCCGTTTAGAGCCAGCACCGCATCTCTAACACATATGACACCAAGGAAACAGCAAACTACATAATGGAGCAACACGTCGATCTCATTGAAGAATTGCAAAAAGAAGTAATACAAGAAGAAACGTCATTTCTTGATCTTAAAACTCTCAATAAAAATATAAATAAAAAAGATAGTTTGATATTACAGGTCAATATTAGAAGTCTAAATCACAATTATACGAAATTGAATATTCTTATTAAGAGCTTGAAGATCAAACCATATATAATTGTATGTACAGAAACATGGAATTTACCCAATCCTCACTTTTTTGCAATACAGGGATATAAATTGTACTACAATAACGGTAACTTAAATCAAAATGATGGTGTCGTCGTATATATAAAGATTGTGTATCAGAAATTACTGAAATAATCGAAATTGGTAGACTCAAAGTATTAAACTCACGAATAAGTCTAAATAACAACAGTAATCTTGAAATTTCCGCATTATATCGATGCCATGATTTACCGCGCCTTGAATTTATTTTGAATGTAAAATCATTTATCAATAGCAAAAGAAATATAAAAAAACCACCTGATTATTGGTGATTTTAACATCGATATTATGAAAGATGATGAATATAGCTTAGAATTATTAGACAATATGATGGAAAAGGGTTTCTTCCCGGGTTTTATACATACAACTAGACCAAATGATAGTGGCGGAAGCGGTACATGCATTGACAACATGTACATAAAAGCTACATCTACAGGCGCTAAAACTTTTAAACTCTCGATTCCTTTTACTGATCATTATCCACTTTTCTTGAAATTGAATAAGCCACCAAAATTAAAACAAGAAAATATCCAATATCACTATAATTACTATAAACTTTCAAGTATAGCCATTACAAAAAATTGGAATGTTATAGAGGCAATGCATGATCCTGATGAAGCTACTGCATTCTTGATAACTGAAATACAAGACTGTTTAGAAAAGTCTAAAGAAGCGCATAAAACAAAAAATAACAAGAGATATCCAAGGAAGGATTGGATATCTAAAGCAATAATGATCTCGTGTGAAAAGAAAGAACAACTATATATTAAAATGCGCAATGAACCAAATAATAATCTAATAAAATTAGAATATAAGAATTACACAAAGAGGCTAGACAAAGTTATTAAAGAGGCAAAAATAAAACATGAAAGAAATTTAATTAAGAACAATATCAATAATACCAAGCAACTTTGGAAATACATAAACAAAAAAATGGGAACCAACTTGAAAAAGAATAACACAATAAATAAGATCATTTTAAATAACAATTGCACAATAGAGGATCAGACGCAAATTGCCAATCATATGAATTCGTACTTCTGTAGAATTGGAAAAGATCTAACTAACACCATTGTAAAACCCCAGGGTAAGCATTTACAATTACCAGCCATGAACATGAATACAATTTACATTAAACCGACTAATAACGAGGAAATTTTTCAAATAATTGATAATATGAAAATAAAAAATGGTGGGATAGATAACATTACTACCAAAACACTAAAAATACTATCATATCAAATTGTTAATCCACTAACACATATCTTTAATCTTTGTATTGAAAAATCAACATTGCCTCAAGCGCTTAAAACAGCTGAGGTAGTTCCTATTTTTAAATCGGGTAGTAAAATGGATACATCAAACTATAGACCGATATCTCTAATTTCTAACGTAGCAAAGATATTTGAAAAAATTGTATATGTTCGTTTACAATCATTTTTGGACACTAATAATTTGTTAGCGCAGAATCAATTTGGATTTATGAAAAAGAAAGGTACCAAAGATGCTCTTAGTTACTTAATGAACATAATCTATAAGAAATTAGACAAAAGTAAACCAATAACTATTGCATTTTTAGATCTAGCAAAAGCTTTTGATACTGTCAACCATGCTATTCTTTTAGACAAATTATATAATTATGGAATAAGAGGTAAAGCGCATGCACTTATATCTAACTATCTTAGTAACAGAAAACAAAAAGTAAGAATAGAAACAACTGAAAGCTATTATGAAACGATAACTACAGATGTGCCGCAAGGTACTATACTAGGGCCACTCTTATTCATAATTTACGTAAACGATTTACTAACAAACAGAACAGATAGTACCATCTCATATGCGGATGATACAGCTATTATTTCAACAGATGATAACTGGGAGAAAGTGGAAAATAAAATGAACAAGTACTTAGAAGATATAAATATCTGGCTAGCACTTAACAAACTATCACTAAATATAAAGAAAACTGTGTACATAACTTTTGGTAACTATTGTGATAGTGTTCCCGAAGATATGAACATACGCATACAGGGTACTAAATTGAGCAGGGTAGAATACTGTAAATATCTAGGTATAATTATTGATTATAGGCTAAAGTAGGATAAACATATTGAATATATAATAAAAAAAACTAAATATATAATATATATACTGTACAAGTTATCAACATATATGCAATCTGACACACTTAAGACAATATATTATGCATTTTTTCATAGTGTCATTAGCTATGGAAATATTGCATGGGGTGGTGCATATAAAAACAACTTAAAATTACTACAAAACATCCAAAATAGGATTTTAAAAATTATAAACAAAAATATTTTCAATCGAGACAACCCCTTGAATCTAAAACAAATTTTTGCTTACAAATGTTTAACTTATCATTATAATGAACTTAAGAATTTATACTATAGCCAAACTAGAAATAAACTCATAATACCACCAAAGTGTTCGAAAACTGTTAGTGATAAAGATAACTATGTCAGAGCGATACAAGTATTTAATTGTCTTCCGAAATCTAATCCAAATCTTAAAGTTCTAGATATCGCAAAAAATTATAATAAGAAAAAGCTAAAAATTTGGATTGGTACTAATAGAATTTAAACAAAGAAAAAAAAATAAATTAAATAAATCAATAAATAAAAATTTAACCTTCCAGTGTGGGTGAGTTAATCAATGTGGACTAAATATATTATTTATAGTGGAATCTTTGATTCCATGCCTAGTTTATAAGTTACTTAAGTTTTTTTAGTTTTAAGTACACCGGATCTATGTACAGATAGCTATGTCTACCTCTATAGGATGTTTGCTGCTTCAGACATGTAACCATGTCCTGAAGTAAGCAATAACATGTAATACAACATGTACTATTCTGATTTAAATAAATAAATAAATAAATTCTAGCAGGCCTCCTATGGGGCGTGCCGGATCTCCCTGTCTTTTGGCAAACGCCCGGAAGCGCTATGCCTGACCAGGTTACGGAGACCGAGAGAGCAGATCAGAGGACTTTACCTCTTTTTGCTACTGTCCGACGCTCGAAGCGTTACGCGTTTAGTCGTAGCCGAGGAAGAATGAAAATCAAATTGTTTTATCTAATAATGAAATTTATTTTACCCCGAGATTTACAAAAGTCTATACCTTTCTAATTAACAAGGCAGTCCGCTCGCTATCTGCAGATCGTCGTCGCGATGGATCGATGATTCAGCTTGCGATGGTGTTGTTTCTCCGTGACGGGTGACCTCGCAGCAGGGATCGTTGTGTAGAAGGGGTGTGCTCGTTGTCAGCAGGTCTCCGCAGGGACCCACTGTGGGAGGTAGTCGTCCCTCTGAGGTAGGTGAGGTATAGCACGGGCAATACTTTGCCATAGCGTAGAGTCGGTTGTCGTCGCGGTGGCCGAGAAAAAGTCGAAGTCCAAATCTGGCGTGGCACGGGCAGCGCTTCGCCGTGGGCAGTGACGGTGGCGTTGGTCGTTCGTCGGGCAGAGGCTTCGCCCTCGTAGAAGTTCAGAAAAGTAGTGTGCCCCTCGGGTCCACTTGCTGGCCCTATTTATAATGCAAGCTCCCTTGTTGTTGGTGAGAACTTGTTTTTTCCCCTTGCGGGAAACTGCACAGAAGGTTGACTCCCACCCTCTGCTATCATGCATTTCCCCAGGATTTTTTTAATGGAGGAAAGCATAAAAATGTCAAATGCCCTCTTCTTGGGAACGCTCCCTCCGGAGAAAAATCCGCGACACTGCATTCGTAGTACATCCGTAAGTGCCGCGGCTACTTATCTCGTAAGTTTCGGGTGTCAAGGGGGACGTCTTGCTCACCTATTCTACGGCGTGACACCATGTGATAGTTGCGCGGCTCCCCTGTGTTATGATGAAAAGTAAGGGTAAAAGGATGCTGAGCTGTCTCTTCGCTATTTTGTGTCAGCGCTTTTTCCCGTTCTCGGTAAGTTGAGGCTGCACAGTATAGCCATGCATGGACCTTGAGTTTTCTTCCTAAGGCAGTCCTTCCCTGCGTAAGTATAAAAAAAGCGTCTGTACGCCTGGTCAAGTGTCATCTTAATGTCTCCTCTTCTTTCTTTTTATCGCTGCACGCCATCCTACAAATTTTGAAAAGGCGGTGCAGCTGGTGTGAAATACAATGACATACAATGATATGAACTTAAATAGAACATACAATAGTTACTTAACTAATGCATAACCTATACAATAATAAAGTTATTTAATTCATAGAATAACATATAATAGTATTACTTAGCTAATACATAACCCACACAATAATAAAGTTATATCATTTATACAATAACATATAATAGTATTGCTTAACTAATACATAACCCATACAATAATAAAGTTATAAAATCCATAGAATAACATACAATAGTATTAGGGTTTTGAACATAAATGATCGCCACGAGCCAGACACTTTCTTTATCAAAACACTTTATTTGTCGACGTTTCGGCTCTCGCAGAGAAGCCCTTTTCAAGATTGGAATAAACCAGAACACAAGAATACACGTAAAATTAGAATAATTCGCACTACTACGTAATGAGTTGCCAACACAGATACATTACGTTATAAAAATCTTCGGTTAGATACACATTCGCAGTCACAAAAGTTAAAAAAGAAATATTCCGCATTGACAAACTAAAAAAATACAATTCGTCGTATTGTGTCAAATTGTTGTAACAGACATTAAATAGTCACAAAGGTTGACTATTTCGAAATTAAGAAACTGTACTAAGCATATAATTAGTGTATGGAATAGCAGAGGTGTTTTTGATGACATTATCAATTTAAACAATTACAAAAGTTTTATTGATAATTCTGTTTTAGCTAGAGCATATGGGTTAATAAAAATCCACAAAACAGATTTCCCAGCTAGAATCATAGTTTCTAATATCAATAGCCCAATTAGCCTTTTTGACAAAGCCATATCGAAAATTTTCAAAAAATACTTGCCACGCCCTAAATTTTCTCTAAAAAATAGCTCTGACTTAAAAATAATTTTAGATAAGTTAGTAGTTCCCAAGAACTATATTTTCATTTCATTAGATGTAATTTCGTTGTTTACAAACCTACATAGCGAGCTGATAATTGCAGGGATTAGAAATAAGTGGAAGCACCTTCAACAACATATAAACCTGTCGTGCAATGAATTTATAGATGGCATAACGTTTTTACTTAACGCTACTGTGTTTACTTTCAATGACTGTGTCTATAAGCAACTACTTGGATCTTCTATGGGCGGGCATTCCAGCCCTTGGTTTGCCGAGATTGCCTTAGAGGAATTAGAAAATAACTGTCTTAATACCCTCAACGAATCGGTCCTTCTATACAGAAGATATGTAGATGACTGTTTTTTGATTCTTGACAACAAAAAAATTGACCACATTTTTGAAACTTTTAATTCCTACAATAGGTTTTTAAAATTTACAATAGAAACAGAAAATAACAATTCCTTAAGTTTTCTCGATCTCACTATTTTCAGAGTACCTGATGATGTCTCTACGACTGATTGGTACAGAAAAAATACCTTCTCAGGCCGTCTCATTTCTTTTCTTTCACATCATCCATTATCTACCAAAAAAGCAACAGTTTATAATCTTGTTGATAGAGCCATAAAACTCGCTCATAAATCCTTCCATAATAAAAATATTGTCTTCATAAAGAAACTTATAATTGCTAATAATTACCCAGAACAGTTCTTCAATAAACTTATCGTTAAACGCATATCTTATTTAAATAGTATAGCCAATATTTCAATCGTTTCGTATAACCATCGCATTGCACACAAACCGATTTTAGTCTTACCATACATCAAATCGTTGAATCCACAATTTAAGAGTATTTTGCACAAGAATAATATCATGTTAATTAATTGCTTAAATAGTACGTTCAATAATTTTATTAAACTAGGCAAAAATTTACTTCACAATCATGTGAAGAGTGGAGTAGTCTATAGAATTAATTGTTTTGACTGCAACGCCGTATATATTGGACAAACCAGTAGACAATTGAGAAAGCGCATGTATAAACATGATAGATCCGTTAAAAAGTTAGATGAGAGATCCGTCATATCAACCCACTGTCACAAATATAAACATGGTTTCGATTTTGACAACGCCCAAGTTTTAGATTCCGAAAAAAATAAATTTAGACGAGAATTTTCTGAAATGCTTCACATATTTTTACATACTAATAACATTAACAGAAAATTAGACGTATGCTTCTTAAAAAATACATACAAAAATTCTTTTAAGAAATTTCAAATAGTCAGTTAAACCGTTTAGTATCTACTTTGATTTTATATATACATAATATACAAACTATGTACACATACTACATTCGTACTATAAATACACCGCCTTGTTTTCTTTTTGTTCAGTGACGAGTCAATCTTTTTGACTATTTAAGGGAAGACTGAGGTGGAAGGACAAATTTTTTTTTTCATCATGTAAAAAAATATATTATATATATATGAGTTACATAATGTAACATGACACTTAAAATAAGTATTTTTATTAATTTTTTGTCCTAAATAACAGATATATACAAAGTTATGCCTCTGGAAGTAGTAAATAATACTTAATCTTTGGAATGAAGTGTGCGCGTCAGAGGTTTATGCTCAGCCTTGGCCTTTCTGGAGCATGTTTTGACAACCTAAACTAACAGAAATTGGTTATAAACATAAGAGACTTGCATAATATATATTTATTTTAAAGACGAGCTATTATCAAAATATTATTGTAATAATTTTTAATAATTTTACTATTTAGTTGAACAAATCATAGAAAAAGAATTTTGTTTTGAGTAAACTTATGATATTTTAACCAAAAAGTATTGCGTATACTATTTAAAAATAGTACCTGCTTTATTGGATCAATTATAAAAAAAAATTATGCACACTCCTCTTTTGGAATATTGAAAAAATTAATTTTGAGAAAACAAGCTTAAAACTTTTAATACAGTTTTAATTAAAATAATCTTAATTGTGATTAAACAATCATCAAAACAAAACTATAATAATACTCCTTTTTCATTACTAAATACTGTGAAAAAATAGATTTACCTCAACATTTAATGAAGTCCAGCTCCGTAGTCTGATGTGCTGGATGTCTTTGTTCCATATTTTTCTGTCCGTCTCAGAGATTTTCTTTTCTCTTGGTATTCATTGGAACTTCTTTTTCTTTTTATCCTATCACGTCTCTCAGGTAGCTGTGTAGCATTTGTTGTCATCTCTTCATTTCTGATGCTCGCCTTAATTGTGCTAGTTGCTGTCACTCCCATATTATATTCAGCTACAGCGTTAACAGCAGCCATGTGTATTCTTTGTTTCGAAACAAAAATCTCCTTCTGGCATTTTCTCCAAATTAATGAATGCAAAGATTCATTTGCATTTTGTGTCATTGTTTTTGTGCACCTCTGAAGCAATTCAACACTGGCTAAAGGATCATAGACTGGTTGTAAGTGAGCCAAAACTTTATCATTCAGCTTTGTTCTCATGGTTTCATGACTTTTAGGTTTGAGGCCACTTGACAAAGCTCTGTTATAGAAACACCATGAATCACTACCTATAAGTAAATAATTATTTTAAATGCGTATTTCCATGTGCATAATTATTTTGACAACATTTATAATAAAATTCTAATTCTGTTATTTTAATGAAATTGTAATACAATATTACCTTTTGGACAATTGGAGTGTTTTGGATTTGAGTCAGTAGAAGAATAATGGTCTATGGTAGCGTGTATTGCCATTTGGATTTTTGGAATATCTGGAGCATGGGTTTTAATAGCTTGTCGATAAAAAGCCTGAAGTTTTATGATTTTAGGCTGTGTCAATGCTCCAGGTTTTTTTCCATCTAGTCCTTTCGCTTTTGCCAGTGTTCGTAGTGCTGTGCCTAGGCTCTTATGTACATGGTTGATACATTCTTCTTTTTCTATGACTATACTTTTATACGGTTCCATCTCATTTAATGCAGCCCATGATTTGCAGTCTCCATCACTCACCATAGCAGTGTATCGCATGTTATTTTTAGATATAGAACGAGACCAGATTGTCTTAGCTGCTTCTACTTCCATAGAACCAGACGAACCAACAACATTCATATTGCAATCACCTTCTTCATGTGTTCTGCATACCACTCATCAAACTCATCACTATCATTCTCAAATCTTTTTCTTGCTACTGAGCACTGAGAACAATATTTTGAACAGATTTCAAAATCTACAACTAAACCTGTCAGTACATCAATGATGATTCCAATTCCATATAAAGAAGAATGACCTCTTGTAAGCCATGTACCGTCGAACGATCCAGTGATATCAGTTGTTGAATTATTTGAATCTGTATCAGCAACTGCATAAGCTTCTTTCACAGCATTTCTGGCATGCGTAAGCACTTTCTCTTCAAGTTCAGTAACTTCTTTAGATAAAATTTTTAATTGATCATAAAATGATCTAGAAGAGATACAATTCATATTCAGGGCAATACAAATTCTCTCAAGAGCGGCATATCCCAAACCAATACTGTTGACTGCATCTGTCATTCTCTTATTAACTAAGAAGGAGCTTCCCTTCTTTGTCTTATTAACTTAGGGACTAGAATAACATCACTTAGAATACAATCACACTTTAATTTTATGAAGGTTGAAAAAACTTTTTCATTTGTCAAAAGTACTGTAATAGCTTTTGAGTCACAGTTATTACACCTCACATTTTTTAATAGATCTTGTAAACAAGAAGTGTGTACAAGCAGAAAATCACAATCTTTGGCAGGTATATCTTCATCTTGAGGCATTTTTTGCACTTTTTGCACTTTCTGTCTGTTAGCGGCTATGGGGCTATTTGCCAATACTTTTTTGGTCGGATGAGGCTTTGGCTTACGCCACCGACTTGATATTAAATGCATCTCTTATTTACAAAAACAATCTAATCTATTCTAATCTAATATAATAAAAAAACAATTTTTTCAAATGTGTGTCAGTAATAATCAAAACAAACATAAGCAGAATAAATCTCGAAATTCTCGAACGAGTATACGATCAACGTTCGATTACGACTATATCTAACTACATAGATATTAAGTCCGCCGCACGAAAGGGGGAACGGATAGGAGGAACAGGTATATATAGCATGAGTTTCTCTGTCTATAATACGGGGAACAAGGAAATACAGAAAGAACAAGGGGTATATATAGATATACTAACACATGATATTCTTGTTCTTTTTATAATGTTCCTTTTTTCGTGTGAAGGGCTTTAGACGGATAGTAATGTGAAATTACAATAGGTGGCGTTGCCCGCGGTTTGTGCTTCTACTATACTGTATTCTATTAAAATTTTAAAATATGCAATATAAAGTCTTACAATAAGAAGGAAAAATAGGAAAAAATGATAAACAATGATATTTCATTTTTTTGTTTTTTTTTGTTGATTATAATATTAAATAATTGTTAATTTGAAAAGGAAAAAAAAATATTTGATACTCCGCATTGTTTGTTCATTTTTGTGATAGAATTTTATATCATTTAGAATAAAAAAAAAATTGAGATTTTTCAAAATTGTTTACATTTTTCCACCTCAGTCTCCCCTTAATGTCTGTTACAACAATTTTACACAATACGACGAATTGTATTGTTTTAGTTTGTCAATGCAGAATATTTCTTTTTTAACTTTTGTGACTGCGAATGTGTATCTAACCGAAGATTTTTATAACATAATGCATCTGTGTTGGCAACTTATTACGTAGTAGAGCGAATTATTCTAATTTTACGTGTATTCTTGTGTTCTGGTTTATTTCAGTCTTGAAAAGGGCTTCTCTGCGAGAGCCGAAACGTCGACAAATAAAGTGTTTGGATAAAGAAAGTGTCTGGCTCGTGGCATTCATTTATGTTCAAAACCCTATCAACTCTAACGAGTATCCTATTAAATCGATTTACAATAGTATTACTTAGCTAATACATAACCCATACAATAATAAAGCTATATCATTTATGCAATAATATATAATAGTATTACTTAACTAATACATAACCCATACAATAATAAAGTTATATAATCCATACAATAACATACAATAGTATTTTAGTTAAATAATACATAACCCATGCAATAATAAAGTTATATAATTCATACAATAATAATAACCTAAATACATACCCTCACAATAAAGTCAGATACATAAACAATAATATAAAATTATATGATATATACCAAGGTATTAATGCTAGTACAAAATGATATAATTCGTTAAAAAAAAATTAATTTAAATACATAGACACACCATAACCCATACATTAACATTCTTAATGCATCTTTACGCATGCCAGTATTTTGTTCAAATAAAAAAAAAATAAAAAATTTGTTATGTTTCCAAAAAAAACTGTTACTAAACAATTTTCAAGGTATTGTCACGTCGAGCATGACTGACCGCTACTCACACTTTTGACACCCGTGCTACCATCTATCCTTACCACCCTACAACCTTTTTTTTCCTTCATGTTACCATGAGTCCTCTTTCCTGTCAGTGGCGCCACATGGTAGCAACTGGGTTACCTACGTGAGCCACAGTTCGCATGGTAACGAATCCTACCTTACCCGCATCCGTACCGCCTTTCGATCCAACCCTTGTCCTTGGCAGCGCCACATTCGAACCCGAGTTCCCCAGCCGCGTCCTTGCCACCCCATGCAAAAGATGAGATACCCTACACTCCCTTACCTTTGCATCTGCCCTAGATACATGCGCGGGTATAAAAGCCGCGACGTACCTCCACTCGAGGCAGAAGCTTTTGTTCTTTTTGTTTCGAAGGGCGAAGCCCTTGACCGATGACTATTTAATTGTAACAATTGGACTTAGAATAATTTCCGACATTTTGTATTCTGCCTTAGAATATTTTCGAGCAGAATTAACTTAGAATATTTTCGAGCAGAATTTACTTAGAATAATTTCGAGTAGAATTTACTTAGAACAATTTCGAGTATAATTGACTTAGAATATTTTCGTGTGGAATTAACTTAAAATATTTGTCAAGCTTCTCTGATTGTAGTCTCGTGAATAATTGTTGATATTATATCTCGACTACAATCAGTGTGTAACAGTTTTAACGTAACATTATGCAATTAATAAACATCACATAATTGCATTTTTGAGTGTTACTTTATTTACACAATCCTGTCCTTCTGCCATTTGAATCGCCCGCTGCGCTTGGGTCCTGAGACTGCCGAGGGCTAATTGAGAGAACGAGCCAACCGCAACCGCCCCAAAGTAAGTAACTCTGAAGATCGCTATCTTTTCTCTTTCTCTGTCACTCTAATTGTTCGCTGATGCTGTCGCTTGCCGCTTAATTAGTATCGCGAATTATCGTTGTTTAATTTACCTGTCCGATTAACTATTTTCACGCGTTCCTACTCCCGTGGTTATTACGTGTAGGCGTAAACCGAAACTGGAACATTTATCGCGTTAACTTTATCGTTTTCGCGACATTGTAACACGGACGTTACAATTGGGGGCCCACCTCCGGGATAAAAGTGAAAATAGTGAAAATTTTTTTTTATATATACATACATACCACAGTTATAAAAATTTTCTTTTTCTCTTCGTTTCTTGCGTTCAAAAGAAAAATATAAATAAATTATTAAAATGGCAGCTTCAAACGGTGCGGTCGCTAGGAATTCAGAAGCAACTGAGATTTTGCGGAAATACCTTAGTGTAGAGGAACCTACATTAATAACGGCTACGCTCAACGAGTTAGTAGCAGTGCTCAGGGCTAGATAACAATCGGCATCGGAAATAAAGCCGGAAAGAATTCGGGATGTTAAGAAGTTGCAGTTGTCTCTCGCAGAAACCGTGGATAGGGCATTAGTTGAAAAAATTTGTCAAGACGAAATTATGATAGACATTTTACGTGAATTTATGCATCACAATATTAGTGTTATTGAAATTATAGAAGCAATCTCGAGCGTGGATAAACATTTGATTACTGAAAAACTTCCATCTCTAGTCAAATCCGACCAAGAATTAACTGAAGACGGTGAAGTTACGCAGTATAAAACGGTAATAAACACAATAGACGGGGATAATACATAAAATAAAGTGAATTTTGATACAAACTTATTAAATTCGGCAAATTATACTCCGCACGTAGCAGGGGGAAGGGGGCACAGTACGCCTTTAGCTACGAATGTTAGAACAACACTGCCAACAACAATGAATTCTTTTCGTCCAAATGCAACTTTAACTCCGTTAAAAAATTTGTCGATTAAAGATGCACTAGACTGCATACCAAAATTTGACGGTAGCAATATTCCACTTAGTACCTTTTTATTCGGTTTAAGAGAAGCCATTAGCATGATTCCGGCAGCAAACGAAGCCGACTTGGTAAAATTAATTAGACGACGGCTAACGGGTGAAGCAGCAAAGTCAATGGAGGAAATAGTTTTTTTTAATATGACGGATCTAGTTAAATATTTTGAGGCAAATTTCGGATCGTATAAAACACATCACACCTTGATGAATTGGGGAATTAGCCGCGGCCAGACAAAGAGAAAAAGAAAACATTATAACATTTGCAAACAGAGTTAGGCGTATCGCAATAGAATTAAAAGAGGCCGCAAAAAGAGAAAAAAGGGATGATGCGGGGTTCATACAAAATGTAGAAGCCGATAAATTAAAATTTTTTGTACGCGGTATGGATTGGGAAATTAAGAGGCGCATGGGCGTGGCCGCAACTTTTCAGGAAGCCGTAGAAAAAGCAATAGAAATAGAGCATGAGGTTACAGATTTAGAGAAAACCGAACCAACGCGTAAAGGTAAATTAAATCAAGAAAATAACAAATTGAAGGCAGAATTAGCTGAAGTTAAAATTGTTCAAAATAAACCGACAGAAATTTGTCAATATTGTGGCAAAAGAAATCACATGGCGAAAAACTGTTGGACTTTAAAATCATTGTTACCCCCGGGTACACAGCAACCCGCGACACAGCGGACTACATGGGCGCAGCCCGTAGCTACGCAAGCGCACGTCTCGGCACCAGCCGCGAACCCATTGGCTAGTGCGCGGCCAGCCACGCCCCAAGTCTCACAAAATCAATATAGACCGCGATCGCACAGTCCCGCAGTGGCACAATCGAATCAAATCAATAATTTTGTTAAAATTTGCAATTATTGTAAAAAAGAGGGACACTGGAAGAATGAATGCCAAATATTGGAAAGAAAAAGTAGAGAAAAATTGCAACGTGAAGCGGGAAACGCGAACAGCCCCGCGGCACAGGGCGCGACCTGGGGGCAATCAGAAAGCACGCGCCCACACCAATCAAACACAAATCAGAATTAAAATTTGCGCGAAAGTACATTTTGTTGAGTATTAATAGTAAGTCACCTGTAATAGAATTGCCATTTGAAAATTATCAGGTATCGCTCAAATTAATGTTAGATACGGGGGCAGGCCCGTCGTTGCTTAAAATTAGTAAAAAACCTAGTAAGGCCATTGTTTTTGAAAACGAAATTCTTGAACTTAAAGGTATTACTAAGGAATCGATTAACTCGCCCGGGAAAATACCCTTGATTTTCCGCGATTTAACATTGTATTTTCATTTGGTTCCTGACGATTTTCCTATTGAAGAGGACGGGTTAATCGGCAGCGAAATGTTAAGAAAATACGGGGCAAAAATGAATTATGAAGAAAATTTTTTGGAAATAGCTTCTCACGTAATCAGTTTACGGTGCTCGAGTAGTGTAGATTTCGCGCGGCCAATAAACAAAGAGAGTGTAAGTTTGGCACGAGCCGAACGACATAAGGAAGTAACGCAGTGTACGATGTGAGGGGATGAGCACAATTCCGGACACGAGAAAAATCCCGTTACAACTGCTCGGTCGCACAAATCCAGTGTTGTTGTAGGCGAGTGTAGCACTCAGAACGTTTATAGCGATTTACCTGCTTCGCATGAGAAAATTATTTCACATATTTGTCTTTCTTCGCTTAAAAGTATCGCCTCATTTGAAATTTGTACCGTGCACGTTTTGGAAAAAATTGATTTAAAAAATGGAATTGATGAAAATAAAAATTTGAATTTGAAATTTAAAAAAATTAGTAATTTGGAAAGTAAAAATTGTAAAAGCAAAATTTTGAATTTGAACTTTGAAAAAACTAGTGATTCGGAAAATAAAATTAGTAAAAGCAAAAATTTGAATTTGAACTTTGAAAAAGCTAGCGATTCGGAAAATAAAATTGATAAAAGCAAAAACTTGAATTTGAATTTTGAAGAAGCTAGTCATTTGAAAAATAAAATTTGTAAAAACAAAAATTTGAATTTGAAATTTGAAAAAACTAGAAAATTGAAAAATGAAATTTGTAAAAATAAAAGCTTAAACTTAAAAATTGATAAAAATAAAGATTTGAGAGTTAAGCATTGTGAAACTAAAAATCGGTTAGTTAAAATAGCTAAAAAGCAAAATTTGAGAACTAAGTTTTGTAAAAATAAAAGTTTGAAAGAAAAACTGAACAGGATTATATTCGGAAATAATTTATTTAGAGAGCAAACGTTAAAAAATAGCGTATCTCAACAGTATTTGGACTTGTTAAATAAAAATTGGAAAAATAGAGTTAGTGAAGATCTTCTTGTAAAAAATTGGGCTAAATTTGAAAGTAAAGTTAATAAATGTATTGTGGTAGAAAATAAGAAAAATTCGGAAATTTTAGCTTGTAAAAATAGTATGAGTGTTAGTACTCAAGGGGGAAATGTTGGATTGAATATAAAAAATTATAGAGCAAAAACGGTATTGAATAAAAGTAGGAGAAAAGTAAATTTTGTTTGTAATAAAATAAGGAATTTTACGTGTATTAAATACAAGCATGAAACTCATAAAAGAACTAAAATTAAAAGGAATAGTTTTAGCAAAATTAGTAATTTATTGAGGAAGCAAAAGTTGTCGTTGTCCGGCAATATTGAGAAGGGCGGAAGTAATAAATTAACCAGCGCATTATCTTATGCTTTAGTTCGTGGAGACTTTCAGCTGGCGCACCTTTTTGAGGGGTTGCGTGTCAAGCTAGAGAAGTTAACCTTTTTGCAAGCATGGAAAAGTAGTTCATTATTACGCTTATACTCTTGCGCTTTAAATGTTACTTGTTTCACCGCCATTCCTATTTTTAAGAAAATGAGAGAGTATCGCGTGTCGGAGGGCGAGGTGACCTTTGACATGTTATGCACTTTACGCCAGATGCTACATCAAATTAAAAGAAATATAAATGGTGTAGTCTAGTCAGTATGGAAGCATAGGCCGCACCCTCCGCACTTTAGTAGCCAAATTAGGGTAGAAAGGCGGAGCCATAAAATAGGGGAGCCACGCGACCATCAAATTATGTGCATGTCAGACACGGTTTTCCTTTTAGGAAATGAGAGGGTGACTAAATTAAGAGAGCTTTTACGTCTTAAGCATTTGTCACCTAATCAATTAGCCGAAATTGAGTCACTCCTTGTGAAATTTTCGGATCGATTTTATTTAGCGGGAGATATTATGCCCGCGACAAATGTAATTGAACACGAAATACCCACAACAACGAATATTCCAATTAGAATTAAACAATTTAGACCTATTCTAAAAGAAGAGATCAACAGGCAGGTAAAAGAAATGTTAGAGAAAGGCATCGTCGAACCTTCAACAAGTGCCTACTCGGCGCCCGTGTTCTGTGTTGACAAAAAACCGGGACCCGACGGCAAGAAAAAATTTCGGGTAGTAGTAGACTTTAGAAAGTTGAACGCCATTATACCCGATTACAATCATCCGGTTCCGAACATAGCGGATATTTTGGATCAGCTTGGTGATGCCAAATTTTTCTCAGTTTTCGATTTATACGCGGGTTATCATCAAATTAAAATTAAAGCTGAGGACAGAGAAAAAACAGCTTTTTCTTGTGAGCTCGGTTTATTTCATTTTGTTAGATTGCCTTTTGGATTAAAGACAAGCGCTCCGGTATTTTTGTCACTCGTTCTTAAAGTAATTGCTGGTATGAAAAACGTGGTTCATTTTTTTTATGACATTTGCGTCTACTCTAAAACTTTTAACGAGCCATAGAAACAATCGAGAAGTTGTTTGAAAAACTGCGCCATGCTAATTTAGTTTTGCAACCGGAAAAATGCGAATTTCTTAAACCGGAAATTAATTATTTGAGACATATAATTAACGGTGACGGTTTATGCCCGGACCCGGAAAAACTAAAAGCAGTTAAAGAATTTCCAGTGCCTAGAAATCAGAAAAATATTAAACAATTTTTAGGACTAGCTGGTTATTATAGGCGATTTATTAATGGCTTTGCACGAATAGCCAAGCCTTTAACTGACCTTCTTAGAAAAGAACAACTTTTTGTTTGGGATGAGAACGCGCAAACGGTATTTGAGACTCTCCGTGGTGATGATATGCGAACCACCGGTTTTAGCGCATCCGCATTTCGAAGAAAAGTATTTAGTAACTACCGACGCTAGCGGGTACGCAATCGGGGCAGTTTTATCGCAAGGAGAAATTGGAAAAGATCGTCCCGTAGCCTTTGTGTCGCGCGCGATGAATCAAGCAGAAAAGAATTATTGTACGTTTTCAAAAGAAGCATTAGCAATCGTGTACGCTATTACGCAATTCAGATCTTACTTATACGGGAATAAATTCACTTTAATTACTGATCACAGGCCGCTAGTTTGGTTGAACAATCATAATGATCCAGGATCTAGAGTCACGCGTTGACGTTTAAAACTTTTAGACTATCAATTCGACGTACTCTATAAGAAAGGTGAATTAAATCTGAACGCGGACGCACTGTCGCGCAAACCGATTATAGAAAAAGTATGCGTAGCTACACAAGTCAGCATAGGGGGAGAGGGGCGCCATGCTGTCGCTGGCGAACAGACAGTAGAGCCGCACCAGGAACGGCAAACCCAGCAGGGGGACGGCGCGCCCACCTTGCATGCAATGGCCACGCGTAAGCGTGCGGGCCGCCAAGCCACTGAAAAGTATAAGCAAGCCATTAAAGCTCCCGCGCCGCGTAAAAGAAAGGAAGCCCCCGCGGTCGAAGAGGTTCAGGAATGCGCGTCCTTTGTCGAAGATAAGGAGACGTCTGCGTCTCTCGTACCGCAAGCTGCGGATAGCAATAAAAAAGAAACGCTGCACAGACCAATCTCGCCATCTGTCTCTGCGTTCGCGCCCGAGGAAAGTGAGCAAACGGTTATGTCAGGAGAGCTCGCGTGCCGGGAAGCATCCGGGCGCGACAACATCTCGGTGTTTAAAGGTCCCTTTTCCGACATGACTTTCGGGGACGAGGACGCGGTCAATGAAAAAAGTGTCGCGCTGAAAGCGGTCGGTCCTCAAAACAATATAATCTATTGTAGAGAGAAATTGTTTATGAGGAAGGATAGTTACCTTTATTTTGTGAGCACGGACGGAGAACCGCTCGATGAGGGGTCTAGGCAATTAAAGGATTTAGGAAGCTTCCGCATTTCGAGAATTTAGTAACGGGAGAGCCTAAAATCATTAAGGCCAATAAAAAATGCATTTTGTATTACCACTTAGGGGCAAAGGTAAAAATAGTTTATGGGATACCTTAGAAATTTTGGCCCAGTTACTTAGGAAGTTAGCAAAATTTTTAGATATTAATCAAATTGCTTCTTTTAGTATGGCTAGGAGCAGCAATATCGAAAATGTTGAGTTTAAAGATATTTTGGCCTCTTTAAGACGTGAATTAGGTAATAATAGTGTTAAAATAATTATTTGCCGTGGAATCATACAGCACCCGGAGCCGAGTAAAAGAGCGGATATAATTCACGAAGCTCATTGTTCGGCGGCGGGTGGACACAAAGGAGTAACTAAAACTTTGAATAGAATAAAATATAAATATCAGTGGGAGCATGTAAAGGAGGACATACAAGCCTTCATTCAAAAATGCGTTCCTTGCCAGCTTAAAAAATTAGTGCGGGTCAAAACAAAACAGAAAATGATTATAACGGACCACCCTTGTATTCCATTTTTCACGGTTAGTTTGGACATCGTAGGATCGTTACCGAGAACTAAAGACGAATTCGAGTACATTTTAACTATGCAGGATCAATTTACAAAATTCTCGGTGGGAGTCCCTTTAAAAGACCAGACTACCATTACTGTAGCAGATGCTTTTATCAAACGCTTTATTTGCACTTTTGGCGCGCCGCAAGCTATGCTTACCGATCAGGGCACCAGTTTTCTTAGTAAATTAGTTAAGCGCAAAACGATTTAAAATTAAGCAAGTAAAAACTACCGCTTTTCACCCTCAATCTAACGGCTCTTTAGAGCGCTCGCACTCGCCACTTAGTGAATTTTTGAAAATGTTTGCCACGAAACATTTAGTTTGGGACGAGTGGGTTGAGTTAGCAATGTTTAATTTCAACTCGGGCAAACATGAAGGAACCCAGCATACTCCATTCGAGTTAGTGTTCGGACGCCTGGCGAGAGTGCCCTCGAGCGACCCCTTAGAGCCGGAAGACTTATTGCCTACTTACGCGGGGTACATGACAACTTTGGTCGAAAGATTGAGTTTTCTCCAAAGAACCGCACAAGAAAAACTATTATCGGCTAAACAAAGAGCTAAAGAATATTATGATAAAAAATCAAATCATAAGAATTTCAAAATAGGCGATTTTGTGTGGTTGCAGAGCGGGCCAAAACCGCATAAATTTGAAAATCAATATTCTGGCCCTTATTTAATAATTGAAATCTGGGAAAATGGCAATGTAAAAATTCAAATTAAGGAAAATAAGTCGAACGTCGTGCATAGTAATCGCTTACGCTTGTCGCATGTTAAACCGCACGCAGATTCCGAAAGCTTGTAGGAATAAAAAGTTAAGCTTAACGTAAGTTAGAAAGTTAACATTTTTATTCATGTTTACAGATGAGGATGTAGATGTTCATTCTTGCAACAACTTTGAAATTGAAACGAGTTTTCGGACTAATAAAGATAACATATTACTTTCATGTTTGCAGATAACGATTCTTCAAAATTGTACACACAATGGGTTTTTAATTCTTAGCAGTTTTAACTTAGTTCTTTTGAAATGTTTTAGAACAAATGATAATTTAAAGCGAGCAGCAGTGGACGTCAAACTATTAATCGAAGTCACCGGATTTCTACTGTCCTTTCTAGCATCGGCGCAAGGGATGGGCTACTTTACTATTATGCAATCGACACCAATCCAGGGCTGGCATTTGAAAATACGAATTTGTACCAGTATGTAATTTAAACCAGCGAAATTGGATGAAGAAAAATTACTTTACAAGACGCGTATCAGCAATTAAATGAATCCGATAACACGATAACGTACGTAATAAAAATCTTAAATATAGGTAGATTTGCATAGTTTAGGCGCCCTAACTAATAATTTGAAAAAGAGTGAGTTATTTAATGACCTTGCCGTTGTCTCAAGGAGGAGGAGTATAATGTACCACCTACAACTATTTGTTAGAAAATTGTAAAGAAATTATTAGGGCAATGTGGACAAGCGAGAGAACGGCTATGGCAAAATAGTTTGAAAGGTTGGATAATAAAGTAAAAGAATTTCTGATTGGAAAATACAAAAACAGAAGTCAATCTTGACTTTAGCTTGAAAAATTTATACGCGTTAATGCATATTGTATTCAAAACTAAACAGCTCGTATCGAACTTATGCGATTTACTGGATCGCCAAAAGGTGCTGTTCGTTTACATCGGCGGAATTAAATAAATCTTTGCTAAGCATAAGAGATACGAAAAGTTTAGCTTTACAGTTTTTTCTATCAAAAGTTCGATCTATTTTATTCGATTGCATTGTGAAAGTAAATACAGTGTAAGTAGTGAATTATGTATTGAACTGGTTGTACCTTTTACAAATAGGGACCCTTCTTTTTGTGTACGCAATGCAATCTTTTCTAGTTTTTCAGACTAAATCCGGATAACAAAACACTAATCGAGTTTATTATACAACTGCAAGCGGACTATACTTATGATAGTGACTGATATAGGCAACTGTTATTTATGCTTAAATCGATGAAAGAATATGTAATGAAAGAAATGCTTTTTTTGTGAAAATCAGTCTTACGTTAAAAATCTTATGTCTTGTGAGAAAATGATCTTATCAAAAACTAATTATGATAATTTACCATTTAGGTAACATATAGTTTTCACAAAGAAAAGAGCGTTATTTTCAAAAAAATATTATGGCTTATTTCGACTGTAAGCGAATTTAGGTTAGAAGTTGCTTATTCCGGAAAGTTTATAAAATTCCGATTTTGGACTGTCAAATAATTGAATTTCCAAAGAATTGTATAATGCGAATTGACGAATGTGTGGAATTCAACGATGTCTATAATGACTGGGACATTGTGAAATGAAACTTGCACATAGAATTATCTATTCAATAAAACTTCGAAAATTAACATAGTATACACGTGATTAACTTTCGAAGTGAGATTTCAACAAAAGATTTGTTATACATAGTACTTTCTGTATTTCTTATTCTGATTATTGTTAGCTTTGTAGAAATATTTATCTCTTTAGTCTTTCGCTTACTTGAAAATAAAGATTAAAATTAAGTTTTGGATCGCAATTCCGTATAGGAGTACTGTATTACTCTACTTTGCGTTGCAATTTTGTAAGGGTATCGTATTACTCAGAATTAAGCGAGGCGAGAACATCTCCAACGCCAGTATAGGGGGAAAGAAAATAAATATGGTATTGTTATATGGTATAAAAATTATAAATTTTAGTATAAAAATTATCAATAGGGAATTTGTAAACTTGGGTAGAGGAAATTTGTCAGTAAAGATAAAGTCGATTAGGGTACGATATTTTCCTTCCAATTTTCCTTTTTCTTTTACTAATATTCCTATCCCATCCAAATTGAAGCCAATCGGTCGAGGGAGTGTTCATTCGCCAGCTATTGTGCCAGCCACAGCGTCCCCATTGCATCCTTACGACACTACACTTTGCCCACTAATACTTAGTAATCGCCGACACAGCGCAGCTCGTACGACTTTATGCCGTCGCTCAGCTATGGTGAAGTCTCATCGTGAACTTCAAGCAATGTAACGACCTTGAACGTCAACGACCAAAGGGGATACGCATAGCCTTACGGATTCACTTTATCTGACGAACTGCTGTTGTTATGAGGTATGTGGAAGTAACACAAATCTAGTAGAGCAAGGTAGACACACTCCAAAGGCAAACATTGAAGTCGACGAGCGGGAACCGAAGGGAATAACCAGAGGCACCGTCTGCAGTTAAACTGCTGCGAATTATTTTTCTGTGGTTCGCTGGTACGACTCATGTATGGCCACAGTACAGGAGAACCAGGGCGCGGCGATGAACAGGAGGCAACCGCATCTGCTCATAATAAGGCAAGTGTTAATTTGTTCAAGGGAGGAGATGCCTGGAAGCTACTGGACAATACTGACGACCGGTCCATCGGCATGGCAAGAGAGGGAATATGCGTTGACTAAACGAGCTTAATAATCATGGATACGCTTTCAAATTTACCGAGGACGAGGAAGTCGTGGAATGGAAACGACGACTACCTACCTCGCCCGCTACTAAGCAGGCTAAGACAGAGCGAACAGAAAGAGGTTACATCTTGCACCTAAAGTTTGGAAAGGAAGGCTTCGAAGACAATCAGACATACAGCGTATGTTAAAATTGCGACACTTGGACGGAGGGACCAGCAAGCGCCGCCCCGCAGCGCACGTCTTTGGGGGGGGACGTGTCACGTCGAGCATGACTGACCGCTACTCACACTTTTGACACCCGTGCTACCATCTATCCTTACCACCCTACAACCTTTTTTTCCTTCATGTTACCATGAGTCCTCTTTCCTGTCAGTGGCGCCACATGGTAGCAACTGGGTTACCTACGTGAGCCACAGTTCGCATGGTAACGAATCCTACCTTACCCGTATCCGTACCGCCTATCGATTCAACCCTTGTCCTTGGCAGCGCCACATTCGAACCCGAGTTCCCCACCCGCGTCCTTGCCACCCCATGCAAAAGATGAGATACCCTACACTCCCTTACCTTTGCATCTGCCCTAGATACATGCGCGGGTATAAAAGCCGCGACGCGCCTCCACTCGAGACAGAAGCTTTTGTTCTTTTTGTTTCGAAGGGCGAAGCCCTTGACCGACGACTATTTAATTGTAACAATTGGACTTAGAATAATTTCCGACATTTTGTATTCTGACTTAGAACATTTTCGAGCAGAATTAACTTAGAATATTTTCGAGCAGAATTAACTTAGAATATTTTCGAGCAGAATTTACTTAGAATAATTTCGAGTAGAATTTACTTAGAACAATTTCGAGTATAATTGACTTAGAATATTTTCGTGTGGAATTAACTTAAAATATTTGTCAAGCTTCTCTGATTGTAATCTCGCGAATAATTGTTGATATTATATCTCGACTACAATCAGTGTGTAACAGTTTTAACGTAACTTTATGCAATTAATAAACATCACATAATTGCATTTTTGAGTGTTACTTTATTTACACAATCCTGTCCTTCTCCCATTTGAATCGCCCGCTGCGCTTGGGTCCTGAGACTGCCGAGGGCTAACTGAGAGAACGAGCCAACCGCAACCGCCCCAAAGTAAGTAACTCTGAAGATCGCTATCCTTTCTCTTTCTCTGTCACTCTAATTGTTCGCTGACGCTGTCACTTGCCGCTTAATTAGTATCGCGAATTATCGTTGTTTAATTTACGTGTCCGATTAACTATTTTCACGCGTTCCTACTCCCGTGGTTATTACGTGTAGGCGTAAACCGAAACTGGAACATTTATCGCGTTAACTTTATCGTTTTCGCGACATTGTAACACGGACGTTGCAGTACAACATATATCTTCTTATTTTCGTTATTCTTTGTCAATTCAATTATACTCTCTTACAATGAATTGATTGTTGATTTCTTCAATAATATCTGGTTTAACAGTTTTTATATTTGTTGTCATAATTACAATTTAAACCTTTTCCTTGGGAATAAGGAACGGAAAATATTTTAAGGAATTTTTTTCATTCCCACCCCACCTGGCAAAGAAGAAACTTGGCAACAAGTTTTTTCTCCTATTTAGCTGTAAATTTCGAGAAACAAAAAGGAGTGTATTTTTTTTTTCTTAAATCAGTGTCGCACTATTATGATATGTTTTATTTTCCTCTGGGATTTGGAACAGTTTTTCACAAATAAATTACTTAAATTTTTATACCAATAATGTTTAACTCGTGAATTAGAGAAAGAATATTGTTATTGTTTGTAACTTCTTCCGAAACACGATTTCTATCACCACACTAAAAGACAGCAGAAGCTTTAGATTCATGATGCTGCCAAGAAAAGGAAAAACTATCTATAATTTATCTGTAAAATACCCGTAAATCATATAAACTATATGTGTATATATATATATATATATATATATATATATATATTTATATATAAGCAGATAAATTTTTTTGTTGTTTCTCTCCTTTCTTTGCTTAATTTTCTTGATCTTCATAAGATATTCTTAAACGATTAACATGTAGTATCTTCGTTTTATTATTATTCATTCTTATTTTTACGTTGCCTTTATCATTAACTATTTCAATAATTGTATACGAACCTTCGTATTGATTTGCTAATTTATAAGGTTTGCCCCATTTTTGTAACCAAACGCTATCACCTATCTTAAAATCTTTAATATTAGTTTTTTTTATCATAATAATATTTAGACTTATATTTCGCCTCCACTAATTTTTCTCGCGCAATATTTTGAATGTTATACAATTGTTTATTTAATTTAGTAATATAATCGTTATATGTTAATGGTTGATCTTCAGACTCAAGTGGTTCACTTGAAGGTAATCGTGCTAGTCTACCAAATATTAATTCGTAAGGCGTAAACTTATGCCCTTCATGTGCTACTGTGTTATAACATAAAGTTGCTAATTCGAGACATTCGTCCCAAGTGTCATTGCTTTCGATAAACATTTTCATGTACTCGGTTAGTGAGTGATGCGATCTTTCGAGCGATCCATTTGATTGCGGATAATATGCCGTAGTTTTAATTTGTTTAATATGGAATTTCTTTGCAACTCTTTTCATTAAGCTACTCATAAAATTCGATCCCTGATCTGTTAATATCGTTACTGGAGAACCAAAAATGCAAATAAATCTTTTTATAAATGCGTCAGCTACAGACTCAGCGGTTGCGTCTCTTAAAGGAATTGCTAAACAATATTTCGAAAAATTACATTGAATAGTTAAAATATTATTATGACCGGTTTTTGACACTGGGAAAGGACCTACTATATCAAGACTAACTTTTTCAAGCGGCGCCATGGGCGTATCCGTGATAATCGTAGGTTGCTTAGTTTTCACTCTCACAAGTTTTTTTAATTGACACTTTAAACATTTTCTAATGTCATTTTGAACATCATCTTTAATGTTTTCCCAAAAATATTTTTGTTTAATTCTTCTATACGTTTTGTTTACTCCTTTGTGCCCTCCAACAGCTGAATCATGCATTTCCTCAATTATTTTCCCGCAATCTTTCTCTTGAACGTATTTTATTAATCCATTGCATATAATAATTTTCAAAGATAACCCCTTTAAAATGTTTCTTATTTTGATAATAATTTCTTTCCATGGAACATTTTCAATACTCTCACTCTTAGCAATGCTAATAGAGCATAAATTTTCTTTAATTATTATTGACTTCAGGACTTTTAATGCCGTAATTATATTATTTAAAACTTCCGTTGTACTTATAGGTTTTTCCCCTCGAATAACAAGTGCAAAATGTAATTTATGATTTTTATTTGTAATTTTAATTTCTCCAAGATTTAAATGTGAAAAACGTGGTAGTTTCTTTCTTTTTGATAATTGTAATGAGCCTTTATCACACGGCGTACCATCTGTGATAATGAAATATATGTAATTATCTTCCCTCATAAAAAATTGCTCCTTACATTCTACAAACAATTTGCTACAGTTAAAATTTACTCTTGAACTGTCTAAAATATTTTCCTTTGCAGAGATTTGGTCCATTATTAGTGATGAATCATTCATTCTGGTATTCATTATATTGTTTATTGTCGAATTATTTTGATTATTATTTAGTAATTCCTCATTGGATTGTTCTAAAATTTCATTCTCGTTTTCAAAATTTAAATCCGGATAAAAGTTTTCCACTTTTTTATTATTGCTAGCGAACTCACATGACTCATTTTCGTTTTCATGTAAAACCACGAAAGGATTCTTTGATACATTATTTTTAATATTATTTGGTTTTTCTGGTCATTTATCTCGGTAATTTGGAATATTTGTTTTTCCTGACTTACTTCGGGTTTGTACTACTAAAATATTATTATCTACTGGATTTCGGGACAACGCGTCCGCATTATAATTTGTTTTACCTGCTTTAAAAACAATATCAAAATCATATGTATTTAGTTTTATTCGCCATCGACTGACTCGCGAAGTGGGATTTGTAGAATTTTTAAACCATATAAGAGGTTTGTGATCCGTAACGATAGTGAATTTTCGCCCAAGTAAATAAGGTCGAAATTAATTAACGGAATAAACGATTGCTAGCACTTCATGTGAATACGTATCATATTTTCTTTCGGAGAGTCAGAGAGTAGTCGAGATGCATAAACAATAGGTCTATCTTTATTTATTTCACCTTGTGAAGGTATTCCTCCTATCGCTACCCCGCTGGCATCGCAAGTTAATATGAAAAGCAATGAGAAATCTGCTATTTTAAGAACAGGCTGAGTACCTAGATTATCTTTTAAAAGGTAAAATGCTTTCTGTGTTTCCTCGCTCCATATAAAAGGCGTATCGTTTTTTAACAAATTACTCAATGGCTTTGCTATTTCCGAAAAATTGTGAATGAAACGACGATACTAACCTGCTAATCCCAAAAATTGTCTTATATTTTTAATATTTTGCGGTTGTGAAAATTCACGGTACTGCCTTTAAGGCTATAGCGGGATAAGATGGTCAAAATTGCACTCACCCGGATCTTTTTTTGGGATTGACCATTCGAAAGTACATTATTAAAAACCTCTCTAGCCAAATTTTCAGCTCCCTAGGTGATGATTTGAGTCTCCTAACCTAAGAAACGTGTTTCTTCGAAAAAATTTTTTTCCGCTCGACCCTTTCTTTTAAAAAATCTGAAAAAATACACAGACATGTGTTTTTGAGTAAGAAAACAGCCTGATTTTTTTCAGATTTAAAAAAAAAAATTGAGCTGAGGAAAAAATTTTTAATTTTTCAATGATTTTTTAGGTTATGTAAGTAATTTTTGGCTAACTTGTAAATAATGATTTTTTGTGTATTTTTTCCCGTTCTTTCAAATGGCGGTATCCGAATTTGCGTTTTCGATCCGGAACATATTTAAAATTCGAAAAAACCGATTTTTTAAGCATTTTTCCCATGTTTTTGGCCCATAATCTCAAAACTAATAGCTAAATAAGTGTTTATGAACAATTTTTTTTCAATTTCTTTCTATATCTTCAAATTCCACCGTCAGAACTACCATTTTTGCATCAAATAATGCTATAAAATTAAATTATAAACATTTTTTTCGTGTTTTTTACCATGTTTTTGGAACATAACCTCAAAGAAGATCGTTCAATACGTGTTAGGACATACAAAAATATTCTAAAAATTTTCTTAATGAAAAAAATTTTTAGAATTGTGTATTACTTCTCCAGTAGCTACAAAGGGCCTGATATAGCTTTTTTCAGGCGCAGGGAAACTGCATATTACAGAATTATTCGTGAAACATATGAACATATGTATGTATTTGTAACTATGCATCAATATTAATTATTATGAGTTGATATGCAGATAGTCAAGTGCCGCATGGAGTATATATTCATCTGTACTTCAACTACCGATTTGCATAATTATAATGATAAAAATATGCTTTAAAGTAACATACGATTGAAATAGTTCAGTAATTAAATATCAATATGTGAGGTGCGTTTTTTTTATTGGTCGTTTCGCTGGTGAACCAACTATTTCGGTCGATTCTGCTGTCTAGTTATAAAAAAAAAGAGTTGAAATAAACAAATTGTGTTAAAATATAATAAAATAAAAAAATGTTACTTTTCTTCATTCTATTTAAGGGGATGTGCAACCCTAATTTCAATATTTTTTTAAATCAACATTCAAACATTTATTTGGAAAAAGGCGTCTGTCAAGCGCTCCGTGCCCTCAAACACTAGATCTATGCAGATTTTTTTCTGGATAATTCTATTGATATTTGCATGAGTTATGCTCGTTTGAAAAGTAGGTCAATTGTAGATTCCTACTTACCGACAGTACGGTTTTTATTTAATTCAATAAATTCTCATCATTTTTTTGGAAAAAGACGTCTGTCAAGCGCTCCGTACACGCAAACACTATACATATGCAGATTTTTTTCTGGATAATTCTATTGATATTTGCGTGAGTTATGCTCGTTTGAAAAATAACGTCGGTACTCACATCCCCTTAACTCAAATTGTCTATTTTAACTAATTTATTTTGTTAATTAGACAGGAGAAACGACCGGAATGGTCTGTTCACTTGTGAAACGAACAGAAATACCATGGGTTTGTATATCTATATATACGAGGAACAGCGGGAATAAGCACTGTTCCTCATATATGTAGTATACTAACCCATGGTATTTCTGTATCTGGTCCTTATATTTCTTTTAGTGTAACGGGCCTATTGAAATGAGTTTGAGTGAGTATATTGTTTATCTAAAATGAAGAACAATACTTTTTTAAATACTTGCTACTAAAAAAGTACATCACAATTTCTTGCTAGTTACAAGTCTATTTAAAAGGATAGTCGAAAACTTATTAATTTTTTCTCAAATATTTAAGTACAACTTTTGTTGCAAAGCCAGCTAGTTTTTGCATCTGTTTTGTATGTTGTAAGTTTTTTCCGGATATATGTATGAAGAATATTACTATGCTTTTTTTTCTTATTTAATTTTATCAAAGGAAAGTATCGGTTATTTTGCACCATTACACAAACTAAATATTTAATTGCCAGGTTATACATTTTTAAATTATGTTTTGGAAAACCACTCTGTAAACCACTGTTTATTACAAAATTGAATTTGATAAGTACACAAACATACTATTGATAGAAATTGGTGATTATCAAAATATATGAAATCTACTAGCATCGAGTTTATTAAATATTTCATTTCTGTAAACTTTTAATGCTTTCTAGGTAAAGCGATCAAAATTTTTTTTTTAATTTTATCTCATTTACCATGTTGTATAACCTAAACAAATCTTGAACAGTTTACTAATTTTTTTTAATGCGTTGTGAAATAACATTGTGTAATGCAGTCATAAATCGAGCTTTTTTTGTCTGGAAAGTTTTTAAAAATATTAGATGTGGGATTTAAGAATTCGTATCACTATACTTAATATCATCTTCTCATAAATAAAATGGGGTTTTCCAATGAGTAGAGGCTTTTATTAAATTGAGAAATGGACCCATTGTGCAACATATTTGGTAACTTAATTGATGATTAAGATTTAATTAACTTTTAGTTTCTTGGAATATGTTGCAAATCCAATGAATTTTTTATTAACTAATAAAAAAAGATCAAATCTTTTCCTTGAAAGCATATATTTTATTTGTAAGAACTTGCTATCAAGCATTGTCATGCATAGTTTTAAGCCTAGCCTACATATAATGAAATATTGCACTATATAATTTCAGAACATGTTATTAGTATTGTAATAGTATTTTAATAGTAGTTAATAATATTAAAGGAAATTGATAATAATGATGGTGCATTATATTTCTTGGTGAAAAAAATCATTTTAATATAAAATAATAATCAAATTCATTAATTTTGTGATAATTACATAATGGCTTAGCTTTAAAAAAGATTAATTATTACACAAGTAACTGTTTAAAGATCACCGATATTTTTTGTATTTATATTCATGATCCCATAATATATCTTAAATATTCTCCATTTTAGTTTTTACATCGAACATGGATGAATTTGATGATACTGATCAATGTTGCAACTGCTTCAAGCGAAATCTCAGTAAAATATCAGCTCAGATTAAGATCATTAATTCAGCTAGTGAAGTCGAAGCAGTTTGTGAGCAGTTAAATGTCGATAATGTTAACATTGGGTTTAAACTTTGCGATAAATGTAGAAGACTTGTTTTTTTTGGGACAAGAAAAGTAGAACCTTCAACCAGTGATCAAAGTCAGCCAATGAGTTCGCAGTCAAGCTTGGAAATACCCAGCTCTCAAAGTTCAGAGACCGTTGTTGAGGCAGTATTAAAACTAACTGTAGAAAAAAAACCTTCCACCGAGTTGCCCCTCAAAAGAACTATGATTTGTCATACAGCATGTTGTGTTTGTAGAAACAAAAATAACTTGACATGTGTACCATTGACTGCAAGACTGCCATGTTTCATAGAAATGCAAATCTTTATTCCAAATGGCAATCGAGTTTGTACCGAGCATTTAATAAAAAAAAACGATGTTTTGATGATGACCCGAAACTAATACAGATATACAGTAACGCGAGTTTTTTAACTGCAGATGAAATATGTTTATTTTTAAAAAGAATTTCAGATTTAGACTCGGAAACATTTTTAGATAAAATAAAATCATCAGAGCTTAGCGAAAAACAATTATTCTCTTTTACTAGTCTTTCGACTGATCAATTGCAAGAGCTGAGAAAATTATTAGTTTCCATGAGATAATCGGATTCTAGAGACGTTATACAAGCCCTGGTTATATGTTTATTTAAATTACGAACTGGATCGTCGAATAATTTTATTTCGTCTATTTTCGCAATAGAAAACGAAATAAAAGTTTCAGATTTTTGTGAATCAGTAATTAATTCATTTGAAAAAGATGTCCTACCGAAATATTTTGGAGTAAAAAGTATTAAAAGGGAGGATATTATACGTGATCACACTTCCATTTATGCAAAAAAACTGTTTAAGTTAGAGAACGAGCTTGTTTTGGTTTTTGATGGAACTTACTTACGTCACCAAAAAAGTAAAAATAATGAATACCAAAGAAAGTCATATTCAGGTCAGAAGAAATATCCTTTGGCCAAGCCATTCACTATTTGCACCACAGACGGAATCGTATTTGATGTCCCTGGTCCGTTTTTAGCCACAGAAAATAATGCAAGCATCATGAAGAAAGTAATGGATGATCCAGATGGTATAAGAACTATCATGAGAGAAGGTTATGTTTGCGTTGTAGATAGAGGTTTTAGAGATGTGATATCTTATTTAAAAAGTCTTGGCTTTAAGATTCTCATGCCTGCCTTAAAGGGAAATAGACCCAACTTGAGTACGACTGAATCGATTGAATCTCGTTACGTTACGAAATTGAGATGGGTTGTAGAGGCTGTTGATTGTATTCTTGGTAAAAAGTATAAGCTTCTTCACCAGCAATTAGATAATAAACTTTTACTAAAAGCTGGTGCATATTATAGAATTGCATGTTTTCTCAACAACCTTTTTGGTAAGCGTTTGAATAGCGATAAAAATGACGGTGCCTTACAAGGTATAATCATCGAAAGAATGTTAAATTCTAATCAAAGTGAAAATACTTTAGCATTAGAAGCTGAGATAACCAGATGGTCTAGACGGCCCACTACTACGATCAAGCTAACATTCCAAGAAATCATTGACTTTCCGGAGATGACTGAAAGAGATCTCAAAATATTTTTTTCAGGTACCTATCAATTAGATCAAGCCGTATGTTATTTGGCTGAGTTAATAGATGATAGTAACAATATTAATTTGGAATACATTAAGATCGAACCAAATATCATTAAAGTATTAATAAGGTCCAGGCATATTAACAGTAAGACTTACAAATGCTACATCGAATACAAACCTAACTCAATTGGATACAGCGGTATCCTACGCCATGCGTGTGACTGTGCCAATGGATTACGAACTGTAGGATCCTTTTCTCACATTGCTGCAGTCGTATATTATCTCAGTAATGCCAGATATAAGTCAAAAATTATTAGACCAGCGAAAGTTTTTTCCGAATTATTTACTACTTCAGATATTGGTCCTGTAATAGACGAAGATAGTGACGAGGATTAAAAATATTATTATAATTCAATATTAAAAATTATTACTCATGTAATTTTGTCAAATAGAACTTCTAAAAACAATTCTCGGAAGAATAAAGGTCAAATATGAAATGGCTCATACATATTTTATTGTTTTAATAAAAGCACAAAAATATCCATAACATATTTATAATAATTAATTTCTATTAGAAATATTTACTCATTTTTATTTATCTAGAAATGAATTTGAATAAAAATAATTAATTAAAAGGCTATATCAGGCCCTGTGTAGCTACCGACGAAGTAATACTCGATTCTAAAAAGTTTTAGAATATTTTTGTATGTCCTAACACGTATTGAACGATCTTCTTTAAGGTTATGTTCCAAAAACATGGTAAAAATACGAAAAAAAGTTTATAATTTGATTTTATAGCATTATTTGATGCAAAAATGGTAGTTCTGACAGTGGAATTCGAAGATATAGAAAGAAATTGAAAAAAAAATTGTTCATGAACACGTATTTAGCTATTGGTTTTGAGGTTATGTGCCAAAAACATGGGAAAAATGCTTAAAATTCGGTTTTTTCGAATTTTAAGTATGTTCCGGCTCGAAAACGCAAATTCGGACACCGCCATTTGAAAGAACGGGAAAAAAATATACAAAAAATCATTATTTACAAGTTAGCCAAAAATTACCTACATAACCTAAAAAATCATTGAAAAATAAAAAAATTTTTCCTGAGCTCAATTTTTTTTAAAAAAATCTGAAAAAAATCAGGCTGTTTTCTTGCTCAAAAACACACGTCGTGATTTTTTCAGATTTTTTTAAAGAAAGGGTCGGGCGGAAAAAAATTTTTTCGAAAAAATACGTTTTTTAGGTTAGGAGACTCAAATCATCACCTAGGGAGCTGAAAATTTGGCTAGAGAGGTTTTCAATAATGTACTTTCGAATGGTCCATCCCAAAAAAAATCCAGGTGAGTGCAATTTTGACCATCTTATCCCGCTATAGCCTTTGCGCGGATCAGGTTTTACTCCCTCTTCGCTCAAAACATGGCCTAAATAGACTACTTCTGTTTCTGAAAATTCGCATTTGTCTGGTTGTAATTTAAGATCAGCCTTACGTAATCTCTGTAAAAATCTTTCAAACTTTTCGTTATGCTCCGCAATTGTTTTACCATAAATAACCGCATCATCCAAAAATAAAAATATTTCCCTTTGTTGCATGCCATCAAAAACTAAATCAGCACAACGTTGAAAAGTAGCAGGGCTATTCGATAGATCCATAAGCATTGTTTTAAATTGAAATAAGCCAAATGAAGAAGCAAAAGCTGTTTTATGGCGATCTGCTTTATCTAAGGGAATTTGGAAAAATACTTGTGCTTAGTCAAAAACTTAAAAGTATCTCGCGCCTCCCACTTGATCTATGATATCTAATATATTCGGTAAGGGATATCTATCTTTTACAGTCCGATCATTTAACTGACGAAAATCGACGACTAATCTTATTACTATACCTCTCATTACCCGCGCTATCTGGCGTTTTTGACACTAAGAACACTGGCGAAGAAACACTTTCGAGCATTTCTTTCAACTGTTTATCCAAATCTGACTTTAACGCATGCGGGAACCGATACGGCCGTACATTTACTAAGATATCATTTATTGTTGGTATTTTGTGCGTAATGACTGAAGTTGTTCCAAGTTTTCCCCTTTCAAATAAAAACAATTGGCATATTCCTCAAGTAATTTTTCGATAGGTTTTCTTTGTTCTGCCTCTAAATGTTGGTACCTTAAAACCAATTTTAATCTTTCGGTTCGACTTAACTCGTGGACATCAGCTTTCGTGATTTCTAATATTTGATTTTTATTAATTTTTAAACTATTCTCGGAATCAAATATGCAAGAATTATATTTTTCCTTAAACTTGTTGTAAAATGCATCGCGGTCTTTTTCACGCGGATTTTGCGTTTTATTTTTCTCATCAGAACTATTTTCTAAATACATTTGCATAATTTGTTCATCCTGAATTTCACTAAGATAAGGTTTTTCATAAATTTCTAGATAATTGTGACTTAACTCTTTATACCCCATACTTTCATCCGATTCACTGAATAATTTTTCGTCATTTAATTCTCCACAACATACCTCATTTTCATTATTTGTCTCCATATTGCATATTTCATCTTTACGCGGAACGTCACCAAAATTTTCATCTATCTTCAGTACACCATAATAATTATTCTCACACAAACCATTTTCATTAACTCCGAAACTTTTATTTGGTTCATCCTGAACTTTATTTTCACTTAAACTTTTAGTTTTCTTAATTCCAAAACTTTCAATTATTTCTCCCTGAACTTCACATAAACTCGTATTTTCATTATTCCCGAAACCATCATTTGTTTCGTTACACTAAACATTATTTTCACGTACACTTTTATTTTTGTAATCCCAGAGGCATTCAATATTATCATAAACATTTATTATTTCTTCTTTAAACACTTTCCCTTCAATGTTCGACACTTCAATTATTTTTTCATTATTTTTACTCATATTACAATTAACTCATTTGCAAAAATAACTTCATTTTTACTCGAAACATTATATCCATCAAAATTTTCGCTAAAATTTTTATTCTCAAAAGTTATCAAATCTTTTTCTTCGGATACATTTTCGCATGGTATATTAGACAATTCATTATTTTTATTACTGCCGACATAAAATTTTCCACAATTAAATTCAACATAATTTTCGTCAATATTATCTTCAACTAAATCATGAACACAATTTTCTTCACATGAAATACGACATTATCTCCTATTTCACTAAATATCTTTATGTTGCGGCCTCTTTTATAACGATCACCATTTTTACCCCACTTATTAATTCCCAAAGAAAAATCTTTTTTCATTACTTTTGAACTCCTGTACACATCATTTATTTCACTAAAAGCTCTATTTTGGTTTTCTGGTTTTTCTTTAGCTTCCCCAACGCTCTTTTCTCGAAAGTAATTTGTCGTAATGTCACAATCATCATTATTTATGAAAATCAAATCCTCTTAGCAACATCTTCATTTTTGTTGGAAAAAAAGGCGTAGAATCATCCGCTCGCAGAGAGTGACTTCGATGCGCTCTCTCTCTCTTCGTCTCTCTTCCCCCACCTGCTTGTATTAGTGAGATTCCCTGAGCGCCGCGCGCGCTTCTTCAATGCCGAGTTAGTGCTGGACAAGTGCACACGTCTCGAGACTACTATAAGTTTGTTTTTGTAATTTGATGAGATTGGAAGAGAGCTGGATTAGTTTCAATATAGATTCGACGAGAATAAAGATATTTCTTTTGATACTTAAATAAAGGTATAAAGTGTTTATTTGTAGTGATAGAGAAAATTACCCATAAATAACCTTATAATCCTATCAGGTTATGGGCCCAGCACGCTTCCACTGCATGCTTGGGTGATTTTCTCTATATAAAGTAAAGTTTGGTTTGTGAAATTTGTGTACAAAGTGTGCCTAAATAAAGGATCGACTGGAAGCAATTCAGTCAGGCAAAGGAGAGCGGTTTGGGTGCAAATTTTGGCGGACACGAGTCCTTTTGTGTTTCTTTTGGGGTTTGTCGCTCGTGAAAGCGAAGAGAGAGTTTGACGAGAGCATTGACGAGCAGATTTACTTGATATGAATAACGACAAGAGCAGAGGTAAGAGATCTAAATAGTTATTAATACACGTGTATAAGTCGACGCGAGTGAAATCTGAAAATTGACGGGAGTGAAATTTGAAAATCGACGCGAGTGAAATCCGAAAACTTTGACGTGAATAAAGGCTAGAAAAATTGGACGCGTGAATGCATATAAATATTTCCTTGGCGAAGGAAAACAGACTTAAATTCGAAACGTATTACATATTAAACATAAGCCTAGCATATAACGGATCTTTCTAGAAAACAAATTTTTCAGTGTTATCGAAAAGGTCAAAAGTTCTCGGAAAAGCCTGCGTGGTCGCGCGACACGTTCAAGCCGGTCAAAACAAAATCGACGCGTGCGCGCGCCCTTGTGCGCGAACTTCGGTGGAAGACACTGGAGGAACGGTTGGAGTTGTGTGCGTGCGTGCGACGAATTGGAGGGGAGGCGCGTTTGCGGCAGAGACGGCGCGCTCTGCATGAGTGTGAGTGTGAGCAGCTTTTAGTACGGCATATCGGTATTTGGTTAGAGAGAGAGAGAGTGCGATAGCGACACGTGGGTATGAGGCGCGGACGGTGTATGAGTCTGCGCGCACATATAGCTGACCCATACTGAGTCGAAAAAGCGTGTCGTCCAAGCGGTGTACTATATACCGTGTATATAGGACGCTTGCCGGTAAAAGCGATTTGCGTGGGTGATTACCGGAACATTGACTGAACACTGAATTTGTTAATTCTTTCTTAACAGATAACATATAAAAATTCTGGGAGTACAATAATAATCGAAAAGTTAGATGTGAGTTGAACTTGACGTGATATATTGAAGCGAAATAAGTTGGATTTGTATTTCGAAGAGAAAAAATAACTTTGACGCGATATATGGAAGGGAAATATTTTCGAATTGAAACATGGAAAAGAAACCTATTTTAAAAAGATTGAATAGGATAGAAAATTTTTTAAATTTGTGTAAATAAATAATAGATCAGAAAATTTGACGTGGAAATTAGAAGAGAATTCTTGAAAATAAATTAATACCAAATCTCCCAGAAACTATAAATTGAAATTTTCATATCCTAAGTGCACTATAAATATATAAAAACATGTACATGAATAAATAATCGAAATTGAATAGTAAAATTGAATATATTGACGTGAAAAATGTTACTATGTAAAAAATAATTAATTAGAAAAGGTTGAAAAGGTTTATAATTAAAATGGAAAATTTTACAGCTGAATTGAACTTGGAATTGTTACTTCGGACCATCGACGAGCAGTTCGATTTGTCTGAATCACACCCAGACCAGGAGCTGGTCATTGCAACGACCAAAAACGTGATAACGTTAACTTCCTCAGCGGGAGAGAAGTTTATAATACTCAAGACGAGAGTCACGGAGGAACAGCTTGCCACTCTGGAAGCTAAAATCGAGCACGCGTCCAAAAGTGGTAACGACCTCACCTACTGCACGAGGGAGCCTAAAAGAGTTGATGAGACCCTAAAAATCGACGAGAAACAAGAACTCGATGAGAATTCTAAATTGGAAGAGGAAAATGTAGGTTTAACAGGACGTGTTGATGAATTGGGTAATTCAGGCCTATGTACAAAATCAAACAGCAGGACTCATTTAAATCCGAAATTTATTCAGCAGATTACCGAAAAATCTGATGTATTTAATAAATCACTGCTTAATAGTACTGACATTTATACTGACAATGCATTGTCTACAGAAAAGAAATTGGACGAGCTCAGCAAAAATTTCGAAGCGCTACAGAAGGAGAATCAAAGGACTAATGAAATGCTTCATAAACTGGAAGATATCATGGTCGAAAAACTCAGAGAGTTTAATCTGAACGCTAGAGAAGAATTGGATGAGGTTCAGGAGAGATCTAGGCAAAATAAATTTCAGGTAAAATCAGTAAAAAAAATGAAATTTTAATGGAGGAGAAAATGGTAGTAAATTTAATACAAAAGGAAGTTAACAAATCAAAATCTATTGACGCGTTAAATAATAGTACTCAAATTGAAACTGTAAAGATTGATTTAGAATCTGGAATTAAACGAAATTATAAATTGAATAATATGACTAAATTCGAATTTTTCGCGGATTATCTTACGTCGGAACTCAGAGTAATGGATTTTTTTTATGTAATTGATTCAAAGGTTAAAGGGGTGTCAAACTCAATTTTTACCGACCGAGCAAAAACCATCTTGTTTTTAGTAGAAAAAAAAAATATAACGATATATGAAAAATAATGAGTGTATTACCCTCCGTAATAACATTATTAATCATTCTACAAAATCCCAAGTCAATATTCGGAAGCGTTTAAGAATGGCATTTGAACGAAAATTTCGTTCAAAGGCCATTCTTAGATGCCTTAAAATATCGACGTGAAACATTGCAGAATGATTAATAATGTGATTACGGAGGGCAATACACTCATGGTTTTGCATAATATTTAAAAAAAAAAATAGTTTTTGTTATCATACGGTAAATAGTAAAGTTAATAAGCGAAAAATTTACCGTCTAAAAGACATTAGTGACCGCCTCTTACGGACATGTTACCGCGCAATGGTCATAGTCATTGTACGTGTATGATGCATTAGATTCGTGTGATGTTTATCATTCATGACAGCATGACGCTGAGCACTGCCGGGTGTCAAGCCGCGACGCGCCTCCGCAGCCCCCGCTGAAATGACAACAATGCGAGCTGATCACCGACCACGACGACGACGAGGTACGGTACCTATACCCTGGTTCGCACCACGTGCAGAGCACACCCACGAGGTGGGCGCCGCGTACCGTACAGCCATAACCTCACTTTGACGGGTCGCAGCTCCGTTATCGCGAGACGCATTCACGCATGTGTTAGGTGAAGGTGTCTCGGACTCTCGGCTGCGAGCAAGCGGGTACGCGCGAGATGCGCTTGTGATTGTGTGCAAGTGAAGTGAGATAACTACTGAGAAGAGGTAGTGAACTTGTAGCAGCAGCAGCAGGGGACTCAAGAAGGAAGGATACGGCAGGACGGGATCGTATACGTAAGCAGCAGAGGTAGCAGCGACAGCTTTCGCCACGACGCCCACGACGCCTGTCACGATGGTAGCTCCTGCCAGCATAACCAGAGATACAGTATATAGTTGAGTTGAAGATGTATGTACCTTATGTATCTGATCCAACTATACCCTACAAAGGTAGATATAACTGTAGACTTGCTGATCTGTTCTAAAACGTTCTGACCAAAGTATAAGATGTTTTCATTTTCTTTCGCTTACGTGTATCTCTTTTTTTTTAATTAAACTGAGTCTCGACATAAATATATTTCTTTTCATAATGAGAATGCTTGACAATACTGTCTCGTTCTCAAACAAATTTGAAACTTAAAACATTCATACACTACTTCTATTATACTATATCTTTATTTTCAAATCAACTTGAGAGTGCAAAAGAAAAAATGAATTGGAAACACCATATAAAGAAGTTTGAAATCACCAGTACTTGCTATGTGTTGACAGCTGTGTTTATATTGCTGCTAGCAGTCAGTTAAGTGTAGGTATTGTAATTTATGGTTATGGTACCTGTACATAGTCCGATACTTACAAACATTTGCAACCTATCTTAACATATAAATATTTTGTAGAAATAGTGCTAGATTTTCCCACCCATAGGTAACACTGTGATAACTTATTCTAAGTAGAATTTTGTAAAAGATATTATTGATAATCCATTTCTTTAGTTTTTTTTTCTGTAATGTAATTATTTTTCATATTGAACCCAAAAAATTTCTATTTTTGTTTTCCCTTTTCTTTTCTACACGTGTCAGGGTATTCAAATCAAAAATAACAACCGTTATTTACTAAGCCAAATTTTTTTCCCAGTACAGTTCTTCAGCATCGATTGGAAGTTATAATGGACTCTCGATATGACTATTAATATGACCATCATAAGGCAGGAGACTTTTAAGAAAATAGCACCAAATTGGGAACTGCAACTTTGAAAAAACTACACAGTGACATTACAGTGGGCAACCTTAAGTGAAGGGCTTCCTGATACATGCATCTGACAGCTTCATCTTCCAGATTATCCATGGAACCAGATCTAGTCAGTAAGTATTTTAATACTCTATGACCACTTTGTGGTCTCTTTTAACATATTTGATATTTACTTTGAGGTTACGTGTTTTCGAACTTAATTTAAAAGCGAATAAGAATGATAGAAATCTGCTTCTTAATGCATTGCATGGCATCATTTTTAAGCTGATTTTATCTTTTTGTAAGTAGGTATAATTTAATAAAAAAAATAATGAAGTTATGCAATTTTTCAGATTTAGTAATAAGGCACTGTTTGTTTATTTTTTAGAACTGTCAAACTGAAAAGTTACATATTTTCATTTTTTTATTTAATTATGTTTAATAAAAATATAGACTAGTACATTGTATATCGAATTTGAGTTCTAAATAATCATCAAGTGTTGAGTTATTGCCTTTTTTGTGTGTTTTTCAAGAAATTTTTAAGAAAAAAAGTTATTTCCCCAAAACTGGCTGATGGAAAAGGTCTGATATTGGATATACAATCCCTCAGCATGTATTGCATTGTGTGAGGACATTTTGGTAAATTTTGAGAAAGAGTCTGGTGGTTTTACTTGGAAATGCACAAGCGCCTTTTCGACTTTTGAGTCCAAAAGATGCGTTTCCATTCTCTAAACATATTTCAAACTTTACACACACCATGCAATACATGCTGAGGGACTGTTTATCAAGTTTTAGATCTAAATAATCAGCAAGTGTGGAGATATTGCAATTTTTGTGCTCTTCTCAATAAATGTTCAAGAAAAAAATTTATCCTACACTGGCTGATTGAAAAGAATTGAAATTAGATATACAATTCCTAAGCATGCATTGTATTGTGTGTGAACATTCTGGTGAACTTTAAGCGAGGGTCAGGTGGTCTCAGTCGGAAATGCACATGCGCCTTTTCGACTTTTGAGTCTAAAAATCCCTTTCCATTTTCTACAAATATCTTAAACTTTACACATACTATGTTATACATGATGAGTGATTATATATCAGGTTTCAGATCTAATTAATCAGTAAGTGTGGAGATACTCCATTTTCTGTGTGTTTTTCAAGAAATTTTCAAGACAATAGTTATTTCCTCCATACTGGGAGATTGAGTAGATAATCATCTATTCAATAAGCCCCCTTTAAAAATGTTAATACCTTTTTTCATGACTGTATAAATAAATGTGTTTGAAGTTCTGAACGTTCACGGTGAACGAAATATCGAAAATTTCCAAATTCGGTTTTTTTGATATTATCTCTTAGAGATATGCATAAAACATGTACAAAATGCAAAATAAGTTATTTCCAAAGTGATTATCCCCCAAATAATCCCTAAAACCACCCCGGCTATACAATAAATGACAAAAAAATTGGTACCATGAGAGTTTATTAATTTAATACAAATTTTATGGCTGATATTTCTTCGAGATGCTGCCCTAGCATTGTAAAAAAATTGGCGATATGAAATTGGAACCGGATCCTTTCGCTTAGCGGGTGTAAAGGGGCTAAAATAAAAAAATCATGTCTCGTAAGTTTATTAATTTAAGACAAATATTATGGCTGATATTTCTTCCAGATACTGCCCTAGCATTGAAAAAAAATTGGCGATATGAAATTCGAACCGGATCCTTTCGCTTGGGGGGGGGGGGGCTAAAATAGCGAAAAATAATCCATTACGACTGAAAAAAAATCAGCTCTCGGTAGTTTATTAATTCGAAAATTTTTGTTTTTTTTTTTCATTATATTTTCTGGAGGGGAGATGAGTGCAAAGATATTTGAAATGTACATTTTTTCATAGTTTTTTCAATCTGCAGTTACTCAAGAACGGTTTCATGTGAAACTTTATAATTCATAGGAGATATTGTATATTGCACCTCATTAATTTTTCGATTTTTGTTATTATATTATTATGTTTTTTGTTTTTTTTTTGCTTCGGTTTTATTATTATTATAAAAGCCAAACAAGATTTTGAAAATATAGGTTATTGATATAAGGTAAAGTATGCAGATGTAGGACAGTTTCGAGCATATTTTTTTGTAATCTTTGTAGTACCATATCGAAGCATAATACATGAAAATTCATCACCTCAGTAGATTGCTCGTGTTTGGAGATTTATTTAAAAAAACAAGTTTTTTTCGTTGCTGGTGTTTTGAAATAATCGCATTCAAAGAAATTAACTATTGTCTGATGAGTGGGTCACACTAATTTACTTGGGGGCTGTAGTAGGACGTCCATCCGGATGCAATAATGGGACTATACTTTTTAGCGTGTTTCGGACTGTCCCACTGCTGTGATATGGAAATCAAGAGGTACCTTATGTGAGACAAGGATTTTGATATATGCATTCGGAAAATTAGCCTGGAAAAGTTGGTACCATGTTATACACTATTTTCATCTGCGAAATTAACAAAATAACGAAGTGATGACATAGTAAACACCATAAATAATGCTAATAAATTAATGACATCATCGTCTTAAGTGTTTATTGTAGATTTTTTATTGCTGTCCTACTACTGGTCCGAAAATTGTCTTTGTCCCAGTACTTCTTCCTTTCTTAGTTAATTTTCAGTTATTACTGAAATCGTTTTTTCCGTAAACAGTTTGAATCACAAACATCGACTTTTCGATTTTTAATACATTATTTTTCCATTTTATATACTATTAAAGCTCATATTATTTATGTATTATAAATGAACTTTCTAGTAGTATTATGTTTTTCACTATTTAATAAAAAAACAAAACAATTTTGATGGCTATAATTTGCCCATAGCGATTATTGATTAATAAGTGATTTGCTGTCCATAGTTCATGTTTGAAAAACATAAAGAAATATCTTAATAAAATTAAACTATTTTGAATAGAACAACTCTCTTGGTTAGCATGTTAATCAAATGGAGACATTTTTAATTTATAGGTAAGGTAGTACTGTAAGGACTCGTGGGTCAATGCAGCGATCATGAAACAATAAGTATTATTTAACATTTTAATTAGTCAAATCATGTGTGAAAAAATTATTTATGAACTTATATGATTTTTTAAGTTAAGGAATAATTTAAGCATAGAGTAGAAAATAAATAATTTCTAATTGCACAAACACGTGATTCCCGTACTAACGCAAAATAGGTTAGGAAGACATCGATTTTTTATTCTCAACAATAAATAGCGTTTTAAAAAGGTCGTTGTAATACATTTTATTGTACTTATAAGAAAGTGCAGAATTTCTTGTTTAATAACATACTTTTTTATTTTTTAAAACCAACTTTTAACGTAACAAACTTTATTACTTTTCATCACAATTGATATCATTCATATTAACTGTAGTGTAAAAATGACTAATTTCAATAATTTTTATCTCAAAAAATAGGTTGGCTACATATATTTTAAAAAATAAAAAAAAAAATTCCCTAGAATTTTGTTACTTTCGAAACCCACTTTTTGATACATTACAGAACTACCTTAAGATTTAAATTGATGTTTAAATAAAACTATTTAAATTAATTTTACTAATGAATCTAACGGCTAGTCGGGCAAAGATAAGGAACGTAACTAACTTATCAAGCACTTTCTTTATATGTGTTTCAATACATCTTTAAATTTTAGAAGCTATTTGAAACATTAGTGCAGTCAAGAATTTTTTAGAAAGGAGAATACATGGAAAGGGAAGGTGGTAAAGATAAAGGTATAGGATAAAAAACGAGAACGAAAAAAATAACGGCCCAGGTCGGGCTCGAACCGACAATCTTCTGCATACCGGACAGCTACGCTACCATTTGCGCCACTAGCATGACGATCCTTTCACGACCCTGATCGCTACTCATTGTTCTCAATCTATTTTCTCAAATCCCCCCGTCTGCATTATTTCAGCCGAAGCAGACAATATTATATTTAATCAATTGAAGGAAATGCCCGTCGATTTTATGTTAATTTTAATAATGAATCTAACGGCTATTCGGGCAAAGATAAGAAAAGTAACTAACTTATCAAGCACTTTCTTTATATGTGTTTCAATACATCTTTAAATTTTAGAAGCTATTAGAAATATTAGTGCAGTCAAGAATTTTTTAGAAATGAGAATACATGGAAAGGGAAGGTGGTAAAGATCAAGGTATAGGATAAAAAACGAGAACGAAAAAAATAACGGCCCAGGTCGGGCTCGAACCGACAATCTTCTGCATACTGGACAGCTACGCTACCATTTGCGTCACTGATGATCCTTTCACGACCCTGACCGCTACTCATCGTTCTCAATCTATTTTCTCAAATCCCCCCGTCTGCATTATTTCAGCCGAAGCAGACAATATTATATTTAATCAGTTGAAGGAAATGCCCGTCGATTTTATGTTAATTTTAATAATGAAACTAAACGGCTATTCGGGCAAAGATATTCTTGACTGCACTAATGTTTCAAATAGCTTCTAAAATTTAAAGATGTATTGAAACACATATAAAGAAAGTGCTTGATAAGTTGGTTACCTTCCTTATCTTTGCCCGAATAGTCGTTAGATTCATTATTAAAATTAACATAAAATCGCCGGGCATTTCCTTCAATTGTTTAAATATAATATTATCTGCTTCGGCTGAAATAATGCAGACGGGGGGATTTGAGAAAATAGATTGAGAACGATGAGTAGCGGTCAGGGTCGTGAAAGGATCGTCATCCCAGTGGCGCAAATGGTAGCGTAGCTGCCCGGTATGCAGAAGGTTGTCGGTTCGAGCCCGATCTGGGCCGTTATTTTTGTCGTTCTCGTTTTTTATCCTATACCTTTATCTTTACCACCTTCCCTTTCCATGTATTCTCCTTTCTAAAAAATTCTTGACTGCACTAATGTTTCGAATAGCTTCTAAAATTTAAAGATGTATTGAAACACATATAAAGAAAGTGCTTGATAAGGCAGTTACCTTCCTTATCTTTGCCCGAATAGCCGTTAGATTGATTATTAAAATTAACATAAAATCGACGGGCATTTCCTTCAATTGATTAAATAAAACTATTTAAAATTATGATTATATTTTAAAGCATCTATAATATAATATTTCCATATTTTCTTTATTGGCAGTAGCAACACATGTTTTCAATTTAAAATTTGGTCTGTTACAGGGTATACAATTTTATAATTTGACTATAATATTGTACAACGAATGTTCATTGTTTATGTAAATGAAAAAAATGACAAAACGTAAATAACTTGTTTGAAAATTAAACTCTCACATCAAGGAATAGGTAATTAAATCCGTAAATATCGATAATGTAATCAGTCTGTTAAAGAAAATAAATAAATAGGAATCACGCGCGTCATGTACTTAGCGACGCTCGGCAAATAGAAACTATAAAAATGCTATGCAAATAGAACACTTGCCGAGCTGATGTTTCCCCCAGCCTTCACCAGCTAGAGGCAGTGTCACACGTCATACTGATCGCGATCATATAGTACCTATAATGGGAGGCGCATATTTAGCGTAAAATACACTTTGTTCAATTCGCATAAACGGAAGACATTTATCGATAGATTTTTTCCTGCTTTTTCCAATGTTCCTATTACTTTTACTCCGAAGCAATACTTCCTTCTGGTCGAAAATTCAAGTTGTCAGTTCAGAGTCATTTTTCACAAAGTATATCATGTTTTTGTTTCAAAATGCATTTTACCATTCGAAAGTAGAATTCTTAAGCTACAAAACCCTCATTTTTTGAGTTCGAGAAATGAAGGGTTCAACAGTAACAAAGACAGCGACGAGCGGCCGCACGCGCTCTTCACGCTGCGCCCGAGCGAGCTCCATACTAATAAATGTAGTGAACCATTTCGGTTTTTCGTACTGAAAAATATCATTAACAATAAAGCCTCAAACATCATTTTTATTAGTAGGTCACAAATTTAACTTTCAATCCTGTTAATTTCTAATTTTTTTTAATTTTTATTCGAATAGGTATGATACAATTGGGAAGTTCCTGATACTGAAAATCGTTTTAGATCTAACTTCCCAGTATCTGCTAGTAATTTGACATAGTGAAACGATGGAGTTTCAGGCACTGTTTTTACTGAATCTAACCGTTGTTTTAGTTTATGTATAGTTTTTAAATATTCATCTTTTGATGAAAAGAAGCAAACAATATTTTCAAAATATTGTTACCCTCTCGTAAAGATCTTGTGGCGTTGGTATATAATTATCGGATACTTCCCGCAAACTTGCCCGCTTAGCATTACTTTTTACGAAAGTCCCAATTCTATCACATCCATTTTCTCCGTGAGCAGTCCGATGACAATACCATTTTAACAGAAAAATCTTCATAGTGATGAAGAAGATTCTAGAAGTTGTGTATATTTTCTAAACATTTACTTCTTTAACGAAATCAAAAAATTTTTTAATGTAATTAATTATTATTTCTTGGATTAGGTAAAGTGCTACGGCATCGTGAATTAAATTGTCTGAAAAAATTATCATTCTTTTGCGTTCAATTTTAGAATCCGATCTTTTATGGTAAATGACTATTGTCGTCATACTACATTGATTATTATTATTATAGTAAAATTATTGCGCCACATATTATCCAATGAAAGCATAGTTTTCTGAAAAACCTAGAGAAATTAAAAATTCTAAAAAAGTGAAATATATAACCTATATTAATAAAAATTATGTTTTAGAGCCCGCTGGGGCGGAGCGCGAAGAGCACCCGCGGCCGCTCGCCTCTTTTTTAATCTTATTACTTTTGAATCCTTCATTTCTCCAACTCAAAAAATTAGGGTCTTGAAGCTTAAGAGTTGTACTTTCCAATGGTAAAATGCATTTTGAAAAAAGAACATGATTTACTGTGAGAAAAATGACTTTGAACTTTCAACTTGAATTTCCGACAAGTAGAAAGCGTTTCGGAGTAACAAACATAGCACCATTGGAAAGAGTAGGAAAAAGTCTATCGATATATGTCTTTTGTTTTTCTTTTAGAGACTCCGCATGCAATTATAAGCGATTTAAACAGAGCGTATTTTACGCACAAAAATGCGCCGCGTGCGCCTGCTGGCCCGCTTCTGCGGCGGACGCCCTCACATGTTCGAGGTTCGAGCGTAGCGGACTCACGCGAGCCAGCGGCAGCCGTACGGCTGCACAGTGGGACAAACGGGACCCTCGGCTATCAAAATTCTCCTCCGGCTGAAATCACAACTAATTCAAAATTTTTTTCGATGAAAATCTTCCTTATTCCGAATACCATGAGGTGTGGTTGCACTTTTTTGACATGGGAAAATTTACCCATACGACTACACCATGGAAAGTAAAAAAACTGAAAATTTTTGATAGAACACTAGGTTTCGGAATTTTTTGATAAAAAGTAACAAATAAATTAATACCAATTATAGAAACGTGATCTATACATAAAAGACTGACTGAAATAATTTTTTCCGATTCCAATATTTGTTTTTGACTATGTTAAAGGTTGGATACGATAACACAGGCAAACGAAAAAAATAAACAAGTGTCTAGAGAATATGAAAGTCTGAATTTTTGATAACTGACTGGTATATCTTTTTATTTTATGACTCGCTGATCACGAATCCGTTATCCATTTGACTGTAGCAAGTCGGGTTCAAGGTCATTTGAAGGTCGAAGCAATTTTTTACGCTCAAAATCTAAGTTTTCATCTTAAATTCTGAAACCGTCATTTATTTTACGCTCGAATACATGTTTTACTATGTTTTGAAAAGACCTGATAACCCCATAACCTCAATATTGAATATCAAAAATTGAAATCTTATCCAAGCTTTAACATGGTCAAAAACAAATATTGGAATCGGAAAAAATTATTTCAGATAGTCGTTTATGTATAGATCACGTTTCTATAATTGGTATTAATTTATTTGTTACTTTTTATATCTCAAAAAGTTCCGAAACCTAGTATTCTATCAAAAATTTTCAGTTTTTTTACTCTCCATGGTGTAGTTGTATGGGTAAATTTTCCCATGTCAAAAAAGTGCAACCACACCTCATGGTATTTGCAATACTATTAGTTGTGATTTCAGCTGGAGGAGAATTTTCATAGCCGAGGGTCCCGTTTGTCCCACTGTGGGCCGTACCGACTCTCTCCAATTTGCCCCGCTCCGCAGCGATTCCAGGAACTGATCGCGCGCTGTATTATACAGTTTTGTTCGAGCGCCGCCGACTCTCGTGAGCTGCGTCAACCGAACCACCTTCTACCGCTTCCCACACTCCGTCTCGACTCAAGTCGCACTGATCGTGTGTATATGAATGGATATCTATATTTGTGTTCGGGCGTAGCGGAGTCGCGCGAGCCAACGCCAGCCGGGCACAGGCTATCTCTTCCCGATTTTCCCACTTCGCTCCAATTTGGCGCACTTATAGCTCGTAATTTAATAGATGAGTAAACAAAACGCTAAAATCAACTTTTCAATAAAAGAAATTATAATTAATGGTAAAAATTTGTTTTTTCGTTTGAGAGTAATTTTTCAAATTTTGTTTATTTCTTTTTTTGTACATTAAAACTAATGTTAGTTATACGTTAAATAATTAACGTACTTAAAGCCAAGTGAAATTATTCATAGTGTGAGAAAAGCGGCGTTAATAGTTATATTCTAGTATAGACTAAAACGTGATGTTATGTAATAGATTAATCTAAAAAATAGAAAGAGATATATGGTATTGAAATATTTTTTATGTATATTATGAAAAGGTTTATATTTTGTTAAATACTGTTGATCTTATTTTTTCCAGAGAGAAAATCCATTTGTAAAAATAGTCGAATTTCTTTTTGTATGGATAGGTGGAGTAAATGAGATTCAAATGTAATATCAATTTTGTTAAGTGGGAGACTTTACACATCTATCGCACTAGTTTGTTCGCTGCAAAGATTGGTTCATAAATCCTAAAGATATTTCAGATGTGAATTGTTCCATTGTTTTTTTCAAATCACAATTTTCCGTGGTGATATTATATATACGATATACGTGAGTACAATCGCATTAAGATTCGGCAACAATTGAGTTTTCATATTATTTAAAATAAAAACGACTGTAAAATCATTAGTATGTGATGAGTAGATTTCAGGATTTCAAAGAAATTTGAATCAGACAGAACTTATTGTTTCTGCTGTTGCATACATTATTAAGAATGACACCGTTATATTGTGAAATCTGATTTTCAATTGTAATTTTTCGTTTCTATAATATTGTATTTTTCGAAAAACCTCCAGTCATTGACACGACATTCCAATCTTTATGCACGAGCATTTTTTCTTTTTTAGAAAAACTAACAGGAAAATTTTTCGCCGATGTAAATGATTTTCTCTGCTTGAGTAACGTACGCTAAATTCCGTAACGTATGCGAAATGCATCTCGTAGGCCATAAATCTAATGGATGTAATCAGTACATGTATAATCATATTATTTCGATTCAGCATGCCTAAAATGCGATTTTACATATACATAAACTTTTAAAATCGCTTTTACTTCCCCTGTATAGATATATCGTTCGATACACGTGCGAAAGATTGTTCTACACTCGTGTGCTAGAATCAATACTTTCCCACTTGTATCTAAATATACTATTAAGTATAAGAAGAAACTATATTTTGTAAACTTTAATTAAATGAGAAAAAAAATTATATTAGGCGCCCCTAACAGAATGATTGGTGTTATTTTACATGGTACCATGGTCTTATACTCGTTCGCGTCAAAATAGTTTTTTTTTTTTGACAGTTGCTTGAAACATGCATTTTTTCACGACTAAAAGCCGCATAGGAAATAGCGCATTCCGAGCATTTTTTCAAAGTTTAGCGGGAAAAAAAAATTCTTTCCCCGCTAACTTCAACGTAATTTTGTAAAATTGTTCTCTTAGTGTCAAATTTATATATTATATACTTTTTTGGCTTGTTTAGGTGATATAAGATAATTTTTAAAGTTTCAATCGTAAAATGACAAGAGTTTTACCACTTATACAAACAATTGAAAAAATTACATTTCGATTTAAAATAAATATAAGAAAGACGCATATATTTGTAATAAGCTATGCAAATAAAAACAGAAAATGCAATGATTTGTAACTGCATAGTACATGACTGGAAATGCGCGATCCTCTATGCCTACACAACTTTTATGCCAACAAAAAGAACCTCTCATGGATTCGTTAAAAAAAAGGTGAATACTCATCACGGAAAGTAGAGCTATTTCATACTCAGGTGAGGAGTTTTCAGCTCATTTTCTCTCCTTGTTGCACAATATGCTATTTGGATGTGCTTGTCCGTTATTAGATTTTATGGACTCGTTTCCAAACGTACAAAATCAGGTATATTATGGACACGTATATCAAAAACTAATTTGCCTTAGAGTTTTCTGAAGAACATTTTCGAGGACGTAATGGAGGTATAAAAAAATACAAAAACCAAAACAATTTTTGTTTTTTAATTAATTTCTTACAAATAGAGTATTATGGCGATGGAATAAGTTTTGGCATACTAGAGAAAAAATCGTTTTTCACACATACATTTTACATTAGCCTATTATTACGAATATATTCCTCTCTTAAAAGAATAATGGAGGAAATGTGAAGCCGAAATAAAATCATTCTGATTGGCCAAGTCAGTTTAAAAGGAGCGCCCGATTTGTCGACGGTGACGTCAGTTTTTCGCTTACGGTCTTGACTGATTGGGCCGAATAAAACCCGCAAAGTTTGGAATAATGAAATATTTAAATACAAAATATAAGTATAAATAGTATTAACCATTTGAATTGTGGTTTTGTATGACAAAAAAATATTAAAAGTTATCTGTAGTTAACAATGAAGGAGTATGAATACTGTTCTGACTCCAGTTAAATTTCTAACCAACCAATTGCTTCCTCCTAGAGCAAGCTTTGTAATAGTACAATTTTTATAGCAACATAATGAATTATTTTCATCCACAAAATTTGTGTCGAGTTAGTAAACTCTCTAGAACTGATTTTTTTCGGTATTTTTTTTGTATTTTTCTCTATTTTAGCCCATTTGCACCCCCCAAGCGAAAGGTTCCGTATCCAATTTCTTATCGCCAATTTTTTTTCAATGCTATGGCAGTATCTGGAAGAAATACCAGCCATTAAATTTGTCTTAAATTAATAAACTCACGGGACATGATTTTTTCTCGCTATTTTAGCCCTTTTGCACCCCTGAAGCGAAAGGATCCGGTTCGAATTTCATATCGCCAATTTTTTTACAATGCTAGGACAGCATCTCAAAGAAAAAGCAGCCATAAAATTTGTCTTAAATTAATAAACTCATGAGACATGATTTTTTCTCGCTATTTTTCGTAGATTTTCCGCTATTTTAGCCCCTTTGCACCCCCTAAGCGAAAGGATCCGGTTCGACTTTCATATTGCCAATTTTTTTAGAATACTGGGGCAGTATCTGGAAGAAATATCAGCGATAATATTTGTCTTAAATTAATAAACTTAAGAGACATGATTTTTTTCGCTATTTTTCGTAGATTTTCCGCTATTTTAGCCCCTTTGCACCCGCTAAGCGAAAGGATCCGGTTCGAATTTCTTATCGCCAATTTTTTTAGGATGCTAGGGCATTATCTGGAAGAAATATCAGCGATAATATTTGTCTTAAATTAAAAAACTCACAAGACATGATTTTTCCTCGGTATTTTACGTGTATTTCCGCTATTTTAGCCCATTTCCATGCCCCAAGCGAAAGGATCCGGTTCGAATTTCATATCGCCAACTTTTTTTTCGATGCTAGGGCAGTATCTAGAAGAAATATCAGCGATTAAATTTGTCTTAGATTAATAAACTCACGAGACATGATTTTTTCTCGCTATTTTCCGTAGATTTTCCGCTATTTTAGCCCCTTTGCACACCCTAAGCGAAAGAATCCGGTTCGAATTTCATACCGCCAATTTTTATTTAATGCGATGGCAGTATCTGGAAGAGATATCAGCGATAAAATTTGTCTTAAATTAATAAACTCACGGGACATGATTTTTTCTCGGTATTTTTCGCGTATTTTCCGATATTTTTTCCCCTTTGCACCCCCCAAGCTAAAGGATCCTGTTCGAATTTCATATCGCCAATTTTTTTTAATGCTGAGGCAGTATCTGGAATAAATATCAGCTATAAAATTTGTCTTAAATTAATAAACTCACGAGTTATGATTTTGTTGCCGCATTTTTTGTGTATTTTCCGATATTTTAGCTGCTTTGCACCCCCCAAGCGAAAGGATCCGGTTCGAATTTCATATCGGCAATTTTTTTTCAATGCTACGGCAGTATCTGGAATAAATATCAGCTATAAAATTTGTCATAATTAATAAACTCACGAGACATGATTTTTTTCTCGGTATTTTTCGTGTATTTTACGCTATTTTAGCCCATTTGCACCCGCTAAGCGATAGGATCCGGTTAGAATTTCATATCGCCAATTTTTCTACAATGCTAGGGCAGCATCTTGAAGAAATATCAGCCATAAAATTTGTCACAAATTAATAAACTCACGAGATATGATTTTGCTGCCGCATTTTTCGTGTATTTTCATATATTTTAGCTTTGCACCCCTCAAGCGAAAGGATCCTTCTCGAATTTCATATCGCCAATTTTTTTTCAATGCTAGGGCAGTATCTTGAAGAAATATCAGCCATAAAATTTGTCACAAATTAATAAACTCACGAGATATGATTTTGCTGCCGCATTTTTCGTGTATTTTCATATATTTTAGCTTTGCAACCCCCAAGCGAAAGGATCCTGTTCGAATTTCATATCGCCAATTTTTCTACAATGCTAGGGCAGCATCTTGAAGAAATATCAGCCATAAAATTTGTCACAAATTAATAAACTCACGAGATATGATTTTGCTGCCGCATTTTTCGTGTATTTTCATATATTTTAGCTTTGCAACCCCCAAGCGAAAGGATCCTGTTCGAATTTCATATCGCCAATTTTTCTACAATGCTAGGGCAGCATCTTGAAGAAATATCAGCCATAAAATTTGTCTCAAATTAATAAACTCACGAGATATAATTTTGCTGCCGCATTTTTCGTGTATTTTCATATATTTTAGCTTTGCACCCCTCAAGCGAAAGGATCCTGTTCGAATTTCATATCGCCAATTTTTTTTCAATGCTAGGGCAGTATCTGGAAGAAATACCAGCCATTAAATTTGTCTTAAATTAATAAACTCACGAGACATGATTTTTTCTCGCTATTTTTCGTAGATTTTCCGCTATTTTAGCCCCTTTGCAGCCCGTAAGCGAAAGGATCCGGTTCGAATTTCATATCGCCAATTTTTATTTAATGCTAGGATAGTATCTGGCAGAAATATCAGCGATAATATTTGTCTTAAATTAAAAAACTCACAAGACATGATTTTTCCTCGGTATTTTACGTGTATTTCCGCTATTTTAGCCCATTTCCATGCCCCAAGCGAAAGGATCCGGTTCGAATTTCATATCGCCAACTTTTTTTTCGATGCTAGGGCAGTATCTAGAAGAAATATCAGCGATTAAATTTGTCTTAGATTAATAAACTCACGAGACATGATTTTTTCTCGCTATTTTCCGTAGATTTTCCGCTATTTTAGCCCCTTTGCACACCCTAAGCGAAAGAATCCGGTTCGAATTTCATACCGCCAATTTTTATTAAATGCGATGGCAGTATCTGGAAGAGATATCAGCGATAAAATTTGTCTTAAATTAATAAACTCACGGGACATGATTTTTTCTCGGTATTTTTCGCGTATTTTCCGATATTTTTTCCCCTTTGCACCCCCCAAGCTAAAGGATCCTGTTCGAATTTCATATCGCCAATTTTTTTTCAATGCTGAGGCAGTATCTGGAATAAATATCAGCTATAAAATTTGTCTTAAATTAATAAACTCACGAGTTATGATTTTGTTGCCGCATTTTTTGTGTATTTTCCGATATTTTAGCTGCTTTGCACCCCCCAAGCGAAAGGATCCGGTTCGAATTTCATATCGCCAATTTTTATTTAATGCTAGGATAGTATCTGGCAGAAATATCAGCGATAATATTTGTCTTAAATTAAAAAACTCACAAGACATGATTTTTCCTCGGTATTTTACGTGTATTTCCGCTATTTTAGCCCATTTCCATGCCCCAAGCGAAAGGATCCGGTTCGAATTTCATATCGCCAACTTTTTTTTCGATGCTAGGGCAGTATCTAGAAGAAATATCAGCGATTAAATTTGTCTTAGATTAATAAACTCACGAGACATGATTTTTTCTCGCTATTTTCCGTAGATTTTCCGCTATTTTAGCCCCTTTGCACACCCTAAGCGAAAGAATCCGGTTCGAATTTCATACCGCCAATTTTTATTTAATGCGATGGCAGTATCTGGAAGAGATATCAGCGATAAAATTTGTCTTAAATTAATAAACTCACGGGACATGATTTTTTCTCGGTATTTTTCGCGTATTTTCCGATATTTTTTCCCCTTTGCACCCCCCAAGCTAAAGGATCCTGTTCGAATTTCATATCGCCAATTTTTTTTCAATGCTGAGGCAGTATCTGGAATAAATATCAGCTATAAAATTTGTCTTAAATTAATAAACTCACGAGTTATGATTTTGTTGCCGCATTTTTTGTGTATTTTCCGATATTTTAGCTGCTTTGCACCCCCCAAGCGAAAGGATCCGGTTCGAATTTCATATCGGCAATTTTTTTTCAATGCTACGGCAGTATCTGGAATAAATATCAGCTATAAAATTTGTCATAATTAATAAACTCACGAGACATGATTTTTTTCTCGGTATTTTTCGTGTATTTTACGCTATTTTAGCCCATTTGCACCCGCTAAGCGATAGGATCCGGTTAGAATTTCATATCGCCAATTTTTCTACAATGCTAGGGCAGCATCTTGAAGAAATATCAGCCATAAAATTTGTCACAAATTAATAAACTCACGAGATATGATTTTGCTGCCGCATTTTTCGTGTATTTTCATATATTTTAGCTTTGCACCCCTCAAGCGAAAGGATCCTTCTCGAATTTCATATCGCCAATTTTTTTTCAATGCTAGGGCAGTATCTTGAAGAAATATCAGCCATAAAATTTGTCACAAATTAATAAACTCACGAGATATGATTTTGCTGCCGCATTTTTCGTGTATTTTCATATATTTTAGCTTTGCAACCCCCAAGCGAAAGGATCCTGTTCGAATTTCATATCGCCAATTTTTCTACAATGCTAGGGCAGCATCTTGAAGAAATATCAGCCATAAAATTTGTCTCAAATTAATAAACTCACGAGATATAATTTTGCTGCCGCATTTTTCGTGTATTTTCATATATTTTAGCTTTGCACCCCTCAAGCGAAAGGATCCTGTTCGAATTTCATATCGCCAATTTTTTTTCAATGCTAGGGCAGTATCTGGAAGAAATACCAGCCATTAAATTTGTCTTAAATTAATAAACTCACGAGACATGATTTTTTCTCGCTATTTTTCGTAGATTTTCCGCTATTTTAGCCCCTTTGCAGCCCGTAAGCGAAAGGATCCGGTTCGAATTTCATATCGCCAATTTTTATTTAATGCTAGGATAGTATCTGGCAGAAATATCAGCGATAAAATTTGTCTTAAATTAGTAAACTCACGAGACATGATTTTTTCTCGGTATTTTTCGTATATTTTCCGATATTTTAGCCCCTTTGCACCCCCCCCCCCTCCCCAAGCTAAAGGATCCTGTTCGGATTTCATATCGACAATTTTTTTTCAATGCTAGAGCAGTATCTGGAGGAAATATCAGCCATAAAATTTGCCTTAAATTAATAAACTCTCATGGTACCAATTTTTTTGTCATTTATTGTCTAGTCGCCGTGGTTTTAGGCATGATTTGGACGGATAATCACTTTGGAAATAACTTATTTTGCAATTTGTAGATATTTTATTCATACCTTTAAGAGATAATACCAAAAAAAAACAAATTTGGAAATTTTCGATATTCCGTTCACGGTGTACGTTCAGAACTTCAAACTCATAGGAGAAGGTCTTTGTTGGAAATGCACATGCGCTTTTTCGACTTGTCATTCCAAACATCCCTTTCCATTCTCTACAAATATCTTAAACTTTACAAACGCTATGTTGTACATACTGAGGGATTATATACCAGGTTTTGGTTCTAAATAATCAGCAAGAGTGGAGATACTGCATTTTTTGTGTGTTTTTCAAGGAGTTTTCAAGAAAAAAAGTTATTTTCTCCATACTGGCTAATTGAGTATATCTGATTTTGGATATACAATCCCTCAGCATGTATTACATAGTGTGTATGTAATTCTGGTAAACTTTAAACGAGGGTGAGCAGGTCTTAGTTGGAAATCCACATGCGCTTTTTCGATTTTTCATTCCAAAGATCCCTTTCCATTCTCTACAAATATCTTAAACTTTACACACACTATGTTGTACATGCTGAGGTATTATCTTCCAGGTTTTAGTTCTAAATAATCAGCAAGAGTGGAGATACTGCATTTTCTGTGTGTTTTTCAAGAAGTTTTCAAGAAAAAAAGTTATTTTCTCCATACTGGCTAATTGAGTATATCTGAAATTGGATATACAATCCCCCTGTATCTGCAGCGTTGTGTGTGGACATTCTGGTAAACTTTAAGCAAGGGTCGGGAGGTCTTAGTCGGAAATGCACATGCGCTTTTTCGACTTTTCATTCCAAAGATCCTTTTCCATTCTCTACAAATATCTTAACTTTACATCTATCTACTCCTCTGTTCCTGGCAGTTTGATACTGCTCTCCTCATCCCCACTGTCTAAAACATTATTAATATATTTTGTTTTGCTCTAGGCGAAGAGCTCTTGCGGAACACAACACGTCTTCATAGCATTCTACTCTCCTTGAGGGCAGCCAACGCAACTACCACTTCCCGAGGACATCACGTAGGAGAACACGACAGAGAAGTAAGGGCGGAGGTGTATAGTTGAATGTAATTTGCGCTCCCGCGACATACTCGAGTAAGTACTTCACTTCGGGTTTGGACTTTATCCTGTAGTATAGCCGAACCTAGCCTCCAACTTTCCATCTGTCTACTCCTCTGTTCCTGGCAGGTCGATACTGCAATCCTCATTCCTATACTGCTTAACACTTTATTAATATATTTTGTTTTGCCCTAGGCGAAGAGCTCCTGCTGAAGACAATACATCGTCATATAATTCTACTCTTCTCCAGGGCAGCCAACGCAACTACCACGTCCTGAAGACATCAGCTAGACAAACATATCGTAGAAGTGAGAGGGAAGGTGTATATAAATATAGTTTGATCTCCTGTGCCAGACTCGAGTAAGTACTTCACTTCGGATTTGGACTTTATCTTGTAGTACAGCAGAACCTAGTCTCCGACTTTCCATCGGTCTACTCCTCTGTTTCTGGCACTTCGAAACTACTATCCTCATCCCTACTGCTTAACGTATTATTACTATATTTTGTATTGCCCTAGGTGAAGAGCTCCTGTAGAAGACAACACGTCTTCATATAATTCTACTCTTCTCGAGGGCAGCCAACGCAACTACCACTTCCCGAGGACATCACCTAGGCGAACACAACGGAGAAGGGAGGGCGAAGGTGTAGTTGAATGTAGTTTGCGCTCCCGTGACAGGCTCGAGTAAGTACTTCACTTTGGATGTGAACTTTATCATGTAGTATAGCCGAAACAAACCTCCAACTATCCATCTGTCTACTCCTCTATTGCTGGCAGTTCGATACTGCTCTCCTCATCCCCACTGCTTAACACATTATTAATATATTTTGTTTTGCTCTAGGCGAAGAGTTCCTACAGAAGATAACACGTCCTCATATAATTGTACTCTCCTCGACGGAAGCCAACGCAACTATCACTTCCCGAGGGCATCACCTAGGCAGACACGACGGAGAAGGGACGGCGAAGGTATACTTGTATGTCTGCGCTCCCGCGGGAGACTCGAAATGTAGTCTAGGCGCCAGGGGGGTTTCCGTGGCCGATGGATGTCCACACTTCCACCAAAGCTTTTCTTACGTATTTTTATCTGCTGCTTCTGAATTTCGAAGGTGGACAGTCGCCAGTCTGTTAGTCTTATGTTATTAACAATTTAATTATTTAAATTGCTGCCAAATCAATATGATTAATTATAACTGAATCCTAACTGCCCAAAACTGTAGTAAATTGATCTAGAAATATGCTCATTTTTTCAGAATTGAAAAATTTTGATTAGAACCCGAATTATTGCAAATTTAGTGCAATAACTCGTGAATTCGAGAGCAATCGTGCATAATTCTAGGTCAATTTACAGTTAGCATTCAGTTATAATTAATCATATTGATTTGGCAGCAATTTAAACAATTAAATTAGTTAATAACAAAAAAACTAACAGTCTGGCGACTGTCCACCTTCGAAATTCAGAATCAGCAGACAAAAATACGTAAGAAAAGCTTTGGTGGAGGCGTGGACATCCATCGGCCACGGAAACCCCCCTGGCGCCTGGACTAATGTCAGTATTTAGGGCACACCTGATTTTTAGGTACGAATTATACCTCCCCAAGAAATAACAGTTATCTGCGGGTGCACACGGAAAGAAAACTCTTACTGCTACAGTTAAAACGGCTTACTCGTGGAGTATAGGAGTTCCTTTACTATATAAGTAAGGTGGTTTTAGCAATCTTGGTAAGGGACCCATACTTTTATGGTATGGGTCGCTTACTTCTAAAGTATGTTGCTTTTCATACTACAACAGTTACACAATTATACGATCGTTGGATCAGCAGCATACCGACGTAAAAGCGTCACACGATTTTAGTATAGATTGCTTCCACCTTCAATTGTAAGGGAGAAATACTATAGCAGTAACGGTTGCTACCTGCTAATGTGTTACTTACCGATAATTGAAAGCATCGTATGCGTCGTCTAGGTCTTTGGGGTGGTCAAAGATGGATTCTAGGTGGTTCGCTCCGTAGCTTTTTGCATGAAAATATCGGGGCGCATCTAATACGCAGTGCAGGTGTTCAGGGTAGCCGATGACGAGGTCTACGTGGTGCGCTTCGTAGTCTTTTGCGTTTGGATATCAGGGCGCATCCGATACGTGGTCCAGGTCTTCGGGGAAGCCGATGACGATATTTTGGTGGTGCACTCCGTAGTTTTTGGCTAATAGGTGTTGGACATGTCAAAACTTAAAGTATTACTAATCACGTAATTTTATACTATAAGTAAAAATCGTGATTATAAATAAATACTAGAACGTAATTACGTTCAAATTGACATGTGTTTATAATAAAAAAAAAATAGTAAATAAAAAAATGCGTATAGGCGAAATACGCACAATTATTCATAATAAATAATGCGTATATGCGAACTGCGCACAATTATTTATCATACAAAAATGCGTATAGGCAAAATACGCACAATTATTTATAATAAAAAATGCGTACAAGCGAAATACGCACAATTACTTACAATATCAAAAATTTGTATAAGCGAAATACGCACAGTTGTTTATAATGCAAAAATGCGTATAGACGAAATACGAACAATTATTAGTTATAAGGAAAGGTGTATGGACGAACATATTTAATTATAACAGAAAAGAATTACAGTTACATGAGTTTATTAAGTTATCTATTTATAAGAAACTAGATGTCTTGACACAAAAAATTAATTCTTTTCAATTTTTTTGCAATTTTTGGTTAAAATCCAAGTTTATTCATTTTTTAACTCAAAATCTTGAAACTTTTTGCATAGTACATTGATTAGCAAAAGATTTGCATTTTTTCTGTAGAATGTGCCAGTATTTATTTTATGACCCTTTTTGAAAGTCTCTGATTGGCTGCTTCTTAGTATACCTTCATCAAAGGATATTGAGGCTGCCGCCAAATATTCTTTATTCGACAAATTTTTTTTTGTATTCTTCTTCGAAAACCCTTCAAAATGCTTTTTTGATCAATACTGGCCGAGCATAGGGAAAAAAGTTATAATTTTTTGAAATATCAAAAAAATCCATAATTTCAATTTTTGATAACATGATTAATGAAACTGAATATTATTCATACATCTTATGGCATGGACCTTACCACTGAATTTTGTTAGAGCATCAAATAGAACATTAGAAATATCTATTTTCAATAATATTAGGCTTACACAATAAGCGATACCTAATTATTAATGAAATTATCAGTGTGTTGCCTGATTTCATTTTGACAGCTTTATAGTAATTAAACTCTATAGCTTAACTTATTATTAATTCATAATTAGGTATTGCTTATTGTGTAAGCCTAATATTATTAGAAATAGATATTTATAGTGTTCTATTTGATGCTCTAACAAAATTCAGTGGTACGGTCCATGCCATAAGATGTATGAATAATGTTCAGTTTCATTATTCATGTTATCAAAAATTGAAATTATGGATTTTTCTTGATATTCAAAAAATTCTAACTTTTCTCCCTTTGCTCGGCCAGTATTGATCAAAAAAAGCATTTTCAAGGGTTTTCGAAGAAGAATACAAAAAAGTTTGTCGAATAAAGAATATTTGGCCGCAGCCTCAATATCCTTTAATGAAGGTATACTAAGAAGCAGCCAATCAGAGACTTTCAAAAAGGGTCATAAAATAAATACTGACATATTCTACAGAAAAAATGCAAACCTTTTGCCAATCAATGTACTATACAAAAAGTTTCAAGATTTTGAGTTAAAAAATGAATAAACTTGGATTTTAACCAAAAATTGCAAAAAAATTGAATTTTCAATGTTGCATAGCTTTTTTATCGATCTAAAATTTGAGGAACATTTTCTGTTCATAAAAAACTAAAAGAAAATGAGATTTGAGCGATTTAAAATTTTGAGCTGCTGACTTCACCTGAAATATCCCATATATTTTTAGCAGCAAATACGTAAAATCTACAAAAAGATAACTTGATTTCATATTGATATTTTTTTATGGTTAGATTGAATAAAAAAATAAAAACATTGAAATTTGTTTAAATTTCAATAAACAATTAAACCCTCAACCAAAAAAATAAAAACCAAATCTAAACTATCTCTTGGTAGAAATTTTGTAAACTACATCCAGAATATGTACAAAAAAGTGCAGTACCGTGCAACAAAATGTCAGATGCAGGTAATATTTTGAAAATCATAATATTAAATTCTGAACAAGACTTGAGCTGCTGCTGTCACCGTTTGGTTTATTAGAACCAGCTAGTGGAACCATGGCATCAAAAGAAACTACGCAGGTTACAAAAGTCCGTGCGCGCAATCCGCAAGCTGCCTCATGTAAGCTGCGTCCGGTAACACCTTCACCTCGCATCCGACCTGTGCCGACACCTGGACGTAAATATCTACGGAGCGCATCATCCAGACTCCATCATCGGCCATCTAAACACCTAGACCTTGCATCCGACCTGCCCCTTCACCTGGACACAAAAACCTACGGAGCGCACTATCCGGACTCCATCATCGACCATCTGGAACACCTAGACCTCACATTCGATTTGTCCTGGCCTCTGGACACAAAAAGCTACGGAGCGCATAACGTAAACTCCATCATCGGCTACCTCGAACGCCTAAACTTCGCATCCGATCTGTCCCGACACCTGGACACAAAAATCTTCAGAGTGCATCACCCGGATTACATCATCGGCCACCTGCAACACCTAGACCTCGCATCCGACCTGTCCCTTCACCTGGACACAAAAACCTACTGAGCGCACTACCCGAACTCCATCATCGGCCGTCTGGAATACCTAGACCTCGCATCCGATCTGTCAAGACAACTGGACACAAAAGTCTGCGAAGCGTATCAAAAACCTACGAAGCGCACTACTCCGGACTCCATCATCGGCTATCTGAAGCTCCTAGACCTCGCATTCGATTTTTCCTGGCCTCTGGACACACAAACCTATGGAGCGCATAAGGTAAACTCCATCATCGTCCACCTGGAACGTTTAGACCTCGCATACGATCTGTTCCGACATCTGGACACAAAAATCTTCGGAGCGCACTACAATTTTTAAGATAGCAGTTGCAATCATGCGAGGCGACGTCCTGAATTTTGAAATGTCAATAATAACTGAGGCTATGCAATAAAGTGACGAATCTGCATCTCATTATTATAAGAAATGTGTATAGGCGAAATGCGCATATTTGTTTATAATAGAACATGTGTATAGTCGAAACACACAAAATTATTTATTATAAAATGCGTGTAGGCTAAATGCACACGATTACTAACACCGAAAAGTGCGTATAAGCGAAATACGCATAATTATTTATAAAAGAAAATGCGTATAGACGAAATACACACAATTGTTTATAAAAGTCAATGCGTATAGGCGAAATACGCACAATTATTTATAATAAAAATGCGTATATGTGAAATAGGCACTATTATTTGTAATAAAAATGCGTATATGTGAAATACGCATTATTATTAACAATAAAAAATGCGTATACGCGAAATACGCATAATTATTTATAAAAGGAAATACGTATACGCGAAATACGTACAATGGTTTATAATAAAAAAAATATGCGTATAGGCGAAATACGCATATCTTTTTACAGTAAAAAAATGCGTACAGGCGAAATACGTAAATATTGATTTGAACCATAGAAAATACAGATGTCTATTATTATTATAGTATCATATAATACTACAGATATTTAATATTCTTGAAATATGTAGAGCCATCTGTGTTAAAATCTATTAGGATTTTCTAGAGATGGCGCTGGTGTCATATTTCATCAATAGTATGTATTTCCTACTTTACCGACCTATGGGTCGGTCAAATCGCAGAATTGAGTTTGACACCCCCTTAAGCCTGGACGCGAATTGGATGAGTACACACGTGAGAAACATAAATATACTGTCCGAGACATAATTATTAATAGAATCGATGCTGCATATCATACTAAACTCATGCATATAAAGAACCCGTCCGAATTGTTTTTAAAAATAAAAGAAATGAAAAAATATGAAGCGAATTTAACAACAATGTCTATTAGAAAGAACCTGTACACGATCCGGTATATTCCCAACAAAGAAAGTGCATCTCAATTTTGGGAACGTTTTGAAGGGCTAGTTAGAGCTCACAATAATATTCCGAACGCGAGTAGCATGAGTGAAACTGAAATTCGTGACATTTTCTTTAATGCTATAGTTGAGAATGTACCTCAGATTCGTGATACAAATTTCTTAAATAAAGCTAATACTGGTTTGGATTTGAGTTTCGAACAACTTAAAAATTATATTGTTCAGTTGGAAGCGCTTCTAGGAGTTAACGAGGAGAAACCAGTTGGACGAGACAGAGCTGACGAAACGGCAATGATCCGCGGGATAGATATTATAAATGTGGCGCCTTGGGGCATTACGCTCATGACTGCAGAAATCCGGGGCTCTTCTGCTACCAATGCCGACGGTATGAGGAACATGTCAGGTCTGACTGTCCTTACAGCGAGGAGGAGGTAGCCAGATTTCGACGTGAGGAAGGTCGACGTGGAGATAATCAAAGGTATGGTAGCATGACATTTAGACGCGGTGGGAATATATCAAACTCATACCGCGGAAACAATAAAAGAAAGAGGGATGAGTATGAATGTAAAATTGACGAGAAAAAACAAAGGGTTCAAAGGGGAAGGGGCAACTCTCGTGCGCAAGATAGAGGTCGAGGATATCGCGGATATCGCGGATATCGCAGATACCGAGGAAACAGAGGTAATAGGGGAAAACCTCAGACCTCTGATGATGTGCAGAAGACAGAGTCGAATGTAAAAGGTGAGTGTAATGCGTTGCTCCTAAGTATCAAGACATCGGAGAACTTTGATGAGATGGAAAATAAAAATAAGTTGATTAGATTTCTGGCCGATTCGGGTGCTACTCAACATATGTCAAACTCGCTTTTAATATTCAAAACCTTGGATGAGTCAATAAAAAGAGGGAGTTGGTGATATAGAAGCTGTGACTTTGAACGGCGAACACGTAACCCTCGAAAATGTAATTTGCGCAGAATCTCTAGCTGAGAATTTATTATCGCTAAGAAAGTTTGTCGATGAGGGGCTAAGTGTCTACTTAGATAATAAAAAGATAGAGATTTCTGATCCTGCTTCAAACGAAATCTTTGTATCAGGTATTTATGAGAAACCATTTTGGATTGTAAAATTCGAAAATGACACTGAAACTTCCAATCCAGCCTTAAAATCAAGTAAAATTGTTACCTATATAGCTAATAATAAAGTAAGATATGAGACTAGAAGTATTTCAAAGAAAAATCAAGTTTTAGATAAAGTTGAAGAGAATAAAAAGTTAACTTCAGAAATTAATTTAAACTCAGAAATAACAGTACAAGAAAATAACGAGCTAAGCTCTAAGTTTTCTGATTTCGCAAGTACATTAAATGGCAGAAAAATAAATGAAATAAATTCCTTGGATGGGACAGAGTTACTATATGACAATATCAGATAAATTCGATGAGATCAAAAACAATGCTATGCTTTGGCATACGCAACTAAGCCATGCTTCGTTAAATTATCTAAAAGAAATACAAAAGCAAAATTCTGATTTAAAACAATTGAATAAAGTCAATTTTGATAAAACTGTACTGGATTGCGAAGTGTGCCAGGTTTCAAAATTTAACAGATTACTTTTTTCGTCGACGAGAGAAAGAGCGAAAGAACCGCTGCAAATAGTTCATAGTGATACCATGGGACCTATAAGCCCAAAAGCTCATCCAAAAGGCTATCGATTTATCGTAGTTTTCGTGGACGATTATTCTAGGCTAGCTATGGCTTACGCAGTTAAACATAAATATGAAGCTGCAAGCTGCTTAGAATCATTTGCTACTAGCGCTAGAAACATACTTGGAAGAGATGCTAAATTCTGCTACCTTAGGTGTGATCAAGGTACTGAATTTACTGGAGGTGATACCATCGATGTGTTAAATAAATTTGGAGCGGAACTGCAACATGCGAGTCCAGACACCCCACAGCATAATGGAGTAGCTGAACGCTTTAATCAAGCTATACAGAAGAAAGTCAGAGCATTAATTTTTGATACAGGACTCCCAGAGAATATGTGGGACTTGGCGCTTAATGCAGCTGTGTTCGTGTACAACAGGACTCCGCACAAGTCAAACAGCATGGTTGCGCCACTAACTATGTTTAAACCAAATCAAAAATTAACTTATTACAACTAAAACGATTTGGATGTGTAGCGTACATTAAAGTACAAAGAAAAATTGGCCCAAAATTTGATCAATTAGGAAGGAGAGTTATATTCATAGGCTATCGAGATACGGGGTACTTGTTCCTAAAACCAGAGCAAGGAAAGTACTATGAAAGCCGAGATGTTCATTTCGATGAGAAGCAAGTGTTTGACGACAAATATAACAAAAATTGTATAAAAGACTGGTCAAATTCATTGGAACCAATAAATAAACACGACTGGTTTGTAAAATTCGACGAGGCAATAGATGAGAATGAAAATACAAAAACAGAGGGAGAGAAAATCAGAAAGACGAGCAGGCCCAGAAAAGTTGAGACAGAGGAGGAAAAACAACATGCGTTTCATGCACATGTGAACAGTGATCCTGCGTCTTACAGAGAAGCAATGGCTTGCTCTGATAATTCAAAATGGCGTTGCGCTATAGACGAGGAATTAGAATCAATGGATAAAAACAATGTCTGGAAACTGGTGAAAAGACCAAAATCGATGAGTGGAGAGAAATGTAACATCATAGACTCGAGATGGGTTTTAAAGCGAAAAACTGAAACTGACGGGAAAATTAAATACAAAGCAAGGCTTGTAATACGGGGTTTTAAAGACCAGAATTTCTATGAACTCAGTGAAACATACGCGCCTGTGTCTCGCATGCAATTGATTAGATCATGTCTTGCTATCATAATAATATCATAAATAAATATGATTTGGAAGTGTGCCAACTCGACGTGAAGACTGCATTCTTAAATGGTAAAATTGATGAGGAAATATATATGGAAATTCCAGAAGGAATGACAGTGTCAGATCAAGTGTATCAAACCAAAGTATGTAAAATTGAAAGAGCACTCTATGGTTTGAAAATAAGCCCCAAACGATGGAACGAACGCTTCATCGAAGCTGCTAGTAAAATTGGACTGACAATACACGAGATAGAACCTTGTTTGTTCACTTGGACAGAGGGAGATAAATTTCTGATTTTACTCTTGTATGTAGATGATATGTTGATTGCCAGTAACTGTAAATCAAAGTTGGATGTGATCAAAACCAAATTGATTCGTGAATTCGAAATGAAAGATCTAGGAGAACCTGAAAGCTTCTTGGCTATCAGATTTGATCGAGACAGGAAAAAGAAAACATTAACATTAACCCTGGAAGAGTACACGACAAATGTGCTTAAGCGACTAGGATTCTCGGAGATACGTCCTCAACGCAGACCTATGGTAACCAACGAAGTTACAAACAAAAGTAGACGTGAAAGAGAGGAAAATGAAAATCGACGAGATGAAAATGTAACTTTAGAAAATATTCCATATCGTGAGGCAGTGCGTTCATTTTTGTATTTGGCTAATACTGCTAGACCAGACATTTCGTATGCCGTTAATGTCTTGAGCCGGCATCAAATCAACCCTACCGAGAACGAGTGGAATATGGTGAACCGAGTCTGCAGTTATCTACAACAAACCAAAAAATTGGGCATCACTTTTAAAGCTAAAAGAGAAGACTTATATGGATTTTCAGATGCTAGTTTTGCAGATGCTAAAGGAGCACTGACGTCCAGCGGATACATCATTAGACTGTTTGGAGATCCAGTGGCGTGGAAGACTCACAGACAGCGTTTTGTATCACTGTCTACATGTCAGGCTGAATATGTCTCGATGAGTGAAGCATGTCAAGAAATGGTTTCATTACATAACTCAATAAAATTAGTTTTGAATAAAGATCTGTTACCAATGACTTTATGGTGTGAAACAATGCAGCGATTCAAAGTTCTAAAATCAGTAGTAGTAAAAGATTGAGTCACGTAATTGAAACCAAAGAACATTACGTTAGAGAATGTGAGGTCAGAATGGGTTCCATCTAGAGAGCAGATAGCCGATATCTTTACTAAGCCTTTCTCCTTTTAATTGCATGATAAATTGATGAGGCTAATCCTAAATTATACTAACTAAATTATAATCTTTTTTGTTATTTTGTTGCAGAGAGTAAATAGATGAAATTCGACGAGAGAGTGGACAAGAGAGGACTGGACGCGACTGGAGTTTCTACGAGAGGGAGTGTTGGGAAAAAAAAGGCGTAGAATCGTCCGTTCGCCGAGAGTTACTTCGATGCGCTCTCTCTCTCTCTCTCTTCGTCTCTCTTCCTCCACCTCCTTGTATTAGTGAGATTCGCCGAGCGTCGCGCGCGCTTCTTCACTGCCGAGTTAGTGTTGGACAAGTGCACACGTCTTGAGATTACTATAAGTTTGTTTTTGTAATTTGATAAGATTGGAAGAGAGCTGGATTAGTTTCAATATAGATTCGACGAGAATAAAGATATTTCTTTTGATACTTAAATAAAGGTATAAAGTGTTTATTTGTAGTGATAGAGAAAATTACCCATAAATAACCTTATAATCCCATCAATTTTGTTTCTCATTTAATTCGTGTAATTCATTTCTTCTATAAGAAATATTCTCAAACGGAATTATTTGTCCATTAAATTCTAAATAATTCTCCCGATAATTTATTTGCGCAAAATTCTCTCTAAAAAACTGAGTGCCTAGAATACCCGCTTCAATAATAGAAAAATCGACAGTTACTAGATGAAAGTCAACTTTATAATTATTAAAATCAACTCTGACTCTACCCACAGTTTTTATGGCATGAGTCGTTATTCCTTTCAAAATAATTATGTGATTAGTTTCAATATTAACATAAGGAGATACTTCTGATCTTTTTACAAGATTGACAGAAGCTTCCGTGTCTAACATAAAAATAAGCGGTCTGCTAAATTCTCCGATGTCAATCTTTATGGTCGACGCTGAGCTTTTCTGACTGAGATTCACGGTTTCGAAACTAACGGTTGGGCTGTGTCGTTGCCTGCCGTAAAAGGGCGCGGTCCATTCTCTATCTCTCCCGACGCATCTGTCCGAAAGAGATTCGTAGAGTTTCCCTGTGCTGGTGGTGCACACCTTCCCGCATCATTTTGAAACTTATACCAACTACGTTGAACATGACCTAATCTACCGCCATAAAAACAACTAGGAACTCGTGAATTATATGGTTCTTGTCTATTTCGTGAAAAATTCGTATTATTTGAATAATTATTATGCTCGTTTCTATTTGTTTGTCCGTTTTGGTAATTATTAAAATTTCGTCCATTATTACGATTATTTTCATTCGGTAAAAACGGTGCCTTACGATTTTCTGCATTCCACCCTTCGAAATTTATACTTCCATTACTTGCAAAATTTCGTGAAGTATTACAATTACCTGAGAAATTTCTTAGCGGTATACATTGCCCATTATTTTGACCTGATCTATTTTGCCCGTTAAAATTATTCGAAATTAATCCGCCCTGCCGGTTAAAATTATTTTGACTTACTCTCTGCTGCCCGTAATATTTCGCCAATGTCAGACAGTTTATCGCTGCGTGCCCAATTCGTTTACAATATGGACATGTTTTGTTCAATATCCTGATTAACAATATTAACCCTTTTATTATCTCTACTAGTTTTAACTTTATTTTCATCCTTAACATCGTCATCTATCACACTACATGCATATTCCCTTTCTACCTCTAAAGCTAACTCGCGTGCCTCTTTCAAACTAACTGGTTTTCCCATGCGTGCGCGTATTTCCCATCGAAGCTCTTTTAAAAAGAATTTAACACAATCGCTTTCTAATTTTGTTTTATATTCTTCCTCTTCTGTAAACCGCTTTTCGCGTTTGGCTGCTTTATAAATTTCCGACTCTATTTCTTTTAAACGATTTCAATATACAATTACCGATTCATTACTTTTTTGTTTTATGCGAGTAAGTTCGCCTTCACAGTCGTGAAAAGTTTTTGTAGATCCGTATATGACTTCTAAAAATTCAGAAATTTCAGAAATTTCTTTAAAATCTTGCCCACGTACGCTATTTAATGCGTTGCCGTACAGTCGCATACGAATTAATTTGGCTAATTCTGTCTCATAGCATTTTGGAAGGAAGCTAACTGCCCCCTGACAACCATCTAGGAATTGTATTAGTGAAATATTTTGACCATTAAATCGCGGAATTAAATCGAGAGCGTCTTTAAGAGATAGCCCTCTTATTTGTACTGTCGTAGTATTCATGGTTTTATTTTTATGATATGACTGATTTATTTGTGAGGGAATTTCGTTTTTTACTGTTACTTTATCCTCTAAATCCGTAAACGAGTTTATTGCTGATTGAAAATTTTCAGATTCAGAATTATCTCCTAAATTCTTCTAGCTATCGTTATTTTCTTCCTTTTCTTAAAATATATAACTTCTGTCTGAATTTCCTGTTGAAAATAGTATACATCTAAATTGTACGCATGAATATATACAGAAGGTATGTGTGAGCGCGCGACTGTATAGAGAGCGCGCAATATCGTATGAGTCCGAACGTAAACATGTACCTCTCCCCTTCCTTATAGTGTGTGCGTGAGCAAGCATCTAATTCGAGGAGCACTGAATGATACGCTGCTCTCTCTCTACTTGTGTACGTCGAACGAGAAGCACCTCGCACGTGGCGCAAGCTGGCGCCGTGAACTAAGTCTCAATAAACTATTATATCACTACATTAAATAAGTCTCTCCTTAATTAACCACACCTTAGCATTTCCTTAAAAACTCAAAAAGATTGAACCCTCCTTTTAAGCTATTGTTTAACACTACTTTCCTCTTGTTTAAAAAAATGATCTAAGGTTTTTTCGTCTGTTTCTATACTAAAATGTTTTTTTATAGTTTCAATGAGTTCCTCGCCCGACGAAAATGGTGCTTTGTCGGAATCAATCGAAATTTCTAACTTAATTGAATGTTCCCCTTTATCCGTAGTCAAAGGAGTGCTAGTCCCAAAAGCCGCAGCTTGTTCGATAGCTTCCTCCTTTGGACCTACTTGCAATCGCGAAGGTTTCAAAATTATCTTTTTTTGTGGCACGACTAACTTTTCTCCCGCCTCTATTGTTTCAATTTCGCTATCCGAATTCTTACCAATTGTCGAGTTCGAAAGATCGGCCTTATTTTTCCACATTCCGATATTGTCGCGGAAAATCTATATTTAATTTCGCGAAATCTTTCTCTAATAATTTCTTTAATTTCCTGACTTCCTTCTCTAACTTCCGCGCTTTAGGGTCACTGTCTTTTAGCAATCATTCCAAATCCCTCTCTTTCTCTTTTAATTTTGTTATAAATGACTCCGAAAAATTTTTCCATAAATCCCCGACACTTCTTTTTGAAACTTCATTATTAGACATGTTTTCATTGTTATTGTTTATTTTTACATTATCATACTCCGTTGCTTCCCTTTTGTGGCTTTCCCGGCCGATGCACCAGTTAATAACTTATATATTTAGATACCTGTTGCGTCGGAATACAAACATACAGCTATCATTCTAGCAGACCTCCTATGGGGTGTGCCGGATCTCCCTGCCTTTTGGCCAACGCCCGAAAGCGCTATGCCTGACCAGGTTACGGAGACCGAGGGAGCAGATCGGATAACTTTACCTCTTTTTGCTACTGGCCGACGCTCGAAGCGTTACGCCTTTAGTCGCAGCCGAGAAAGAATGCAAATAAAATTGTTTTATCTAATAATGAAATTTATTTTACCCCGAGATTTACAAAAGTCTATACCTTTCTAATTAACAAGGCAGTCCGCTCGCTATCTGCAGATCGTAGTCGCGATGGATTGGTGATTCAGCTTGCGATGGTGTTGTTCCTCCGTGACGGATGACCTCGCAGCAGGGATCGTTGTGTAGAAGGGTTGTGCTCGTTGTCGGCAGCTCTCGGCAGGGACCCACTCCGGGAGGTAATCGTCCCTCTGAGGTAGGTGAGGCGTAGCACAGGCAATACTTTGCCATGGCGTAGAGTCGGTTGTCGTCGTGGTGGCTGAGAAAAAGTCGAAGTCCAAATCGGGCGTGACACGGGCAGCGCTTCGCCGTGGGCAATGTCGGTGGCGTTGGTCGTTCGTCGGGCAGAGGCTTCGCTCTCATAGAAGTTCAGAAAAGTAGTGTGCTACTCGGGTCCACTTGCTGGCCCTATTTATAATGGAAGCTCCCTTGTCGTTGGTCAGAACTTGTTTTTCCCCCTTGTGGGAAACTGCGCAGAAGGATGACTCCCACCTCCTGCTATCATGCATTTCCCCGGGATTTTTTTAATAGAGGAAAGCATAAAAATGTCAAATGCCCTCTTCTTGGGAACGCTGCCTCCGGAGAAAAATCTACGACGCTGCATGCGTAATGCATCTGTAAGTGGCGCGGCCACTTATCTCGTAAGTTTTGGGTGTCAAGGGGGACGTCTTGCTGACCCATTCTACGGCGTGACGCCATGTGATAGTTGCGCGGCTCCCCTGTGTTTTATGTTGGAAAGTAAAAGTAGAAGGATGCTGAGCTGTCTCTTCGCTATTTTGTGTCAGCGCTTTTTCCCGTTCTCGGTAAGTTGAGGCTGCACAGTATAGCCATGCGTGGACCTTGACTTTTCTTCCTAAGTCAGTCCTTCTCTGCATGAGTATAAAAAAAGCGTCTGTGAGCCTGGTCAAGTGTCATCTTAATTTCTCCTTTTCTTTCTTTTTATCGCTGCACGCCATTCCATAAATTTTGAAAATGCAGTGCAGCTGGTGTTAATGTTTCCAGGCCGCATGCGGTCACTCTCGCCTTCTTGACTTGTTTTCCCCATTTTTGGTGGCCGCACGTGTCCGATTAGTTTACCCTCCCATGGCTCTAATCTCTCCTTTCCAACGTGCTTGTTTCTCTATTTTTGCCTTCGCCTTTCTTTCAGCCCACTTTTAATCACCCCCCTCCCTCTCTCTCTCTCTCTCTCTCTCTCGACGGGTAAGTGTTAACATCTTTGAATTTTGCTCCCGACTTTTTCGAGCATTTCTGAAATATTCTTTCACTCCTTGGAGTGCTTTGTTGACAGAAAAGTGGCTCCACCGGCTCTCAAGCTCCTCGCCTAAGGGCCCATGTTTTACACGGTGTCCTATGAGCCAGGAGTTACTTTTCTATTGAAGACACTTGCCCTAACCTTCAAGGCTGGCAATCATAGCTACCATCAACGAGCAAATCCCGGCTTTCACCATCGGTGAGTGTTAACTCCATCACCAGCACCAACACCGCGTATCAGCATTTGCTGGCCACCACTCCTCCACTGCACTGCACCACACTGCAAGTCGGCGCACGGTTCCTACTACGGCAGCTTTCTAATCATCCCAACGGCGAATTTTGAATTCAGCGGGCCAACCGACAGCAGACGGAAAGCTGTCAACAATCACAGAGGCGATCGTGTGTTATTGTAGTGGAACATGGAGAAGAGGTGTGCTGTATGCGGTGAGTCATCGATGAGAGTGCTGGGATTATGCCCGATATGTGGCCAGCCGTGCCATGCCAAATGCTCCGGCAAGAAAAAGAGTGCCCCGTGTGACCTATGCCGCATTGCGGAGCAGAGACCAACGTCAGCAGAGGCGTCATCCTTCATCAAGCCGAAGAATGCGCAGGTGAGCAAGCGTGCGTCGTTGTCGCAACGACGCACGCCCAATACATCTAATATTGCCGCCTCCCACCATCATATGCCTCTCGGCTCATCGACGCCGGCTGCCAAGCTCTCCGCGCGTAATAGTAGCGCGCATGGGTCGTGCGCGCTACTCGCTACCAGTGTGGCTAAGTCTGCGGGGCAGGTAGCTGGAGCGCAGGGGCCAGGAGCGCCAGAGAGAGGTGCCGAGCGGGCCAACTACCCACAGGCGCAGTCTGCTCTGAGTGAGAGTACCGGACGGGTCACCGACACTCAGGCGCCAAAAGACGCATCACAAATCTGCGAAGTTACGGGAGATATTTCATCGGCAGTGGCGAGCTCAAGTATTGCGCAATCTTCCGCCACCAACCAGGTACTACCCCCGCCGCTGGGGGATGTAAACCTGGTTGGTGTGACAAATGTTTTAATTCCTGTAAGCACGCTGGAGCTCTTTTTTCAGCGTTTCGACATGCTCGAGAGGCAGTTGGACGAACTCAAGGTCCTTGGCAGCCGGAGCCTCGCGTCGTGCAGCGCCGACACCACTCACTGCGATGAGGGTCAAATCAACAATGCGGAGCTGCCCACGCGGGTCTCTGTTGTCGAGGGGCAGGTAAGCAACCAAAATTGCTTACTTGAGTCCCTTGGTTCCAAGTGCCAGCTGCTTCTCGAGGCCAACTCTTCACTAAAAGATAAATTAGACAAAGCGTTTAGCAGCTTCGAAAAGCTCCAGCGTGCTCACATGGAGCCAGCGAATTTAAATAGCTTAATTTTTAATAGTCGTGAAGTAGGTGACATTGGCAGCTCTACTTCCGCTGCCAGCACAAATTCAGTGCTATTATGCCCGTCCTCTCAGCCGAGCCCTGGGGCCTCTTCCGCGTGTTCTGGGATTGATGGTTCTGAGTCCTGCGAGGTGGTACTTAATGGTATTTTAAAGAAGGATTCTGTATATACGGAGGTATTAACCAACCAAATCGCCTTCGCAGTACTCAGAACCATTTATCCCCCATTAAACAGCGATAATATTCTTGGGACACGTGTCTTGGTGGTCCGGAACCCGTCTGAGAGAAATGGAGGTGAGGCGGCGGGAGGCTTGGGGTCGCGAGCAGGCGCATTGCCCTCCTGCATAGTAAGGCTCAGCAGCCCGAGCCTGGTCAGGGATGTGATGCGAGCTAAGCGCTCGCTCGCCAATTCTTACTTTACCACAAGTAATATCGATCCCGAAATGCTTGGCCCGGTTTTAGCTGCTTGTGTGCCTCACCATAAAATATTCATAAATGAGATGTTGCCCCATGATAAGTTCCAGGAATTTAAGAGCCTGAGGTCCATCGCCCAGGGGCTGGGCTTTAAATATGTGTGGCACTCGGGTGGTAGATTCCTGGCTAGGCATAAGGGAGGCGAGCGTGCGCATATCTTCGCCACAGCATCCGACCTACAAGTCATTCAAACGACGTGCCAGTCTGCTAAAAAAAACATCTGCCCAAAAGCAACCCGTCAAATGCTGCAGCCACTAACAACGACATAGTTGTAGCGAGGCAGGGAGCAGAACAGGTTGTCGGGTCGGTGCCTACATCATGACTGGGATCGACTGCTTGCAAGGGGACGGGGGGTGGATGTCCTCTCAAGGCCGGGTTTCTTAATATTAACTCAATCAGACCTCGTATAAATAAGCTCCGTCTGTACCTGGTTGAAGATCCCTCCTACCACCTCTTTGGCATAGCTGAATCTTGGCTTGGACCTGATGTTGATGACAGTCTCATTCAGATTGATGGCTACTCAGTGCTTAGGCAGGATCGTAATATAAATGGGGGCGGAGTTGCTCTGTACGCATGAAACGACTTTACCATCACGAAACTGGCGTCATCTATGACTCAGGGACTGGGAAAACCCTCAATCCCTGAGTACTTATTCTGTCGTGTGCAGCAGGGTTCCTTTCCTCCCATTTTGATCGGTGTCATTTATAGATCTCCACACATTGCCATGCAAAAGGACACCGACCTTTTCGATGTTTGGCGCGACCTGAGTAGTGAGTATAGTCACAAGTTTATCATGGGGGATCTGAATGGTGACTTGTCATCGGCGTCCGATGCTGATGCATATTCCATCAGAAACCTTGCCACAGAGTTATCATTACATATTGTGCAGCATGGCCCAACACATCACACGCCCACGTCTCACAAATGGATTGACTTAATCCTCACGGACGAAAACGACGAGGTGCTTGACTATGCGAATGAACACCTGCCCAGTTTCGGTAAGCATGCTATCATTGATGTTACCATCAACTATTTTGTGCCAGCGCGAGTAGGGAAGTCTTTCTCCTACAGAGATTATAAAAACGTATGCCCTACATCTCTCAATGAATTGCTTGCGCGCTGCGATTGGGTAGGCATGAATTCGATTGAATCCGATTTGGAGGGAGCACTAGATTCCTTAAACGCAAACCTTAACTCTGTCATAAACGATTTAGCGCCTTTAAAAACTGTGAAACCCAGTCGAAATAATGCTCCTTGGATTGGTCCTGAGCTGAGGGAACTAATCAACAAACGTAATGCGGCCCATAGGCGTTACAAACGCACTGGGCGAGCGGCGGTGTTCGATGAGTTTCTTCGGCTCAGCAATGAGGTCGACTCACGCTTTGCTCAAGAGCGTAACTCCTTCCTTCACAAACATCTCTCAGACGCTCTTGATGCTAACAAGGATATATGGAAGGAAATGCGTAAACTCGGCCTTATTCCAAAGCGAAAAGAGGAGGACCTTTGCGGCTTCACGCCAGGAGAGTTAAACGCTCACTTCGCTGGAATCTCCGTGTCCCCCCTTGAAAACATAGAAGAAGCTATGGACACTATTTTACTAACAAGTGAGGAGGGCTTTTCCTTTAAACAGGTTACACTGAGTGATGTAGTTCTTGCAATTTCTCACTTCTCCTCACAGGCAAAAGGGGTGGACGGAATTCCTCGGGAGGTGGTCGTGAAGGCTCTCCCTGTCATTGGTGACTACTTGGTCAGAATTTTCAACTCCTCCTTCGCTCAGGGAATTTTTGCAGGCTCCTGGAAGCAGGCACAGGTAATTGCACTCAAGAAAATTGCATCGCCGTCTACAGTCTCGGACTTTCGTCCTATAGCGCTACTCTGCTTCCTTTCTAAGGTGCTTGAAAAAATTGCCCACAACCAAATCACGGAGTATCTTAATAGCAATAACTTACTTGACCCCCTCCAGGCCGGATTTCGCAAGCACCACAGCACGCAGACGGCACTTCTCAAGCTAACCGACGATATACGTATAGGCATCGACAACAGACAACTGACGTTACTGCTACTGTTCGACTTCAGCAAAGCCTTCGACACCATCTCACCAACAGTGCTTCTGCGTAAGCTCTGTCGGCTGGGGTTCTCCAGGGCAGCTCTCCTGTGGATTCAATCATATCTGAAAGGACGTACCCAGATAGTCACCTCAAATAGCAAAGGTAACTCTGACTGGTTAGAAACCAATCTGGGAGTTCCACAGGGATCTGTCCTGGGTCCACTGCTTTTTTGTCTCTACGTTAACGACTTACGTGACGTACTTGACGGTAATACTATCAGACATATATTTTACGCAGATGACCTTCAAATCTACTTACACACGACAAAAGACGAAATTCTGGAGGGTATTGATCAGCTGTCCCATGCGGCGCAAATGGTGGCTGAATGGGCGGCGAACTCGGGCCTGCACCTCAATGCTGGTAAGACCAAAGCCATTGTATTCGGCTCCAGGGTAGGAGTTAATCATATAAACTCATTAGATCTGCCAGGTATTGGTGTGCGGCCTGGAGAACGCATCCCGTTCAGTAGCGAAGTTGCGAGTCTCGGTGTTACACTGGATAGTAAATTAACATGGAAACCGCACATTGACCAACTCACAAAGAAAGTCAATAAAGCCCTATACAGTTTGCGGTTTATTAGGGCGTGTACCGCCGAGATTCTCCGCAAAAGATTAGTCGAGTCCCTAGTTCAACCCCACCTTGACTACTGTACGGTGGTCTACTTGGACGCGTCTGACGAACAGCGAGCGAGAGTGCAAAGATTGAGCAATTCATGTGTGAGGTATGTTACTGGGGCTAGGAGGGATGAGCATATCACCCCCTACTTGAGACGTCTGGGCTGGCTCCGTATGGACTCACGCAGATTCTACTTCGCAGCCCTGCTACTATATAAAATAATTCGGATGCGTGAGCCTAGTTACTTGGCTGCCTTTTTTACGGTGCACAAGCCTAGGCCAACAAGCAGGGGAGTGCAGCCGGAGCTTGCTTTCCCTGCCTTGAACTATAAGACGGGTGATAGAGCGTTTCTGGCTCAGGGTGCCCGCCTTTGGAACTCCCTCCCCCCCTCCCTGCGCTATCTTCCATCACTTTCATCATTCAAGAGGGCTGTGCGCCAACACCTGCTTGATCTCGACGCCTAGCCTCTCTATAAGGATGCTTAGAGCTGCCAGTGCGGGGACCTTTATCTAGTTTAGTATTAGACTGCGGATTAACTTTGATCTGTGATTTTTTGACTAAGCGGCTGTGATACCTTACTGTGATATTTTATGAAATGGTTAATGTATAACTGTAATATTTTCCTTTTAGCGTATAGTACCAGCTGTGATATTTTCTTTAGTTTTATTTATTTATTTTGTTTTAATGAAGGGTCCTCGTGATTTTTAATGATTTTTATGTATTTTATTTTTATTTTATCATATGGTTCTTTTTTATTATTTTTTTATCGTAATTGAAGGTCCTCGTAGACAAACATATTTTTATGTATAATTTATATATTTGTATCAGGTTGTATTACTTTTATTTTTATATATTTTTATTATATCTTATTTTACTGTATTTTATTTTAAGTTATGCACTGTATAAATTCTGTATTAATTATTTTGCCGCGAAGGCAAATAAATCAAATCGTATCGTTTCTCTCTCTCTCTCTCTCTCTCTCTCTCTCTCTCTCTCTCTCTCTCTCTCTCTCTCTCTCTCTCTCTCTCTCTCTCTCTCTCTCTCGCTCTCTCCCCATCTTGATATTTCTTTCCGTTGTTCTTCCTTCTTCTCTCTTCCTTGTTGAGTCTTTTCGAAGACTTACAAGTATTCTTTTTACATATATGACCGTGAGTGAAAGAAAATAATTGTTTTTGTAAATGGACGAAAATTTCGTCCATTACACTTCTGGATCATTCCTACCGTTTTCAAACGTTTCGAAACTGTTGTCTCATCTACTCGTAATTATTTTGCAAGTTCAGCTAGCATCTGATATGAGTCTTCATTTAGTAATTCCTACAATTCTTCGTCTTCAAACGTTGTTGTTGCACCAGCAGGTTCTTTATCTCCAAGATCAAAATCGTTATTTTTGAAGCATCGAAACGAGTCTCTGCATGTCGTTTCCGACAGAGCATGGTCACCGTCAGTTTCAACAAGAATCCTGTCCGCTTCAGCTGCAGATTTCTTTTTTAATAAAATTGTGTAATAAAATTCCCCGCAAATACTCTTTACTTGGAACAAAACTTGACATTTTTAGTAGTAAGAACAAAAAACCCTATTTACACTATGGCGAACTAACATACACTTAAGTTCAAGCTTACCGACAGTACTTCCTTATAGATGCGTTAGCATCTGAAATTACATACATATAGTCCTGGTAACGCCATCTGTTAGGAAACAGCGATAACTTATTCAAGGACCCAATACTATCGTGTGACACCTGGACACAAGTACCAAGTGCGCCGTAATACACAACTGCCAATTTCTAATACTTATTTGTTGACAGATGCAAGAATTCTTCTGTCATGGATATGTTCTGACCCCTCTCGATAGAAGGAGATTGTTGGAAATTGAGTTACATTTATTCAGGAATTAATTCCAAACGCTCACTGGAGACACATCTCTGGTACGGAAAATCCAGCAGACTATCCCTGCTAAAAATAATCTTATGCTTTATCCCGAGATTAGTCACATATCAAATCACATGCCTAGTCATATATCTATCAGCATGATAAAATAGGGCTGATTAATCACCTTTCCGTCACTTGATTAAGTATGTACTTGATTACATGATTACGGAAAAAAATGTTAGTTCTGTATTATTCGTTACAGGATTTAGCATATTATTTAGCACGTGAAATAGAATGTATTAAGACAGATGATTGCGCACGTGATTTCACTTATGACTTCGTGTGTAACTTACTAAAAAAAAGTATACTTTATTGCTCGTCACGTCGTTAGACATATAATTTAGCCTATGTTTTAGTATGTATACAGGCAGATAATAAGCAAGTGATTTTGCATATGATTTTGTACATGATTACAGAAAAATGGTGGGTCTGCATTATACGTTCCGTGATTCAGTATATTATTTAGCATGTGTGATAGAACGTATTTAGACACATGATTATGCATATGATTTCACACGTGATTTTGTACGTCACTTACCAAAAAAAATGTTATACTTCATTGCTCATCATGTCGTTAAGCATATGATTTTGAACATGATTACGGAAAAATTTGGTGTCTGAATCATTGAAGAACGTGATTCAGCATGTTATTTAGAAATGAAGTAGAACATTTTTTTTGCTAAGTCACATACATAATCATGTGTCAAATCACGTGCATAATCATTTGTCTAAATACGTACTATTTTATATGCTTAATAATATGCTGAAACACATACTGAGTAATTGAGACACAAAATTTTTCCGTAATCATGTAATAAAGTATATGCAAAATCACTTGCTTAATCATGTGCGTGAACCCATTCTAAACCGGTTATGAATCACATACTTAATCAAGTGACGGGAAGGTGATTAATCAGCCCTATTTTATCATGCTGATATATATATATGACTAGGCATGTGATTTGATACGTGACTAATCTCGGGATAAAGCATAAGATTATTTTTAGCAGGGATGCCTCTAAGGTCTACTCAAGTCTCAATTAGAGGAACAGAAGTTGTGGTGGCATGGGCCAACGTGGCTTTGTAAGAATCGCTCATCATGGCCATCTCAACTTAACTCACTTGAAAAAACCAACCTTCCAGAAGCGAGAATAAGGACTGTACTCACGGCAACCAACACACACTCACATCTCACATGGGACCTCATCCAACGTTACTCATTACTAACTCACGTACTTCGCATCACTAGATGGATAATGCTAACATGTGATCGATTCAAATCAAGAGACAAATTTCACCATGATGCAAAACTCATAGCTGAATCCATCAGCAAGGCAAAACTCTTCTAGATCAAGCAAACTCAGCAGGCTCACTTCCACTCTGAGCGTTTGATGCTGAAAAATTCTCAAGTCCCACGGAATTACGTACTTAACAGATTTACTGCATACATTGACTCATCAGGAATAGTAAGAGTTGGAGGTCGGCTCAAGAATACGCAGCTGAATCAATTCAACAAACATCCAGCCATTATATCACAGAGCAGTCAACTCACATCACTGATCATCCTGCATTCTCATCTTCAAACTTTACACGGTGGCGCTCAACTCACTCTCGCACACACGGCAGAAGTGTTGAATAATTGAAGGCAGAGCACCAGTCAAATCATAAATTTTAAAATGTGTGACGTGCGCAAGGTATCGGGCTCAACGTGCTCAGCAGCTCATGGGGCAACTACCCATGGCCAGAGTCACCCCATTACCACCTTTCTCTCACACAGGGATTGATTATGCCGGACCAATCAACATCAACTCATGGAAAGGTCGTGGATCTAAAACATATAAATGCTGGATTTATATCTTTGTGTTCCTCTCAACTTCGGCGGTTCACTTGGAAATAGTCAGTGATTACTTAACGGATGGATTCATAGAGGCTTACAGACGGTTCACCTCTAGGAGAGGAATACCTTCACGCCTCTACTCAGACTGTGGTATTAATTTCATCAGAGCAGACAAGGAGTTGAAGACTCTATTTAAACAAGCTCAAAAAGAGAACTCGAAGCTGTACAATTCACTAAACAACGATGGAACTCAATGGATATTCAACCCATCAGCTGCACCTCACATGGGCGGTAAGTAGGAAGCAGTGGTGAAATCAATAAAATTTAATTTACGATGGACCATTGGAGACAATCTACTCAGATTTGAAGCTTCAACAACCTTTCTTACTCAAATCGAAGAATTACTAAACTCAAGTCCACTAGAACCTCTCAGTGAAGATCCAAAAAATATAAATGCACTCACACCTGGGCATTTTCTCATTGACAAGGCACTCAACTCAATACCTGAACCAAGCTTACCCAATCTCAATGAATCAAAACTCTCCAATTGGCAAACAATTCAACGAATGACTCAACAATTCTGGCGTTAATGGTCAACTCAATATCTTCAACGGCTTCAATCCATCACAAAGTTGCATCATTCATCACATGAAATCAAGGTAGGATCAATGGTTGTGCTCACTGATGAATGCTCACCACCAAATATGTGACCGTTCGCCAGAGTTACTCAACTTCATCCAGGAACTGACAATCTCACCAGGGTGGTTACTATCGAGACGGCTACTACTCAACTCACTCGCCCCATCAGCAAACTAACAGTGCTGCCTGTGCCAAGCGGAAATTAATCAACCTGGCGGTTGATGGCGGGCGGAATGTTTGGGAATTAGTGAAATTTGAATTTCCCGCAGTTACGCGCGAGGTAGCTTCTCTATAGAAGAAACGAGTCGCCGTGCTGATTAAACTAGTAATTTGCACTATAGCCAACTCTCTCACACTGACGTCGGTAAATACAAAGGAGTTCATTTGATTAGCCACTCAATTAAGCTAATCGATGAAGAAGCCGGAACCCCTCACTATCTTGTCGTGTGAAAGTCCAACCAGCAGGAACTCAGCTCTCACGCTCCTACAGCTTTTGCAGCATCTCGATCTACGTTCACTGGCAAAGTTTTCACTGGCGAAGTGTTCACTATCAAAATTTCGCTGGAAAATTAAAGAAATAATTTAGTCAATTCTGACAAGATCCATTGGGAGCAAGCGTAAAAATTCCAAACTTCAAAGGTGTTGTGTAGTCCAATGCGACGTTTCATCGACGGGTTTGTCGATCTCTTCAGGCTTTATTACAGAAGTATAACAATATCACATTAAGGATAATCGAAACACAAAAAAAATTACATTATTGAAATCATACAATTTTTAACAGAGATACAAAATTACAATTTACCTTTATTATCGCGTAGCAATTAGTCAAGTGAGAGCGAAGGTACATTGACAGCAGATATTAATGCTGTACTATAATCGAAAGAGAAAAGTAAACAAAAACACATGAAGTGTGAGAGTGTGTACATAATACACCATTTTTTACGCAGTATATTGAAAATAGATTTGTATTCTCTACTAAGGTTTTGCGTGTCTTCATATTTGTTAATAGCATTAGGCGTAATATTTATAAACAGCATTTCTGAAACTAATCTTTTTTGATAATTTTGTTCAACGTCTTTAATTTTTGCTGATTCAAAATCGAATTCATGATTGTACATGTTTTAATGTATATTGTTTGGTTTCGCCTATATAATGCGCATCACAGTCTTTACATGAGAACTCATACACCACATTACTTTGGTCGAATTTGTTCGTTTTATCTTTACCAAGAACTACCATTTTATCGAATTTATTGACTATATAAGGAATAGTTTGGATATTATATTTTTGTCGCATTGGACTACACAACACCTTTGTAATTTTGAATTTTTACGCTTGCTCCCAACGGATCTTGTCAGAATTGACTAAATTATTTCTTTAATTACTGCAATGGGGAGTACAATCGTGAATACGATTAACCACACACTGGATTACAACTCAAGCCTAGGATCAGAGACAGGCCAATCTTCTTTTTTTCAACGTATAACTGTCACATATGGATGGAGCATAACGTGCAAGCTGAAAAGGTGGCTAAACGCGTAGTAGAGAATACAATTCTATTTTCAATATACTGCGTAAAAAATAGTGTATTATGTATACACTCTCACACCTCATGTGTTTTTGTTTACTTTTCTCTTTCGATTATAGTACAGCATTAATATCTGCTGTCAACGTACCTTCGCTATCACTTGACTAATCGCTACGCGATAATAAAGGTAAATTGTAATTTTGTGTCTCTCTTAAAAATTGTGCGATTTCAATAATGTAATTTTTTTTGTGCTTCGATTATCCTTAATGTGATATTGTTATATTTCTGTAATAAAGCCTGAAGAGGTCGACAAACCCGTCGACGAAACGTCGCATTGGACTACACAACACCTTTGTAGTTTTGAATTTTTACTCTTGCTCCCAACGGATCTTGTCAGGATTGACTAAATTATTTGTTTAATTACTGCAATGGGGAGTACAATCGTGAATACGATTAACCACACACTGGATTTCACTGGCAAAGTTTTCACTGGCAAAATTTTCACTGGCAAAGTTTTCATATCGGACACACTCAGCGGAAGAAACTCATCGCACATAAAGGCTTTTTACAATCAACGTCAAGAAAGCATCGTCTCAGCATTGGAGCATCACACCAGCAAGACTCAGTGCGCATTCTTACATTCGCACGGCAAGGTAACCTCACATACACGAGAAGCAATTTTGTCCGCAATTAGCTGCAGCGGCTATGCACTCACTGTTAATCAATAATATTATACAGTGATTGTTACAACTCATTATAACTCAATAATAATTAAATCAATAGCATTTGATTGTTATCATTTGTGAGTACGTATGCTTGTCAGCTGTAATTTCGACGTTGACGAGTGAATTCATCTGCACTCACAATACGGAAAAACACAATCTCGGAAAAACTCAGCTAGACTAAAGGTTGGTGATCATTTGATTTTGTGAAAACAAATTATCTTATAGTGTAAATTGTTAACTGTAAATTTAGTAACATTGTATATTTTATAATTAATGATATTTTCTGCCACTGATTGTAATTTCAATTTATAACTGATGTTAATATACAATGATTGTAATTTTAAATGTGCAACTTCAAATTTATTTCAAAACCCCTGGCGTACAATAACTTTCAATTTCCTCCTAATGAACTAATCCTGCGCGACCTGTAGACAGGTATTCAAGTTACTACGAGAAACATATACAAATCAAAAACGCGATTATTTAATTCTTTTTTTTCTTACTCAAAGCTCAAATATGCAGGGTAGATAATTTTCACCCATGTATTTTAGTGAGCTATATATATGAACGTCAAATCCCAATAGACAATAGTGGTTATAGTAAGTAGTGTACGAAACAAGGCTTAGGTGATCATTTGGACAGCATTTTAAGTCATCAGTACGGATAAGGAAACACCTTCGAGGGTTAGATGGAAATCTGGATTTCATAACTTAGAATTAGTCCTTATTAGTTATAGTGCCATAGGGCTGCCTTGTTTAATGATTTGTTAAACTTCAAAGTTTTCTAGCTTTTTTTTATAGGCTCGGCCTATCGTTTTTTTTTTTTCTTAATTTCAAGGAGTTGTTTTCACAAATCAAGGAAAACAAAAATGGAGAAAAAATCTTGTAGCGTAACATTTTTTTTGGTCTATGAAGGTATATCAATAATCGACCAATCAGGGACTTTGAAAATAGGTCATAAAATAAATACTGCTACATTCTACAAGTAAAATGCAAACTTTTCTATAATCAATATTCTATACAAAAAGTTTCAAAATTTTATGTAAAAAATTGACAAAAGTTAGATTTTAGTCAAAAATTGCAAACAATAACAATTTTCAATACTGCATACCTTTCTTATTTATGCAAATATCGACCTAAAATTTTGGGAACATGTTTTTTTCATAAAATACTAAAAGTAACAAAATTTTGAGCCATTTTAAAATTTTGAGCTGCTCCCTTCACATGAAATATCCCACATAGAAAGTTAAATAGAAACTAAGAACAAAAAGAGCAGCTGATCGAACAAATGATTAGTTGGAGAAAAATTTAAACTTATAGGTAAGGTAAAAAAACAGCGTAATAATAACATCAAGTTTTGTTATTAAAACTTTAAAATTATTATTTTATTGTAGGTTAAGTGTTATAATAAGAGTTATCCAATGTGTTGAAAATTAATTCTATCTATATCTAAATACATGATTAGCTACTTGTCAATTATAATGATAGGATTGTATACATACAACAACTTTCGCTATTTCATGATATCTGATTGTTTATTTACAAGTAAAACACATTTTACAATTCGTGCACATGGCCAACTAAAATATAAAATAGATCTAAAATAGTTGCTGGTAAGATATTATTGCATTTAGAAAATTAACACACATGAGAACGAATATTATAATATACATTCCACTTATTTAGATTGTGAATGTGGTTTTTCTGACACATTTCTTGTAGCCCCTGTAAATACAAGTTTTCAACATTATTTACAGCGACTATTCTCTTATGTCGCTAATTTTGATTTCAAAGCCAATGTTGTTTGTCCATATGTTGGCGGTAGAGAAACATAGGTTTCCATGTTATAAACAACTGCCTGATGAAATGAAAATCTATAAGCGTCATCTATAAGAAAATAACGTAGAAATACCCTGATTTAATTCTGAAATGTATATACAAGATCCAATAGATTCTCAAAATATGACAAAAGCTGTTAGGAAGCTACAACAAAGATGTTTTAGGCAGTATTACACAGAAAGTGCGAAAAAGTATTATGAAAATAGTAGAATTTCAATTAGAATAAAAGTTTTGAAAAGCTTGTTCTTCAAAATAAAAAAAGAAAATTATGATTTTTATAGAAGATTTTTATAGAAGATCATCTAGCTAACTGAGAATCATATTAGAGCTGGTGAAGTTTTTTGAAGGTTATGGAACAAGCTCATCCTGTGCTTTTCTTGAGAGCTGGGAAACTCACTGATAACAAATAACGTAGTGATCTGCCCGATACAAATATATTATTCTGTTGTTAAAAAGTCACATGTAATCAGTGTTCATAAATATAATATAATTAAAGTGAAATGTCAGTGCGAGTTTCCAGTTATTATAAAATATTTTGTGTAATAAATAAAGTAAAGTACCGGTTAAGAGCTAAAAATAAAATCACCTAATAGTGTTTGGTGTCAGAAAAGTGTACAGATGTCATAACACAAAAATTACGGTATAATCAATTGATAAAGATGGAGTTGGTGCCTCTTTGCAAGACACTTGAAAATTACATTGTTGACACAGTTTATTACAAATAGGCATGGAGATGCAAAGATCGTGTTTATTTATTATGAGATAAGTATTTTTATGTTCTGCTTAGTATACATTTGAGGATAAGATGGCTTGATCTATTGAAAACATATAAAATCACTTATAAAAAAGAACATAGACACTTTGAAATCATTTTTAATTTTTTTATTCAGATTTTAAACAGAGGATCTGATTTTTATTTTATAGATGAAAAACCCAAAGAGTTTGTGGAACGTATTAAATCAAAAACTTGGGAAAAATAGTAAAAGAAACAAAAACATTAGATATATAATGGATAATAGTGTTAAAATCACGGATTCAGCAGATATGGCTGAACACATGAACAAATTTTTTTGCGAAATAGGAAAAAAGATAAGTGATAAAATAGTGCAGCCAAGAAATGAGAAAATAAAACTCCCACCAATAAACAGAAAAAGTATTTTTATTACTCCAACAAACCATATTGAAGTCTTAAATATTATTAACAACATGGACAATAAAAAAGGTGGAATTGATAATACCAACACAAAAGCATTAAAAACTCTAAGTGTCCACATAGTTGATCAACTTGTTCTCATTTGTAATCTATGTATCGAAAAGGCAACGTGGCCAGATGCTTTAAAAATAGCGGAAGTAATACCAATACATAAAGCTAAAAAAAACATATCCCTACCAATTACAGACCTATTTCGCTAATATCAAATATTGCAAACATTTTTTAAAAAATTATACACAATAGAATTACTAACTTTATCAATGCATGCGATCTGCTAACAAAAAATCAATGTGGTTTCAGGAAAAATAGAAGTACTAAAGATGCACTATTTCAATTATCCAATATGATATACAACAACATTGACACTAGCACTCCTATTGCGGTAACTTTCCTAGACCTAGCTAAAGCATTTGACACTGTACATCATCAAATCCTACGTGATAAATCGTATAATTATAGAATAAGAGGAAATGCTTATAATCTATTAAAAAGCTGCCTCACTAATAGACAGCAAAGAGTGAAATTAAATAACAAAACCAGCCAATTTGAATTAGTAACAACGGGAGTCCCACAGGGTACTATATTGGGACCGTTACTATTTATACTGTACATCAACGACTTATTATTAGACATGCCGGAAGACACAATCATATCGTATGCTGATGATACTGCTGTTATTTCAACAGCTAAAACATTGCATGAAGTAGAGTCAAAAATGCATGACTTTTTACCAAAAATATCTAAATGGTTAGCTCTGAATAAACTCTCGTTAAACACTGATAAAACAGTGTATATGGAATTTGGTAGTCAAAGCGATAGCACTCCGAAAAACTTAAACATCAATATTAATAGTACAAAACTCAAAAGAGTAGAAAGTACCAAATATCTAGGTATAGTCTTTGACAGTAACATGAGATGGAACGAACACATTTTTTACGTGTACAACGAAACTAAATATCTTATTTTCATGTTTTATAAACTAACAAAGATTATGTCAACAGACTGCTTACGTATGGTATACTACGCCTTTTTCCACATCGTCATTTCCTACGGTATAATAGCCTGGGGAGGTGCGTATGCGGACAGTATCAATTTGCTCAAAAGACTACAAATCAGATTACTAAAAATAGTTAATAAAAATAAATTTATCACTAATAAAAATCCTATGTACTTAGATCAAATTTTCGAGTATGAATCACTAGATTATCATTACAAAGAATTAAAGTTAATATACCTTAGCTCCAATAAAACTACAAGAAATAAAAGTATTCAGATTCCTAAAAGGCTCAAAACCATTAGCATTAAACACAGTTTTATTAGAGCAATAATGATATTCAATCGCTTACCCAACGATTTAAAGACCATTAGTAGCATACATAGTAAAAAAAGGAAGCTAAAGAAATGGGTAAAAGAAAACATTTAGAAACATTTAGAAATAAAAGCAACCTATATATTTTTATATTGAAAAGAGATATTTTTATATTGAAAAGTTTAATCACATTTGTTATATTATATTATATTTTGTTAAAAAACTTATATTTCTATCTAGAATCTTAGGTTAAGTTAGGTTTAAGAATACCGGAGCAGCGAACAGGAAAACAATTCCTCTGCTGGATTATACATCCTGTATAATGTAAACATGTACTTACCTTTTGTACTTACTCTGGTAAATAAATAAATAAAAAAATAAAAATAAAAAGAAATAAAAAAAAAATAAGATAGTTTGTTAAACAGACAAAATATCAGATAAATAAAAGTGCAATGTAATAACAATTCAAATGTTTAAGTATAGTTTAAAATCATTATGTATTGAGGCCACCAAAAGATTATGTTCAAGTCTGTCATAGCACTCAACGTCCTATAGTAAAAACAAAGAGAAATACTGTTGCAGATATTCCTCTAGAAGAATCTCGTTTTACTTTATGGTGTTTTAATTATCGATGCTCTACTGGCCCTATGATTTCAAAAGGTCAACTAGCAATTCTACCAAACGGAGTTGGCCCAGGACCCCGGCTTTAGTTAAGAAGGAGGTTATATCAATCTGTCAGAAGAATCAGGTGATATCAGAGATTTGAATTGTAACTCTGAAAACTGGGTTGTAGTAAAAGTATCATTGACAGCTGACTTATATCCATATTTAATATGTGTAGACAGGGAACATGCATAGCTCAGAACCAAGTATGTATATTAAAGGAGATTTGATCAACAATCAAGAAAACAAGCGGTAATGCGTGTTCATAAAGAATTTTCAGCTGGAACTTTCACCACATGCCTGCATTAAGAGCTTCCAAATTTGGCAAAAAAATAAGAGCAAATGGATTCAGGAATGTTTTGTGAAAAAACTTAGTATATTAGCTGTTATTATGGAAACAGTAGTTGACACGAGAACTCAATTTCTTGGCCAACACTGAGTTTCCAGTTTTATAAAAGTAAGAGAATCAGGTGATACCAGACTTTTTTTATTCCTTGCAAGCTCTAATCTATTTATAAAGATCAAAATGTTCATGACGATATTGAGACGGTTACAAAGATATATTATTGTTCTTATTACTCTTAACAAATTTAAATTCTCTGTTTAAATAACGTTAATGAAAATTCAATTTTTTTCTTCAATCAATCTTTGTCTGAACATCTGCCCAACTCTCCATAAAGAACCTTAATGAAATTAAGCTTAAATATTTTTTAAAACAATTTATAAATACATTTAAAAAATTAATTTCTTAAGTGTGTTTTATAATTCCTATAAAAACTTTTCTATTTCTCACAAAACTAATTTTTATTATATGCAGTATCTCATTCTGATTTTCAAATAATCTTTTTATCTCTTTACAATATTTCCTTATAAAGTTGCTATGAAAATGTTTTTCATTTCTTACAAAAATCATTTTTCTTATCTGTAGTATATTACTCATTAAATTAAAGACTTACTTTCAATAACAGTATCATTTCTACTTTTAAATTCTAGTCTAATAGGTTCCTCTATTATAAGCTCGTTGAAGGCAACCATCAACACCATGTCAGTCTCTTGGATCTACACTTTGAAGAAAGAAGAACTCATCGCCGTGCTCACCAAGCACCAGTGCGAAATCCACGGTGCCACGCCATGTGATCAACGCTAACTGATGCTGGTAAATGGTTTCAGTCGACTTGATGGAACCTAAGCCGCGCTCCGACTGGGGGAGTACCTGGCTACTTGCCACGCAGGGCCGATACACAAAGTGGGTGGAGTTGAAAGCCCTCAGCAAGGCCACCAGCGTAGCCGTAGCCAGAGCGGTAAAAGAACAGATCGTCCTATGTTTTGGTACCCCTCGGGCGGTTGTAAGCGATAATGGCCGTCAATTCATCTGGAAAGAGTTCACTTAATTCCTAGAGAGATACAAGATCGAACACCGAAGGACGCCACCGTATACGCTTCAATGCAACCCCCAGTGGAGCGTACAAACAAGGCACTGAAGACAGCGACAAACCAGTACCAGGAGAAGTCCCAGAAGAAGTGAGATGTACTTCTCCAAGAACTAGCCTTCGCTTATAACACCTCTATAAGTGAAATCACCAAAAAAGATGGAAGGTAGCGTAGGGAAGAGGAGAGTGAGTTCCAAAGGAATTCCACCTGTTGCAGAGGTACGCAATACACCTATTTGCATATAGGCCGGATAGTAACTGCGCAATCCTCCCTAGCGGCATCCCCTCCATTTAGCTTTGATCTGGTGGGTTGGTACCTTTCCATACTCCTCTGTCTGCCTACATGCTCTATTTATTTAATATGAAACAAATAAACACATGGCATGCAGTCAGGATATTCGTTTGTGGATATTTAACGATGACACATCATACTTGTAGCCTATTTCTCTGGAAATAAGTGTTAGTGTGTGATTTATTAATTGATATCAGTGTATATATATATATATATTTCTTGAATACGTGCATATTCGCTTATATCTATAAAAAAAATCGGGTGCGCGGTACTTGATTTCATATTAAAATTGTTTTCTTGACGTCTGTAAGTGCTATGTTCACAGATATAAAGCAAATAAATAATTAATATCATCTTTCTCACTCGCACTCATGTTTACTCCTATCATGCTCTCTTTGTCTGATTACATCAGACACACGTGGGCCGGAATGTAACTATCTGTAATTTTATGACACGAAGTTTAAATTTTATCAAAGGTGATCTTAACTGTATCAGTTCTTGGTTAGTATAATCGGCAAGCATAATTAGTATGTTCATTAATCATTATCTTTGGTTAATTATGCGTATGCAACATGTTGGTTAATGAACAAAAAGGGTTTGAAATTTAAGTCTCCCGCTATGACCAGCGGGACTAGTGCGCTCCTCTAGATACTTTCTATGAAGTACATGCTCTACTGTCTAGATGGTGCATCGAGTACCGTTTTGAGGGTTCTGTGTCACTGCGAGAGACTTGCGTCAGTAAGCCGAATTCCATATTATAGGGTGATAGGTTAAGTTTTGTTTTATGTATAATATTATATGGAGCAATGTAAGGGGCTTGTGACCGTTACACTTTATTTATTACTAATCTTTGTTATTTAGTAACTCATTCTCTATTTTATACCCAGTGTTGTTGATTTCGCCATTGGAAATTTACCCTGTCCAACCAAAAACTAACAATTATAATAAATATATTTTAAAATGTTACAGGAATGTCTTTGTGGTTCTTTGGCAGAAGTGGAATATTTTCCTGTGAAACACCTGTACTAGATATGCTTCTTTTTGCTGCTCTTATCAGTGCAGTTGATCCTGTTGCTGTATTGGCAGTATTCGAAGAAATTCATGTTGATGAAATTCTATACATTGTGGTATTTGGTGAAAGTCTGCTGAATGATGCAGTCACTGTCGTAAGTAATTTCAAACATACTCAAATGTATGTAATTAATTTTCGTAAACTGTATGTGTACGATTTTTGCATTCCTGTTACTGTAATATTATTATTATTAATTATTGTTAAAAAACGAAAAGGAGCTAGGTAGCAGGAGCAGCAAAGCATGGTTTAATTTATAAATTTATTTATTTAGTCACTTCATTTTGTACACATATATTCGCCCTACTTATATGCAGTCGTTGCTCTGAAGCGTAGCGTATGAGGACCGGGCACAGACTGACTGTGGAACTTTGCGGCAAGGTATCGATCTCTCCTAATGACGTGATCCTCCAATCACATCCGTTCGATCTTCCCGTGCCCTGTTGTGACCTCTCAGATCCAAGATTCCTTTTCCTGCGTATTGCCGCGGATTCCATATTTCCATTCTACCGCGCTTTCCCGCGGTCTACCGTGTTGCCATAATGCCTTTTTACCGCTATTCTCCGACCTCGATCTTAGCTGCAATTTTCATATTACGCTGTCAACCGACAGACTATTGACTACCGCAATCTGTTCAATAATTTCGAAGTAGCTATACGAATAATGACTCTTATTCTTTTCACAACATTGATCTTTTCCGGCTTCACATATTTTCCTATATTTACAATAATCTTTGAATTTATTGGCTTTATAATTGAATCCGGATTTTATAGGCTAGCCAAAAGTATTAATTACTATTTCTATCGGAGACAACAATAGTAATAATAATATTTGTTTGCTTCCTCCTAGAGAAAGCTTTGTGATAGTCATAGTCATAGTCATAGTGACCGTCCATAGGACGGTCAGCGGCCCCTTTCGGGGACTTACCTTCCTAGCACTCAGGCCGAGACCTGTTGTGCTTTACCCCTAGTTTATCACCCCCTACTCACCTTTGCCTCGATCAGTACGATCGCTTTGCATATCGATGTTAGAACAAGTTCCTTAAGATCATGTGGTTCCAGGAAGAAGAGTTCCCAAACCCCCCGTCTGATTGCTGCCATCACTGGGCAGCGAGACAGAAGGTGAGCTGAGGTCTTCTCCTCTTCCTCATATCTCCTGCACCGATCCGTATTCACGTGGCCTAACCTATATAGATGGTGTCCGACCTCACAGTGGCCTGACAACTATTCTATCGATGCTTTGATGCTCCTCCTGGGGAGACTTAGGATCTCCTTACACCAGGCGGTCGGGGCCTCTTCCCCCAAGAGGTGCCACGCTTGTCTACAGTTCGTCAAGCCCTGCCATTCCTCTGCCACCTTCGCAGTTGTTCAACTGTTAAGCACCCCTTTCAACACGCTCTCTGCCATTGGTACCCTGCGATGCAGCGCCCGGCATCGAGTCGCGCCCCTTTTTGCCAGTCGATCCGCCTTTTCGTTGCCGATTACTCCCGCGTGCCCTGGTACCCAATATAGAGTAACCCTGTTCACGGAGGATAGTCTATCTAATGCTACCCTGCAGCCCCACGTCACTTCCGACCGAAACTCCGCAGCCCCTGCTGCCTAAAGTGCGGCTTAGCTATCCGAACAGATGGTGATCCGCTTCCGCTCTAACTCGTCCGCATTACCTTATTGCTCTTACCTCTGCCTGGAAAACGGTGACATGCGAGTCCAGCCAAAGGACAAGCTCAGTCATGCTTCCCTTTAGCCATGCCACCGCCCCAGTACCTACCTCACTCTTAGAGCCATCCGTGTACTAGATCAGATCCTCCTGGTTACGAGCATCCTCTACGTAGTCTGTCCTTAGAGGAATGGTCACCCGAAAGTTCCTGCCACAGGCAAACTTTTTAGATGTCCTATCCCTACCAAAAGTTATCTGATCCTTTCCCACAATATCCACCAGATTCCCGTCACAATGTTGCCATCTTCTCAGGTCACTTAGGACTTTTTGGCTCTCAGGGGTACTAAAGCACGCGTTCCTGTGATGCCTCTGAGCATCAGGTTCTGGATCGAGTCCAGTACCCTAGTACCTCCTTTCGCCCACACCTGGTTGTCCAAGCTATAGCCCCATGAAGCAACCTGGGACGCAGCACAGCGGTAAAGAGCCACAGGATCATGTACAGCCTGATGCCCCACATGAAACCAAAGACCCTCCTACAAGCCCAGTAGGAGGCTATGAGCCTCCTTTTAATCGCTCTCAGGTGCTCCGCCGAATTCAGTTTCGAGTCAAAAACGAGTCGTTTTTCAAATACTTCGCCTATTTTGAGATCGACAAGTTCTCTCCAAACAACCAAATTTCCCCTAGCGACTTTACTTTATACCTACTCGTGATATTGACTAGCACCGTTTTTGCAGGGTTAACAGCGAGTCAAACCTTCCGGCACTAATCCTCTACTATTGAAAGAGCTTGCAGCATAAGCTCCACGAATACCGTTTCGTCAACTGTTGTGACCAACAACAGCAGATCATCCGCATAGGCTTGAGTATAAAAACCCGCCTCATTTAACCTTCGTAAGAGTTCGTCCAGGACCAGAGCTCAGAGGGTCGGAGAAAGGACCCTCCCTTGCGGACATCCCTTACTCACGTATCCTTCCGTCCCTCTGGTCTCCGACGCTGCAATGACTCTTCCCCATTGCAGCAGTGCTCGTATCCATCTCTCGATGCCACTGGATACACTATGCGCCCTTGCATCCTTGCAAATGGATTTCGTGGTTGTGAACTTAAAAGCTGCCAGAACCATTCCCCTATTCCTAATTACTCTGCTTATGCGCTCCGTTGCTCCGCGCAGAGCACAGTCCACCAACTTACCCACCTGATACGTGTGGTGCGTGGTGTATAGCGGCCTTTTCATCAGTGGTCCATCTCTGATGAAGCGGTCTAGCAGCCTCTCCAGTGTCTTCAAGACAAAGGACATAAGACTGATAAGTCGATAATCCTTTGCCACCTCGTCTGTATGCCTTCCAGATGTGGGTAGGAACACCACCCGTACCACGCTCCACGAAGCGAGAATGTGGCTACACTTCATCCTCGCCTTGAAGATGACGGTAAGAGGCTCCAGAAGCTCATCCAATATGCGCTGAAGAAGGGCCGGAAAAATCCCCTCCTTCCTAGGCACCTTGAATGGTTCGAACGTGTTCACCGCCCACCTGATCCTGTCCGCCTGGACTATCTGTTCCGCATTCGCCTCGAATTTTGCCCTCCTCACCTCACTGATCCCATCCTCTGGTCGCTCTAGGGCCATACCCGGAAAGTGTCTGATCAGCATGTGGTTCAGTGCCTCTCCGTTACTCCCTGCCCATTATCCAGATGGGACTTTATCAGTACCGTCTTCTTCACTATTCTGGCCAGAAGTCTGCCAAGCCTCGCAGTATCCGAGATACTGCTCATCTCATCACAGTATTTCCTCCACCCTTCCTTTTTTACCTATTCAATGGCTTTTTTGTACTCTCTCTGAGCCGACCTGAAGGCCCAGAGAGTCTCCTCATTTCTGGTTCTCCTCGATCTGTTGAGGAGACTCCTGAACTTCTTCCAATGCTTACTGAGCGAGTCATTCCACCAGGGTATCCCGCCGGTCAATTCCTCTGTCTTCAGGTCGCAGCTGCTCTCGAAAGCTTGATTTATCTTTTCCCCCAAGAGCACCGTCGTCCTGTCGACATCCTCAACCGAGTCGAGCTCCTTCGGGAAGTTCTCTAGTCCGACCGCCAATTTCGCTTTGTACTCCGCCCAGCGAGTTCTCCTCAGATTTCTCCATTGTGTCACCTGCCGTACCATTCCACCAACTTCGAAGCAAATGAGGCTGTGGTCCAACATGGATACCTGACCCTAGACTCTCCAGCCGTTGAGCCACGCCCACAAGCCTCTGGAGGCGATTCTTATGTCAATCACTTCTTACCGGGTTCTATTCCTGAATGTGAATTCCCGTCCCCTAATCAGTATGTCCAGATTCGTTCCTGAGGTGAACACTAGAAAAGCTTTTCTCCTACCAATGCAGCCCGAGCTACCCCACACCGTATGGTGCGAGTTAGCATTGCATCCCAAAATGAGATCAGTGTTGGGCAACCGATTGTGCAAAAGTGCCACAAGCTACCGAACGACGGAAGCGCGCGGTGGCAAACAGCGGCGGAGCCACGAAACTCGCGGCCACAGCAGGGATAGTCTCGTTCCACACAAAACTCTCATTCCACCCAAAATTCAGCGCATGCGCAGAAACGTATTTTCGTATCCCGCGATTCCCACCGAGAAGTCTCGTTCCACCCAAAACCTCTGTCTTATCCGTCCGCCAAGATAGTTCCGTTTCACCCAAAATCTCTGTTTTATCATGCCGGTGCGGCAAAACGCGATTTACCAATCGGACGGCGACCGGCCGGTAACGTCTCGCTGCGCGCTACTCGGCAACTAGAGACTCTCGCCCCAGAGATTATTTGCAATACATATATAGATATACAACGTACTCTATGCACATAAAAGAATGCTATATCTACGAAAAAATTATTTATACTTTATTGTTATAGTAATTAATTATAAAAATAAAGATAATGATTCCAATAAAATGAAAATCTCTAAAGTCAAAGAGGTAGATGGAGGCAATATCCACGCATATACACAGAGAAAAGAAAATCTTTACATTAAAAGTATGCTTCTCTAACTATAAAATCCTGATGTTATTTGTGCCAAAGTATATATTTCTTAGTAGTTAACAATATTTCTTAATAATTAAGTAATATTCCTTAACAGTTAAGATACAGGACATAATTCAAATTTTCTACAATTTCTAAGACATGGTTTCTTAACTATTAGGAAATATTATTTAGCCGTTAATCAATATTCATTTGTCCGTATCCAAACGTCCGTTCGTCAATAGTTAATGACATTCCTTTAATGTAAAGAGTTTATTTTCTTTGTGGATCCTTCACTGCAGAATTGCAATATATACACGTGCAGTATTTGAATCTATTATATGCACCTTAACTGCCGCAAGTCTGGTGTAATCGTGCTGCGTAGACTTACAAGGATAGTGCGTATCCTTTGGATCACGGATTTGCATCAAATTGAAATATCTTGTTATAGAGTAAAAAATATTGAACCCCTGTTCCAGGATTTTATTCTCATAGCCCTTTTTTCTCGAGATATGTGCCATGTTATGTTAAAAATGCGTTATTTTTCTAAAAAAATGATGTCTTCTATTGTACGTAACTCTGTAAGTATTCCCGTTACGAAAATGAGCGACAAAAATTATAAAAGTAGACAGAAAACGCTCTATTTTAAACACCGTATGACTAAAAATATTGATTTTTCAGAAAGTTACGATAAATCAAAGATAGTGTGAAAAAATGATTGAAAATAGCACCCTTAAAATCCTTTAAAAAATGTGAAATTTTCCATGATTTTTTTACACTATCTTTGATTTCTCATAAGTTTCTGAAAAATGGATACTTGTAGTCAAAACAATAAAATAAAACTTTTTCTGCCTACTTCTTTAATTTTTTTCGCTCATTTTTGTAACGATAATACTTGCAGAGTTACATGCAATAAAAGAGACATCATTTTTTAACAAAATAACGCAATTTTTTTTATATACATGGCACATATCTCGAGAAAAAAGGCCTATGAAAATAAATTCTGGAACAGAAATTCAATATTTTTTACTCTAAAAGAAGATATTTAATTTGGTAAAAGTCCGTGACCCAAAGGTTACGCATTCTCCTTGTTAGACGCAAGTTCTCTTCCGCAATTCTGGTGTAATTCTAATGCAGGTGCACGAGCTTTACTGACACCTACAACTTCCACTTTTGCTATTGCAAATCTGCTGAAACCTACAACAAATTGCCTTACGTAAGAGTATGCGAGCAGAAACACAGTAAAAGTATGAAATGGACAATGCAAGCTCTGCGCAATCGCAAGCGCGAAAGGTTCTGCTACCAGGGAATCTTCGCACGCGTGCTTTTCTTTTAAGAATTTGCAGACATTGGTCCAAAATAAAGACAGCTTGGACGTGCCACGATTCGCGCTCTCCAAGGCGACATTCGCACGCGTGCTTCTGCTTTAATAATTTGAAAACACTGCTTCAAAATGACGGTAGCTTCAATGTGCCAGGAGGCGCGCTCTCGAAGACGAGCTGTGCACGCGTGCGTTTGCATTTATGAAGCGAAAACACTGCTTTAAAATAAAAGTAGCTTTAACGTGTCATGAGGCTGATTCTTGAAGACGAGCTTTGCACGCATGCTTGCAAAAGCAAAAGCAAGACTCGGCTACAAAAAAATAAAATTTGATAAAATTAAAAAAAAAAATTGTATCAACTCATGCATGTAATATGGCCTTTTTCACGTGTGAAAGTAGGAGAGACAATTTCGCATTTCGAGCATATTTTATGAAAGTGGTAAGAAATATCCATTTCTATCCCAAAATAGATGAGAAATGAATATTTCTACCTCTCTAAATGTAGGTATAGTTAATTGTGTATGCATTTCAAATTATTTGAATTTTCAACTTCGTTGTGTACAACTCGAAATGCCCAATTCTCTCTCCGAATCACACACGTAAAAAGGCCATGTCACGCCTCCGTTAAAAATAAAATACGGTGAGTAACACACGGGAAGAATAGTATATTACGCAACTGCGGAGGTAAAGACTAGGCCAGTACAGATCACGTGGAAATTTCCACCCGAGCCGAAGGCGAGGTGTCACAAAGAGATTATCTACAAAATAATTAATATTGCTATGCAATATTCCCTGGCTACTCCCTGATTCGCGCTAAAGGCTATGATTTGCGCAAAAATCATCTCCTGGGCAAGCGCGTCTAGTCATCAACTTGAATAAACATCGGTAACGAGCTCAGCCATTCGAAAAACCCCCTGGATACCGTCGGATGCGTACTGAAACCTTTGATTTGCGCAAAAATCGTCTCCTGGTCATGCGCGTTTAGTCATACACTTAAATAGACCTCGGAAACGAGCTCAGAGACTCGAAAATCTCTCTGGATACTCTAAGAGACGCCCTGAATCAATTGATCTGCGCAAAAGAAAGTAGTTAAGTAGACCTAAAAATCCAGTTTAGCGGGTCGAAAAATCCACTGACTAGGAGAGGCCGCGAACTCCGGATCACGGATTCGGCTGAAACTTTGCGATAGGTTTTTTGATGTAGAAATATAAAGAAAGCTGCAATATTAGATCCTAACGCTAAACAAAACTGAAGTTCTGCGCCTTTTTAGCTTTATTTTGAAAAAAGGCGTGAAAAAACCTCTCCTTGAAACGGTAACCATTTAACTCCGGGGAGTCTTAAATATAATTTCAAAAATAGAAAATAAAACTAGAGAAAATGAGCCTTCATTTGCGTTTTTAAGAATTAAAAAATGCTGATTCCTTCAAAAATTATTTAAGTTTGAAATTGAGCATCGAAAGTGCATCAAAATATGCCGGCAGTCGAACAGTTTAATTTCAGGGATTAAACAGTGCATTTTCGATGTTGATTCATACAAAATACGAAAGTTATACAAGTTTAAAAAACTTGTATAACTTTCGAAGAAATCAACATTTTTTAATTCTTAAAAAAGCAAATGAAAGCTCACTTTCTCTAGTTTTATTTTCTATTTTTGAAATTATATTTAAGACTCTCCGGAGTTAAATGGTTACCGTTTCAAGAAGAGGTTTTTTTCAAGCCATTTTTCAAAATAAAGCTAAAATGGCGCAGAACTTAAGTTTTTTTTTGAGCGTGAGGGTCTAATATTGCAGCTTTCTTTATATTTCTTCATCAAAAAACATATCGCAAAGTTTGTGCCGAATCCGTGATCCGGAGTTCGCGGCCTCTCCTACTAAGTACTCCCAGACTCGCGCTAAAGGCTATGATTTGCGCAAAAATTGTCTCCTACTTTTTGAATTTTTTTCGCTCATTTTTGTAACGGAAATTCTTGCAGAGTTACATACAATAAAAGAGACACCATTTTTTAACAAAATAACGCAATTTTGTTATATACATGGCACATATCTCGAGAAAAAAAGCCTATGAAAATAAATCGTTGAACAGTAGTTCAATATTTTTTTACTCTAAAACAAAATATTTCATTTGGTAAATGTCCGTGATCCATAGGTTACGCACTCTCTTTGTTAGTCACAAGTTCTCTTCCGCAATTCTGGTAGAATTCTAATGCAAGTGCACGAGCTTTACTGGCACCTACAACTTCCACCTTTGCTGTTGCAAATCTGCTGAAACCTGTAGCAAATGGCCTTACGTAAGAGTATGCAAGCAGAAACACAGTAAAAGTGTGAAACTGACCACGCAAGCTCTGCGCAATTGCAAGTGCGACAGGTTCTACTACCAGGAAATCTTCGCACGCATGCTTTTCCTTTAATAATTTGCAGACACTAATCCAAAATAAAGATAGTTTGAACGTGCCAGGAGTCACGCGCCCGAAGACTATCTTCGCACGCGTGCTTTTGCTTTAATAATTTAAAGACAATGCTAAAAAATAATAGTGGCTTCAACGTATCAGGAAGCATGCTCTCGAAGATGATCTTCGCACGCTTGCTATTGCATTAACCCTTTCAGTCACAGGAGCTGATATATCGGCACCCTGTTTTTTTTTATTTATAATTTTTATTATATTCTACGCAAAATCCTGACTTTTTTACATTTTCAGATAGTAGAAAGCTTAAACTTTACATCGAATAGGATTTTTTGTCAATCCATAATTGTTTATAATGGTTATAAACAAATATGTGCGAAAAAAACGTGTTTTCTGAACTGAATAGCGTGACTAAATGAGTTAATAATTTGAAGACACTGCTCCAAAATAACGGTAGCTTCAATGTGCCAGGAGGCGCGCTCTCGAAGACGAGCTGCGCCCGCGTGCGTTTGCTTTTATGAAGCGAAAACACTGCTTTCAAATAAAAGTAGCTTCAACGTGCCATGAGACGGACTCTTGAAGACGAGCTGCGCACGCGTGCTTGCAAAAGCAAAAGCACGCGTGCAAGGCGCGGCTACAAAAAAATTTTTGATATAATTTTTAAAAAAATTTGTCTCAACTCATGCATGAAATATGGCCTTGTTCACGTGTGAAAGTAGGAGAGACAATTTCGCATTTCGAGCTTATTTTATGAAACTGGTAAGAAATATCGATTTCTATCCTAAAACAGGTGAGAAATGAAAAATTGGTAAGAAATATTTATTTCTACCCTAAAACAGCTAAGAAATGGCTATTTCTACCCCAAAATAGATGAAAAATGAATATTTCTAGCTCCCTAAAGGGGGGTATAGTTAATTGTGTCTGCATTTCAAATTATTTGAATTTCCAACTTCGTTGTGTACGACTCGAAATGTCCAATTCTCTCTCCGAATCATACACGTAAAAAGGCCATGTCACGCCTTCTTTAAAAAAAATAGGGTGAGTAGTACACGGGAAGAATAGTATATTTCGCAACTGGGGAGGTAAAGACTTGGCCATTACATAACACGTGGAAATTTCCACCCGAGCCGAAGGCGAGGTGTCACAAGAGGTGAAGAGATTATCTACAAAATAATTAATATTGCTATGCAATATTCGCTGGCTACTCCCTGATTCGCGCTAAAGGCTATGATTTGCGCAAAAATCATCTCCTGGGCAAGCGCGTGTAATCATCAACTTGAATAAACCTCGGTAACGAGCTCAGCCATTCGAAAAAACCCCTGCGTACCCTCGGATACGTGCTGAAACCTTTGATTTGCGCAAAAATCGTCTCCTGGGCATGCGCGTTTAGTTATACACTTACATAGACCTCGGAAACGAGCTTAAAGATTCGAAAAACCCTCTGGGTACTCTAATATAGGCCCTGAAACGATTGATTTGCGAAAAAATCGTCTACATCGGATACAGCATTATGTTGAATTTTCAAGAGATTTTCTGATTTTTTTCTCGAGAAAGAAATTAGTTTCGATAACAAGTGCGTTTTCTTTTGTTTACGACAAAAGGAATAAAGGTCAATGACTCATTTTGAAATTTGTCAGAAAGGGAGCTTTTTTATATCTCAGTATCTAGTTCTTTGCCCAAAAGAATCTGATTGTTCTGACCAAAGATATTTGATGTTAAAAATTTGTTTATAAGGTTCTGAATATTGCAATTCTAAAAAGAATATTCGATTGATTGATTAAACAATTTTACCACTTATTACACTTATCGAGCACAATATTTTATTAAAATTTAAAGGGATTTCTTAATTTTTTTATAGAAAAAAATTATTTTTGATCCAAGTGTGTTTTCTTTCGTTTATGTTAACAGGAGTAAAAGTAAGAATTTTTAACTCGAAAACTTCAATCTTTTTGTATAGCATATTAAATTGTAAAAAGTTTGCAAATTGTAATGAGAATTACTCAAAATTTTTGCAGATCGGTGCCAATTATTTTGCTAATTTAAGGCGAATACGACAGTATGAATATCTCTCACCAAAGGCTATAAGATTTGTAAAAAATGTTACCTTTAAAATGCGACCTTGATGAAGAAATAGATCATAGCAAAAATTTACGGGCAATTAAAACTGTCAAAACAGTGAAATAGCACTATTTTCATTGTTTTTACAGCTTTAATTGCACATTTTTTTTATTAATTCAAATTGTTTAACAAACAACAAAGAACAACAAAGAAAACAGTTTTATTTATTAATAAAGTTTTGTTGTGAAAAATTGACTTTTATTTTTTAAATTTAAAAAATGGAATCGATAAATTAGTTTGAGGAAGCATCTTGCCAATGAATTATAAGCGGTTTTATATAGAAAAGGGCATTTTCCAGAGAGTGCTCAAGTTTCTTTCATTGAAAAATACTACGTGGAAGAGTAGAAGTAACGCCGCTTCTGTACGCATTACGGCGCGCGGACTTGGTCTGCCTGGTTCTGCGAGCCGAAGTGGCGTTGCGTTTACTCATTCGCGTTATATTTCTTTATGAATAGAACTTAAGCAGTCTCTTGAAAATACCTTCTTCTATGTACAAAATCCTTAGGTTTCGATTGAAATAAAGAAAAAAATATCTATATTCAAAATATACTTTTCGAGATATATGATTTTTTATAGTGTTTTTAAGGTGAAAGAGGAAAATTTAGAAATGAATGCCTACGTCATTTGAAAGCTGAGAAAAAAATATATTGGAAACGTCTATTAAACATTTCTTTAGGTACATTCTAGTACCGCAAACACGAGTTACAAATACCGTGATTAGTGGCTCCCGCACCACGCTGTGAGAGTCGCCGTCAAAAGCCTCATATCTGGAATACTTATTGGCTAGTAGTTAATTAGATGTATATTAACTATTAATTTTTACTACTCTTCTTCATTATTTTCGTATCTATGACAATAATCTGTAATAATTATATAACGCAATCTTTTCTTTTTTGAATAAAGTTATAACTGACTATATAAAAGTTTTTACGTAAATAATGGTATCATATATTTTCATTTTCAGAAGTACTACAAGTCATACTTAATGTATTTGCATGATACATAAAATAATTATTTATGTACCTTTTAACGTTTGAAAATATTTTTGCCATATTTTAATAAGCATTCCATTAGAATTTAAATAAGGCCGCGCGTACAACAGTTCACACGTCGAAGGCGAGGTGTCACAAGAGGTGAAGAGATTATCTACAAAATAATTAATATTGCTATGCAATAATTTGCACACGTCTATTTTTTGATAGTATTTAAATCGTAATTTACTAAAAAAAATGATATTTCAGCGAATGAAAATTTAGTTGATTAATTATAAATTTTTTTTAGCTTCAATTCATCTCCTTCTTGCACATATACAATTTTTCTAATTATTTTGCCATCCAATTCGAAACCTATTTGGTTTGACAAACGAATTTGCAAACCCTGGTCTCCATTAGTGTAGTTGGCTGCTTCCAAGACTGAAAGAATTAAATATTAATCATAAGGTACAAATAAAACAAACATTATTTAACGTGTTTTAGAATACTATATTGTAATCCCGTGCAAAATGAAATATATTTTCTCCTATTCTATGGAAACTAACTTGTCGCGCGGTACGAAAAAAGTCAACTTTGGAGTTACAGGGGAAGAAAAGACAAAAATGCGTTTAAGGCGAAGAAACAGCTAAGAAACAGCTATACCGTGAAAAATGGTATATTACGTAGTTACGTAATATACCACTCTCACCTGTTCACCTCTCTAGTTAGAGAGGTGAAGACTTGGCCAGTCCAGAGCACGTATTTATCGACAGCTAAGCCGAAGGTGAGGATGGCAAACGTGTGCTCTTGGGTGGCTGTCTTTATCCCCGTGCTGCGTATACGATTTTACGTACGCGTATTCATAAATAATGCTGTATATTATTATTGTAAATTTTAATTATTACAATATAATTACTATTAATACTATTAATAAAAAATACTATGAATCCTAAAGCAGCGTACAGATAATTCTAGTTTCTTTTTATCATTGACTTTAAACATTTGCAAAAGCACTGCAATAAGACGTTCATGAATGATAGTGTACGCGCAATTGTACATTTATTGTCCTACTTACACAGAAAATGTCTTAGGAACGCAGTAGCCCTGTCCAGTGGCACTCCTGCGTCAAACGCATGAAAGGTTGCGCTACGCGTCTGCCCTTCGGAACCGTTGCTCTTTTTTTCGGATATAAGCGAAAGCGCAATAAACCTGCGATTGCGAGTACACTATAATTCATGAACGGTGATGCAGTGCTTTTGACATATGTTCAAAGCCACTCATAAACCAGGAACTGTCAGTACATTGATTCAAGGTTTCTACTACCGCTTATTAATAGTATTAAGAGTTATTTTCTTACGATAATTAAAATTTACAAGAATAATACAACATTATTTATTAATACGCGTCCCACATAGCATGAAATATTCCAAAGAAATATTACATGTAATATTTCGTAGTAATATAACATGAAATATTTTTGAAATATCAGAGAAATATTACATAAAATATTAAAAATACTTTTTTTGTAATATTTTATGAAATATTTCTGAAATATTGATACAATATTTATCGTAATATTTCCAAGAATATTTCGTGAAATATATTCTATAATATTTCACGAAATATTTCAGAAATATTACAGAAATAATTCTAGTAATGTTCGACCATTTTTTCAAACTATTTATGAAATATTTCTATAATATTCATGCAATGTTACGCAGAATATTGTTCGTAATATTTCTGTAACATGTCAATCAAATATTTCATGGAATATTGCAGAAATATTACAGAAATAATACTAGTATTGTTAGTCTAATTTTTTTCAATCTTTTCATGAAATATTTCTCTAATATTCATGCAATGTTACTCGGAATATTGTTTTATAATATTTCGGTAACATTTCAATCAAATATTGCATAAAATATTTCAGAAATATTACAGAAACAAGACTAGTAATGTTCGTCTAATTTTTTTTAAACTTTCCATGAAATATTTCTGTAATATTCATGCAATGTTACTCGGAATATTGTTGCATAATATTTCGGTAACATTTCATCCAAATATTGTATGAAATATTTCAGAAATATTACAGAAATAATTCTAGTAATTTTCGTCTAATTTTTTCAAACGTTTCATGAAATATTTCTGTAATATTCATGCAATGTTACGCGGAATACTGTTGTGAAATATTTCGTAAATATTTCAGTCAAATATTACATGGAATATTTCGGAAATATTACAAAAATAAATCTAGTAATGTTCGTCCATTTTTTTCAAACTATTCATGAAATATTTCTGTAATATTCATGCAATGTTACGCGGAATATTGTTACGTAATATTTCAGTAACATTTGAGTCAAATATTTCATGGAATATTTCAGAAATATTACAGAAATAATACTAGTAACTTTCGTCCAATTTTTGATTCTATTCATGAATATTTCTGTAATATTCATGCAATGATAGGCGGAATATTGCTGCGTAATATTTCTGCAAAATTTCAATAAAATATTTCATGGAATATTTCAGAAATATTACAGAAATAATACTAGTAATGTTCGTCCAATTTTTTGAAACTATTATGAAAATATCCATGAAATATTTCTATAATATTCATGCAATGTTACGCGAAATATTTTTGCGTAATATTTCTGTAACATTTCAATCAAATATTTCATGAAATATTTCTGTAGTATTCATATAATGTTACCCGGCATATTGTTGCTTAATATTTCTGTAATATTTCAGTGAAATATCGCATGAAATATTTCAGAAATATTACAGAAATAATACTAGTAATGTTCGTATAATTTTTTCAAACATTTCATGTAATATTCCTGTAATATTCATGCAATGTTAGGCGGAATATTGTTGTGTAATATTTCTGTAACATTTCAATCAAATATTTCATGGAATATTTCAGAAATATTACAGAAATAATGCTACTAATGTTCGTCCAATTTTTTGTAACTATCATGAAAATATCGATGAAATATTTCTGTAATATTCATGCAATGTTACGCGAAATATTGCTGCGTAAAATTTCTGTAACGTTTCAATAAAATATTTCATGAAATATTTCAGAAATATTGCAGAAATAAAACTCGTAATGTTTCACAAATTTTTTCACACGTTTCATGAAATATTACTGTAATATTCATGCAATGTTACACTGCATATTGTTGCTTAATATTTCTGTAATATTTCAGTGAAATATTGCATGAAATATGTCAGAAATATTACAGACATAATACTAGTAATGTTCGTATAATTTTTTCAAACGTTTCATGAAATATTTCTGTAATATTCATGCAATCTTACGCGGAATATTGTTGCGTAGTATTTTGGGAACAATTCAGTTAAATATTGCATGGAATATTTCAGAAATAATACTGAAATAAGACTAGTAATGTTCGTCTAATTTTTTGAAACTATCATAAAAATATTCATGAAATATTTCTGTAATATTCATGCAATGTTACGTGGAATATTGTTGCGTAATATTTCGGTAACATTTCAGTCAAATATTGAATGGAAAATTTCAGAAATATTACATAAATAATACTAGTAATGTTTATCCAATTTTTAGAAACTATCATAAAAATATTCATGAAATATTTCTGTAATATTGATGCAATGTTACGCGGAATATTGTTGCGCAATATTTCGGTAAGATGTCAGTGAAATATTGGATGGAATGTTTCAGAAATATTGCAGAAATAAAACTCGTAATGTTTGTCAAATTTTTTCACACGTTTCATGAAGTATTTCTGTAATATTCATGCAATGTTACGCGGAATATTGTTGCGTAATATTTCGGTAACATTTCAGTCAAATATTGAATGGAAAATTTCAGAAATATTACATAAATAATACTAGTAATGTTTATCCAATTTTTAGAAACTATCATAAAAATATTCATGAAATATTTCTGTAATATTGATGCAATGTTACGCGGAATATTGTTGCGCAATATTTCGGTAAGATGTCAGTGAAATATTGGATGGAATGTTTCAGAAATATTGCAGAAATAAAACTCGTAATGTTTGTCAAATTTTTTCACACGTTTCATGAAGTATTTCTGTAATATTTATGCAATGTTACACTGCATATTGTTGCTTAATATTTCTGTAATATTTCAGTGAAATATTGCATGAAATTTCAGAAATATTACAGAAATAATACAAGTAATGTGCGTATAATTTTTTCAAACGTTTCATGAAATATTTCTGTAATATTAATGCAATGTTACGCGGAATATTGTTGCCTAGTATTTCGGGAACATTTCAGTTAAATATTGCATGGAATATTTCAGAAATAATACTGAAATAATACTATTAATGTTCGTCCAATTTTTTGAAACAATCATAAAAATATTCATGGAATATTTCTGTAATATTCATGCAATGTTACGCGGAATATTGTTGCGTAATATTTCGGTAACATTTGGGTCAAATATTTCATGGAAAATTTCAGAAATATTACAGAAATAATACTAGTAATGTTCGACCATTTTTTTCAAACGTTTCATGAAACATTTCTGTAATATGCATGCAATGTTACGCGGAATATTGTTGCGTAATATTTCAGAAACATTTCAGTTAAATACTGCTGGAATATTTCTAAAACGTTTCTAGAAAGATTGAAAAAATGTTCTTCAATCTAACGACGAATATCGAGACGTTATTGCTGAAATATATCATTAAATGTTTCTCCGAAATATTAGTGCAATGTATCCGTTTATATTTTCTCGGAAAATTGCTGGAATATTCCAGAAATATTTCAAGAAAGATTGAAAAATAATTCTTCAATCTAACGTGGAATATCAAGACATGATAACTAATATATTTTACGAAACGTTTCGCCGAAATAATCCTGCAATGTATGGAGTTATGTTTTCTCGGAATATTTGTTGGAATATTTCCGAAACGTTTCTAGAAATGTAGAAAAATAAATCTTCGATCTAGGGATGGGCGATACATATCCATATTTCCATATATCGATATTTTATTCGATATTTTCTAACCCGATATATTAGAATATCGATATCTTATTAGCAAATATCGGATATCGATATGCATACAAATTTTCATGAAAAATAAATTTTAAACCAATTCGGGTCCACCGCAGAGCTCCCGGTGAAATATTAGTTGTTTGCGTGAAAGCGTAGATAAGTGGCAGAAAATAATTAAAAAAAAAAAACTTAAAAAAAACTCAAACCCTAGCAGGTGGAGGAGTCCAAATCTACGCTGAATGAGCGGGTGAAAGTAAAATTAAAATAAAATTTATTCCAAAAGCCAGGCGACGGAAACTCCACACAGAAGTAGTGAAGCATAATATCAAGCTTCGATATCAATATTATGTATCGGTATTAATTATTTCTTTATTATTGATACGTACGATATATTGCTATTATATTATCGATATTTCTAATATCGATAATTTATCCATGTGGACATGAAAAAATGAGCAAAACGTTAATTTAAATAGTTTTTAAACCCAAGTAGGCGGGCGACGCGAGGTCCACGCATATTAGGAAATTTCGTAGACGTGTAACAGTAAGCAAGACAATTACTTAAACAATTTTTTAAAACCAAGTAGCCGTGGGATATGAGGTCTACGCATATAAGAGAATCATGTAGACACTAATAAATAAGCAAAACGATTATTTATATAATTGCTAAACCCAAGTAGGCGGGGGATCCGAGTTCCACGCGTATATGGGAGTGCGTCGAACGTGCATACAAGGCAAAATATTTATATAAATAATTCTTAACCCCAAGTAGGCGGGGGATGCGAGTTCCACGCGTATACGGGAGTGCGTCCGACGTGCATACAAGGCAAAATAATTATGTAAATAATTCTTAACCCCAAGTAGGTAGGCGAAGCAAGTTCCACGCGTATCCGGGAATAAGGCAGACGTGTATATATAGCAAAATAATTATTTAAATAATCCTCATCCCCTAGTAGGTGGGGTATGCTACCGTATACGCGTAGAACTCACATCCCCCGCCTAATTAGAGTTAAAAATTATTTAAATAATTATTTTGCCTTGTATGCATGACTGACTCTTTCCCGTATACGCGTTCAACTCGCATCCCCCCGCTGACTTGTGGTTAAGAATTATTTAAATAATTATTTTGCCTTGTATGCATGTCTAACTCGTTCCCGTATACGCGTTCAACTCGCATCCCCCCGCTGACTTGTGGTTAAGAATTATTTAAATAATTATTTTGCCACATATGCAGGACTGACTCACTCCCGTATATGCGTGGAACTCGCATCGCCCGCCTACTTGAGGTTAAGAATTACTTACGTAATTATTTTACCATGTGTATACGTCTGACGCGCTCCCGTATACGCGTGGAACTCGCATCCCCCGCCTACCTGGGTTTAAGAATTATTTAAATAATTATTGTGCCATGTATGCTCGTCTGACTCGCTCCCGTATGAGGGTGGAACTTGCATCCCCCGCCTACCTGGGGTTAAGAATTATTTAAATAATTATTTTGCCATGAATGCACGTCTGACACGCTCCCGTATACGCGTGGAACTTGCATCCCCCGCCTACTCGGGGTTAAGAATTATTTAAATAATTATTTTGCCTTGTATGCACGTCTGACTCGCTCCCGTATACGCGTGGAACTCGCAACCCCTGCCACTTGGGGTTAAGAATTATTTAAATAATTATTTTGCCATGTATACACATCTGCTTTATTGCAGTATACGTGTGAAACTCGTATCCCCCGCCTACTTGGGGTTAAGAATTATTTAAATAATTATTTTGCCTTTTATTACACGTGTACGTAATACCTGACTTCAGCTTAAATTCACTCGTCATTTGAACGCGCGCTCTGCGGCGCGTAGCGTCAGCGCCAATCGGCGACAGTCTCTACTGCGCAGAGTCGAAGGTGCCGTCTGACTTCGATGCCCGGCATTCAACTTCCCGGCGAAAATGTGGCATCACCACTGCACGTATATAAGGTGGCGCATGCGCGTGCAATTCGGTTTTGGAAACTAAAATCTTTCTTCATCATGGATATTGACTACTCTGCCTATTTGAGGTTTGGGTATTTTTTTTTATTTTCATTATTATTTTTGGATAATCTTGATATTTTGATGTCGTTATTTGGAATGTCGATATTTTAAATGCGATATATTGTTAATATCGATATTTATTATCTCGATATTATCGATATGACAATATCGATATTATTATCTCGATATTATCGATATGACAATATCGATATTTACATGGAATATTGCCCATCCCTTGAGTTCGATCTAACGTGGAATATCAAGACATTATTACTGAAATATTTCACGAAATGTTTCTCCGAAAGATTACTGTAATGTATCGAGTTATATTTTTTCGGAATATTGCTGAAATAGTTCAGAATCATTTGAAGAAAGATTGAAAAATAATTCTTTAATCTAACGTGGAATACCAAGGCATTACTGAAATATTTCATGACATTTTTCTCATGAAATATTCCAGAATATTTTATAAATCTATCCTAAAATATTAGAAAATACATTTTTAGTCAGGCAAGGAACATTGCGAAAATATTATAGTAATATTTCATGAAATGTTTCTGTGTAACATTACTGCAATGTATCGCGTTATATTTTTCCGGTATATCGCAGAAATGCGGTATATTTTTACAAATTTTTAAATTTTGGATCTCAGAGACGCAGCGCTCAAAAAATTTGATGAAGTCCTTAAAATTTTTTTTATTATCTTTTAATCCTTTGTTTTTAAAAGTATGGGCCCTATAAACAGGAAAAAGTAAAAAAAAAACACACCAGTAACTATCTTATGCTGTTCTATCAAAGTTAATACATATACAAATAATTGTATTCGCATGATCTGTGAGTGGTGCATTTTTCATTCTCGTTATTACAAGAAAATATTCACATTGAGGAATAAGAAATATTCCCATTTAAGTTGACAGCTCACGGTAATAGAAAATGAATTAATAGAAATAAAACGTATATCTGTAAAATTGGCTCTCGTGCTTGTCAAAACTTTCATGCTAAAAATTTGTTGCTTTAACTTTTTCTACCTGCTGTAATATTATATATTTTAACACATAAAATATATCTGTATTGTGTAAGTATAGTAACTAAATTTATTGGTCAATAACCTTACACCTGAACAATAGACAACCAATTAGTTTCCTTATTTTATATTGCAGTGCCAAATAGGCTTCATAAAATACTTCCCTTTAAAACAAATGGAAAAAGTAAAAAACATTTTTTTGATATTATGAATCTAACAATTCATTTAAAAAAATATCAATTACTGTCCTTAAATCTTGAATGAATTTGAATAATAAAATTGGATGTAACTAATTACAGGCACATCTGTCATAAGAAATATTTTTCTAACTACACTCACTTTATTTCATATCTATAATGTAATCTATACAACACATATTCTATATATAAAAATAGTGAGAATATATCTTTACAATAAGAAAACTGTAGGTTTATTTAATCTGACAAACTCACTTGTTAACCACAGTCAGTTGCCAAATTTTTCCCATAACTTACTGTCATAACAGATATATTTCACTGAAAGTTTGATCGTGAAACATTACACGAAGCTTTCAGGTAGATAAGTATCACATGCAACATTCCAGAAAATATTACCGAAACCTTCCATTAAAGGCAACAGAAAAATTCCAGTAAGCTTAAGGGAAGGTTACAAAAGTTTCGTGAATCATTCCCGGGATAAAACATTAAGAAAACCTTTTTTGAAAGATTACGGTAAACATTACTGAAATATTTTCGAACTCGGTGTTTAGAAATTTTTTAATTATTAAAAAAAAAATTGTAATGTCGATAAGTAGGAATCTGCATTTTTGTCATTTCGATGTAATTTTTCAGTGAGTCTATCTCATAATCGTACTAATAGAATCTCTAAAAAAATTCTGAGTACTGTATTTGCATATAGAGAGGACGTGAAAATTGTGTTTTTCCAAATTAATGTTTAAAAGTTAAATTATTAAATAATCAAATTGGCTTAATTTTGGACTCCAGATAGCCTAAGAAAAGGAATTTAATGTAAAATATATAGTAACATTTTTTCTGTTATAGCTTATCACGTCTTCGATTTGGAAGGTCTACCTTTTTAAGGCCAAGTGGAGTCTCAAATCAACCCAATTTCATTATTCAATAAATTAACTTTCAAACGTTCATTTGGAAAAACACAATTTTGACGTCCTTCCTATATATAAATTCTGTTCTCAGATTTTTTTTAGCGATTTTATAACTACTATCATGAGATATACTCGTTGAAAAATTGCATCAATATGTCAAAAATACAGATTCCTACTTATCGACATTACAATTTTTTTTCAATTAAAACATTTCTCAACAGTTTTTTGGAAAAACACAATTATGAGGTCCACCGTATATTTAAATACTATACTCAGAATTCTTTTTCAAGCAATTCTATTAGTATTTTGATAAATTATTTAATGAGCATAATGAAATACTAAGTATAAAAAAATGTTTATTATTATTATTATTATTATTATTATAATTTTTACAAATGTTTATTCTTATTATAATTTTTTATTTATTTTTTTTATAAAATCATGTTTATTCAGAGTAATAATTCAAGTTAATATTTTCTTTATTTAGAAAAATATATTCAGTATTCTGATTTGATTTCTACCTTACCGGCACTATATTTTTTTAATTTATCGAATTAAATAAATAATTTTTGAAAACCATTAATATTTTAAATAAAAAAAATAATCAAAATAATAACAATTGTATAATCGTGAAACGTGCATCTTATATAGATGAAAATATCCGAACTCCTTCAAGCGAGCGATAGCGTAACGGATAGCGTGCGTGCGTTGTAACCCAAGGGTCGTGGGTTCGATTCCCGGTAAGGTAAAAAATTTTATGTAAAATTTTTTTGCGATTGTAAAATGGCGATTAAAATTATAGAAATAAGTTTAAAATTATAGAAAACAAACATTTAAGCTTTATTCATTCATGTGCTTTTTAGACATCTTGAGTTAGCACATTTCAAGTCTTAATTATAAGTAATACTTTGATTTCATATTTTTTATTGCTTTAGTCTTAATTTATTATTTCCTGATAAGTTCAAAGTTCGTGATATTTTCTCAGATATGATATTCCTTTTAAGTATAAATTCTTTCGATTTTACAAACGTTTATACGGATGTCAGTTTAGTTTTAGATGGTATGTACATGATTCAATTCAAAGTTTGTGCGGATCTATATATATAAAGGTCATTATTACTATAGAATTATAACTAACACAACCACTTGTGTCTTGAACAGTAACTTCGTTGTTGATAATGTTCTCTACCATGTTTATTAATTCTTGATCCTCTTCGTCATCTACATTTAAGAAAATATATTTTTACATAGTAAACTATAGAAACTGCTTTTAATCCACTTTTAAGATATAAGTGTGCATTTTCAATGAAGTGATACTGTAACAATTTAATGTGAGGAAAATGAAGGGAAAGTTATAATAAACAAGAGTTAAGTTTTCTTAAACAATTACAAAAATCGAGATTTCATGTGACATTCAATAGTACACGGATAGAATTTTTCAGGAAAAATTACCGTAAAATTCACTGCAATCAGAGAACAACCGAAGTCTCTGGGAAGTTTTACCGTTGTCAGGGTAATTTTCACTAACCTTCCCTGCAAATGTTCCTTTACACTCAGAGAAAATTTGTAGGGAAGGTTAGTAAAAATTACCGTGATAACAGTAAAAATTCCCAGAGAATTCGGAGTTCCCTGATTGCCGTGAATTTCAAGGTAATTTTTCCTGAAAAATTCTATCCGTGTACAAATTATGAACAGTAACTTTTAAAACATTATCTTTCTTATACACAGATAAATGCTTATGCAGATAGCTTGTATCATCACCTAAGAGAGGATAATACTGTGACTTACCAATTTTCTCAGGAAAATAGGATACGTTGTTTATCGCCAAGGCTCCACTTCCCTTTCTCCAAATTTTCCCAAGCTTCCTCTATTTTGTTATCGCTATCCACCGTTTTAGCCAACTTCTTTTGTGGCTCATAACATTCCATAGATTGGGCTAGTTGCAATCTTGCATTAAATGTTAATGTCAGCAGTCCATCTGCACATTAAAAGAACATTAATTTTTATGTAACTTATAAAACACTTACCCTGGTAGAAACGAAAACAATCTTTTTAGTAAAGAAATCGCTTTTTTCATTAGGAAAAAACTTAAATAAAAACATATATATTTTTTTATTATCGATAAAACCATTAATCTGATCATAATTTTCTACTTATTAGGCAAAAAAGTAGATTTAATTTTTATATAAAAAAAATATAATAGTAAGCTATTTATTGTGGCGGGAGTGAGACAGAATTAAAGGAAAAAATGATTTGTTGATCATTTATATCTCCTTAATGAGTGCTAGAACTAAATTTTAATACCCTATTCTTATGTATACTCGAGTACAATATCGTTTTTTGCTAGGTGCTTAAAAATTATACACTGGAATTACTCTGAAATATTTAGATGAATATTTCGATGTTACATGTCTAGGATTCTGTCCATTATTAATATGAGCGAAATAGTGGTTTCACCGAACAATTAGCTATATTTCATATCTATTTACTAACTTTTTAATTTCTACCAGGGTTAAAATGAAATTATAAAATTTAATTTACTCAGAAAAACTTCAGGTAGAGCTTTGGATCCCAATCCCGGGAAATCCAGCGGTTACTAGCTTCCAAAACGTCATTTGTTCGCTTTGCTTCTCTGTATACGCAAAACATTTTGGTTTGCTGCAAACCACTGATTCTTATAATATTCAAAGAATTTATGTAAATTTAGATCATTCTCAAATTTTTCCAAACGTTCTTGATTAATTATATTAAATCCATCACAAATATTATCGTTCGGTAGCAAAGCTAACCCGATAAGCTTTTTAATTAGTTTATGACGCACCGGATTCGTTTTTTTCTGTTCTTTTGTTAATGCAACATTAAACTTCAGAGTATTTTTATAAACAGCCTGTAAATAAAATTTATTTATTATTGTTAATTATTCAGCGTATTGATAATTTTGTGGGCAATATATGGAAGCGATACATTTTTTGTTGCTGTTTCCAATAACGCTATGGTTTTTTTCTCCAAAATGCTTTTTTAGATAGAAACGTGAGTTAAACGAAAAAAAGGGGAAAAACGTGAATTGATAATACAAGTATTGAGCTACAAAATCAAACAATTTTAATTTACAGAAATTAAGTGTTCATAAGTAATAAGTAATAACATTGAAGAGGCGGAGCTGACTGTCAGTGCTTTCTGCGCTACGTCGGAGCGCGCTATTATGGGCGGATTTCAATATTTCGTTGTTTCGCATTTGAAATATATAATGTCATCAATTTTTCAAGCATAACTTTTTATTATAAAACCATATTTCGAATTTATATTTCTTAAGTTTTGTGATAAGTTAGTATTCTTCTAAGGTTCCTGATGCTAAAAATCGTTTTAAATCTAGCCTTTGGGGCTAATAGATTAATAAAATGAAATGTTAAAGTTACAGATAATTTTTGTTGATTTAAACCTTTGTTTTACTTATAAATCATGGTTTCTAATTCATAATTTATTGATATCTTTTTTCTCATTTTCTAAAAATGATCTTTATACTTGCAAATCTACAAAGAGCCCTTGTAAAGGAAAGAGCAGAATTTTTTTTTTCTCTAGGTTTCTTTGAAGACTTCGTCTTTATTGTTTAATACACGGCCCACAGTTGAATGAAACTACTATTCTGCTTCAATATACACATTTTTATAATGATATGAAAAAGATATCGGAAAACTATATTTGTTTTTAAAATATTGCACAGTTTCTTCGGTTAAACAAATACCTTTTTCACGAAATCAAAACAATTTCTTTTAGGTAATTAATTATTATTTTTGTGATAAGATAAGCTATACATCAGAGCGAGATAAATGGCCTAAAAAAAGTACAATGCTCTTTTTAATTTTAAAATTTAATTCTCTATACAAAAGGATCTCTGTTGCCAAACTACACTAATTAGTGCTGTCGTCAAATGTTTGTGCCGCGACTTGGGCAATAAGTCAGTACTTTTTCAAGGAACCTAGAAAAATTAAAAATTCTACGTTGGATAAGGACTACCTCAAGGTTTCCGAATATGAAAACCATTGTTTAGAAATAAAAGAATGAGTCTTCAGTTTATAGCAGTATTAGAAGGCTATAATTGAAAGGATTTTCAGCATCAGAACCCTCGGATTATATTCACCTATAAAAAAAGTGAAGAAATCTAAATTTAAGTGGACCATGTAGCGAGAAAGTACCTGACCATGCGGGAATGTTTACATTGTTTTCTGGTAATAGTACAGAGTGTGGAAATAGTACATTGCGATTAAAGTGCGCTTCGGTCTGGCGACAAACTGTTTTTCAGTCAGTGTGCGTAATTTTATATTTTTATGCCTGTTTATTGTGTGCGTAGTGCCCAATTTGCAAGATTTGGCGGCCAGGGCGAGAAATAATGACTTTGCGTACGGAGTGCGTAAAATAAATTTTATAGTACGGTGTGACCAAAGCCCGCACTTTACTCACGCCTATCCGTGACTAAAGTAGTCCTTTTTTGCACGGTGTTTATCACACGCGCTACGCTCCTGCGCTAACCTCACGGTACAAAAAAGGACTACTTTAGGCACGAATAGGCGTGACAGCAGGCTTTGGGCAGGCAGTGCTGTAAAATAGTATACGATACTCGTGACTTAGTGGCTCTTTTTTGCACGGCGTGAGGTTAGTGTCCGAGCGCAGCGAGGGCGTGTGACTTTAGTCACACGTATCGTAATATATTATTTCGACACTCGGTGCACAAAGCTCATTTCGCACACGCTTGAATAAACAAGCATGCGTAAATCAAGCTTTGTACACGTCGTTTCAAAAAATACTGTTCGATATGCAAGCAAGAAGATGATTTTAACCTCGTGTGAGCTTTTCACCCCCGCTTCGCTTGGGTGGAAACTTCCACTAGGATTAGGTCACTTTCACGCACTAGTATCGATATGTACTATTTTCAACCTCCGGGCACGAAATTCCACTTTTGATGCCTATTCAGCGGGCGCAAATTGACCGATTCACGCCCTACGGCGCAAAGTACTTTACTTCATGTAGCAAGAACCATTTTTATCGCACTAGTATCGACAAGTACTATATTTCGCGCGCTTGTTTATTATTTACTTCGCAAAATGGGCCGCAAAATGTTCTAATCGGGCACTTCGATAGTAAACTCGATAGATAACCACCCGGGATAGCATCTTACCTGGGCGTAATGGAAATAGCATCCCAAAAGCTGAACATTTGGAAAAATTCTTATGAACGCATTTCTGATAGCTCCCTCAAAATCGCTCACAACCAATTTTGGTACGAAATGCGGACAAGTTGTCTTCAAATGCTGCAACAGCGCGACGTAACTATCGCTTGTCCGGTTACCCATTAGCGCCCATATCACAGGTATGATCTGTTTCGTATAAAACAAAAATATATTACATATATGATTGTCTTTATTCAATATACTAAGGTTCATTTGGTCACATATCTAATTCGACCACACACAGACACACACACACACACACACACACACATACATATTTTCTCGGTCTTACTTTATTAAATATAAGTAACTAAAGAATGTGAAAAATATATTTTATAAATTTGTACACTAAAAAAAGTACATGATGTCTAACAATATCGTTGCTCTTACAGCAATAAAAGTCTTACTGTCAGGCTTATACGGATACGAAAACTCGACGACTCGTGTTCATAAGATTTTATCTCAGCTATCAGTACAAGAAAGAGCTATCTTAACGGTAATTTAAACAAGTTCTATCTCGGCGCCCAATGCAAAATGGTTCTATGACGTTCTTCAGTTCAACACAGTTATATCTCTGTGTTTCATGCAAAAAATCGAAATCGGTGGTCAAAATGCAAGTAGCTCAATCGTGCGAGCAGGCGGGTCATCGTAGAGGAGCTTCGCACGCGTATTTTTGCTTTTATAAAGAAGAAAGACTGCTCAAAATCGAGGTACCTTTAATGTTTCAGGAGGCGGACTCTCGAAGACGAGCTTCGCAAGCGTGCTTTTGCTTTTATAAAGCGAAAGTACTGCTCAAAAAAAGGAGTCTCTTCCTATCTACCTCGATTTTGAACGGCAATTTTCTCTTATATAAGCAAAAGCACACATGCCAAGTTCATCGACCTTCATTTTATAGCAGTGTTTTTGCTTTATAAATGCAAAAGCACGCGTATGTAGGTAGTCTTCGAGAACAAGACACCTGGGATGTTTATGCTACCTTCATTTTCGAGCAGTTTCTTCGCTTTATAAAAGCAGAAGCACGCGTGCGAAGCTTCTCTACAATGAAATAAAATATGTCATTATTATAGGGAGCTATAGCTGAGATTGAACTTATGAATAGTAACCGTCGGTATGTGACTGTGACAACTATACTGCTATTAGTGTATTTTGGTTAAGCTCGTAAAAAGATTAAGTGTCCGGACTGCCACGATAATATAATACCGTGAGACTAATTAGGTATATAAATATTTTTATTTTATGTTAAACTTTATTTTAATAAATATTTACAGACGATTCAGAATAAAGCAAGGAAAAAGGTTAAGAGTTATCTTCGCTTCTCGCGTGGTATCCGCAGCTAAGAGTATAGCTATAGTGGCCAATATATTTGTATGAAAACGTACTTATAACATAATATCAAGCAAGCATCGGCATTGCTTTCTCAGCTATATCGAATTCAGCTTGCGAGAGCAATACTTTATCTTGAAGATATGCTGCAACGATTATCTTTTGTGACAAACAAGAAACTCAAATGACTTTCAGTATTTTTGTCCCAACATTACCTCGTATTGTAAACTTGGTATTGCTGTACGACAAATACTTTTTCCTAGTATAAAAGAACTCTCTCTCTTTCTCTCTCTCTCTCTTCCCCTCCCCTCTCTCGCCCTCTCTCTCAACTTCCGTGAAACTGAGTACCAAAAACTTTAATGAGAGCTTAAATATTTTTTTAAAACAATCAATACGTTTTTTAAAAGCTATTTTTTAAGTACGTTAAATTCTAACAACACAATTTGTCTAGTCCTTTTATTTCTTTTGTCTCATCTATTCAATAAGGACTCTCTACAAATGGTAATAATTTTTTTCATGACTGTATAAACTCTCTCCCTCCTTCTCTTTCCCACCCCACTCTACCTCCCTCCCTCCCTCTCCCTCAACATCCGTCAACCTGTGTACCAAAAACTTTAATGAGAGCTTAAATATTTTTTTAAAACAATCAACACGTTTTTTAAAAGCTAATTATTTAAGTAGATTATATAACAACATAATTTGTCTAGTCCTTTTAATTCTTCTACTCTCTTCTATTCAATAAGTACTCTTTATAAATGGTAATAATTTTTTTCATGATTGTACAAATAATAATATTGCTAATGTAAAACTTTCTACGAAAGTATAAAATAAGGCAAGTATAGACATTTTTTCTGAATAATCTATAAAAAACAAAACAATTAGTCTAGTCCTTTTATTTCTTCGAATCTCATCTATTCAATAAGCACTCTCTACAAATGGTAATAATTTTTTTCATGACTGTACAAATAATCTATAAAATAATAATATTTATGATTTTGTAAAAGAAATCAAATAAATACGAATGAGAAGGTCTTTTAATTCTTAGAGTTATTATATGCTGAACAAATTATATGTAAGTAAGTACATTCAAATTTTTCACTGCAAATCAAACAAATGAAAGTTGTGAAATCAATTATCGATAGTCAAGTAATGCAAACAACTCTCGGAAACTACTGTATGACTGTTCTCAGAAATATATTCAAATTTGTTCATCTTTCTGAGCTATACAAATTAAACACAAGAAAGTACTGAAATCAATTTATTGTAGTCAAGTACAGGCCATAAGTTAACTTGACTGACATAATAGAACTTTTCGTATCTAGCGTGTAAAATTACATTTTACGTCCACTTTGTAACTTCAAAATTATTGAGCCAGCGGGCATAAAATACTACTTAGCGCCCAAGAGGCCCAATAGCTCACATACTCTTACAAAACTTTAAAGAACTTACGCACTTTACGCCCGTGTGGGCGAATATTATTTTAATTGTATAACTATAATGCCTTCTCTTTATTTCTAAAATTCATAAGAATTTTTTTAGATATCTACGAAAAGTCAAAGCCTATATAAAAAAATTACATAGTTACCAACACATCACTATTTTTCATGATTCTTTCTCAATTTTGAACTTTCTATAATATTATGCACCTTGGGAGGAAAAGAGAAGTCTAGAGCTGCTCTAGCAGGGGTGGTCCTCGGATCTCCCATACATACTTGGCGGGCCCGACGATTTGCAGTTCAAGGTGTAAGACATAGTCATTTTCATATAAATATTCTTATGTTTAAAGATCAGATAAAATGTATAAATCGGTTGCTTCTACATATTAACTACTGATCCGTGAATCTATCAGTCTGTTTTTAAATAGAAAGTGCAAACCGGCCTGAAAGTATCATATGAGATCTCATATGTAATCCCATAATATATAAAATTGCAGATGACATAGCATATCGAGATCTGATACAAGATATGCGATGCCTGAAATTCTCATATGAGATCTTATATGATATTTACACGCGGGAAAAGGATACACAATAGGTTGCTTATAAAACGGTTAGTAAAATGTAAAGCACTTTAGAAGTAGACTATAAAATTATATGAATTTTTATTTTATTCTCGTTTAAAAAGGACGGACACAAAGAAAAATATTGTGGGTAATAAAAGTAAATCATGATTCTGCACATATAGGGATGTTGTACTTAACGGTACCAATTAAAAATTAAAGCCAATGTAATTATTTATAGTAGACTTATAGGTATAAAAAAATATTGTTAATGAATTTATGCAAAAATTTTGTATTCTATATTTAAGTAGCCCACCGGTAAACTGCAAATCGTCGGGCCCGCCAAGTATGTATGGGAGATCGGAGGACCACCCCTGCTAGAGTAGCTCTAGACTTCTCTTTTCCTCCCAAGGAGCGTAATATTATAGAAAGTTCAAAATTGAGAAAGAATCATGAAAAATAGTGATGTGTTGGTAACTATGTAATTTTTTTATATAGACTTTGACTTTTCGTAAATATCTAAAAAAATTCTTATGAATTTTAGAAATAAAGAGAAGGGATTATAGTTATATAATTAAAATAATTTTCGCCCACACGGGCGTAAAGTGCGTAAGTTCTATAAAGTTTTGTAAGAGTATGTGAGCTATTAGGGCTCTTGGGCGCTAAGTAGTATTTTATGCCCGCTGGCTGAATAATTTTGAAGTTACAACGTGGGCGTAAAATGTAATTTTACACGCTAGATACGAAAAGTTCTATTATGTCAGACAAGTTAACTTATGGCCGGTAGTTGACTACAATAAATTGATTTCAGTACTTTCTTGTGTTTAATTTGTATAGCTCAGAAAGATGAACAAATTTGAATATATTTCTGAGAACAGTCATACAGTAGTTTCCGAGAGTTGTTTGCATTACTTGACTATCGATAATTGATTTCACAACTTTCATTTGTTTGATTTGCAGTGAACAATTTGAATGTACTTACTTACATATAATTTGTTCAGCATACAATGACTCAAAGAATTAAAAGACTTTTTCATTCGTATTTATTTGATTTCTTTTACAAAATCATAAATATTATTATTTTAGAGATTATTTGTACAGTCATGAAAAAAATTATTACCATTTGTGGAGAGTGCTTATTGAATAGATGAGATTCGAATATATAAAAGGACTAGACAAATTGTGTTGTTTCTTATAGATTATCCAGAAAAAACGTCTATACTTGCCTTATTTTATACTTTCATAGAATGTTTTATATTAGCAATATTATTATTTGTACAGTCATGAAAAAAATTATTACCATTTATAAAGAGTGCTAATTGAATAGAAGAGAGTAGAAGAATTAAAAGGACTAGACAAATTATGTTGTTATAGAATCTACTTAAAAAATTAGCTTTTAAAAAACGTCTTGATTGTTTTAAAAAAAATATTTAAGCTCTCATTAAAGTTTTTGGTACTCAGATTCACGGATGTGGTGAGAGAGGGAGGGAGGGAGAGAGGGTGGGGTGGGAAAGAGAAGAAGGGAGAGAGTTTATACAGTCATGAAAAAAATTATTACCATTTGTAGAGAGTCCTTATTGAATAGATGAGACGAAAGGAATAAAAGGACTAGACAAATTGTGTTGTTAGGATTTAACGTACTTAAAAAATAGCTTTTAAAAAACGTGTTGATTGTTTTAAAAAAATATTTAAGTTCTCATTAAAGTTTTTGGTACTCAGTTTCACGGAAGTTGAGTGAGAGGGAGAGAGAGGGGAGGGGAAGAGAGAGAGAGGGAAAGAGAGAGAGAGATAAAGGGGTGGGAGGGCGGGAGAGACTAATACTTGGCTTAGTTTAAACTTTTGTAAAATGTTTTTTAGATATATTCCACAACTTTTTAATAGAAAATAATAATTACACAGTGTGATAACATTATGAGGGTTTATTATAGTATAGTATATTTTTAATATCATTAGTAAATGATAGTATTGTTATTCACAAAAGTTTTAAATTTGAATGTTTCTTCAAGCAGCTCGAAAAATAATTACATTAGTAAAATTTTTTGAAATAATATAATCAAACGCGTATATTCTTAGGTATGATGATAATTTAACAATACTATTAATTATTGTAAAGTCATATGAAAATATCATTCTTTTTATGTTTTCAGTTTGCAGGAAAAACTTATATACATACCTTATTTTATACTTTCAAAGATTATTATTAAGAAGACAAATTACATAAATACTAAAGGGATCGATATTTTTTTGAACAAATTAGATCTAAAACAAAGCTTTTAGTTCATATTTTAATAATTTTTTTTCAGAGCATTTTATAAGTATTTTCATTTTTTGGTACTAGAAGTTGATTATTAAAGCCTTAAATTATATAAGACTGCTATATGACAATATCATTATTTATTTTTGTAGCTTCGCAATTAATTATTGGCACCATGAGCCAGTAATTAATTATATTATTCTCAACACTTGGATTTGTTGAAATTATCACTAGAACCCGGTCAAAAATATCCAGCTAGGAAACCCAGTTGGATCTATGTCACATGGGAAATCCAGCTGGATCCGGGTGGATTTACACAGATTTCAGTAGATTAGATTAGACCACTTGTATTAATAACCCATCATTGCTACACGACTTGTCAAATGTGAGAAAAAAGCTTTCTCGATATTCTTTTATAGTAGAGATATAAGTTCTTGAAATTATTATTGTAACTACTGAAATTAAGGCGATGTGAACCTGAAAATTAACCCAATTGTATTATTTAATAAATTAATATGCGAACGCTTATTTGGAAAAACAAATCTGTCAGGCGCTCCGTGCATGTAAATACTATGCTTAAAAAATTTTTTTTGTGTGATTCTATAATCATTTCCATGAGATACACTCGTTTTAAAAACTGGCTAAATTCTAGAAATGCAGATTTCTACTTATCGGCATTGCGGGTTTTATTTAATAAAATAAGTGTTCTGCGTTGATTTTTGGAAAAACATGCCTGTCAGGCGCTTCGTATATATAAATAATATACTCAAATTTTTTTTGGAGTAATTCTATTAATATTTGCGGAAGATGCAGACATTCTAAAATTATGCCGGTATATCACATTATCTTAATAATCCATCATTTCCACACATAATCTTGTAAAATTAAAAATGCAACCAGTTTATGAACTAAGAATCACTGAGAATAAAAGCTTTCTTGACATTCTTGTATAGATAAAACTTTTTGAAATTATTATCTGAATCTTGTCTAGAAAAATATTTACTAAGAACTCTGAAACATTTTGACGTCTCCCATTGTGAGAAATCATATATTAGATTAACTGAGCACTTTTATTCGTTGAAATTTTCACAATAACATATCATTTTTACTTTTTTCAGTATTCCCATGTTCATTAGCTATAATCTTTTTATTGGCACTTGAATAAATATGTACAACAGCACAGCACTGATATCGACTAAGTTTTTTGAAGATGACAGATGCTTTTTAAACCAAGGCTCAGACCAATATTTCAAATCGGCATCATAAATTATATTGTATATTTATAATCTCACATGTCGCTCAGCAATATTTTCTTCTATGCGAAAACTTATTATGAAAATTATGAGCCTCATAACACATAATTATTCAATAAACACTTGTTCTATTCTCAAAACACTTGAAACTGATTTTTAATAGAAGTTTTAAAATTTGATTATAAACACTTCATGTAACACGTCATACTATATTTTATTTATTATTACACAAAACACTGAAAATTATATTGTATATTTATAACCTCGTGTATCACTCAGCAATATTTTCTTCTATGCAAAAGCGTATTATGAAGTTTACGAACCTCATAACACGTAATTACTTATTAATACATACTTGAGCTATTTTCAAAACCTTTCAAACTGATTTTAAGTAGAAGTTTTAAAATTTGATATAACACTTCATGCAACACATTTTACCGGTATTTTATTTTTTTATATTACGTAAAACACTGATTAGTTGCCATTTTTTAATCACTATGTTATTTGTTATCTATAACATTTGATTATATGTGCACTTCGTGCAACACATCATACCGGTATTTTATTTTATTTAACACAAAACACTGATTACATGCCATTTTTTAATCACTATGTTATTTGTTATTAATAAAATTTGATTATATATATGCACTTCATGCAACACATCATATTGGTATGTTATTTTATTTATTACACAAAACACTGATTAGATGTCATTTTCTAATAATCACAACATTTTTATTATCAATATAATTTTCAACTTGATACACGATCTATGAAAATCACAATTTTCTTTTCTTATTTTGAAAAACTTACTTCAAAACGTAATACTTCTTTCGTACTTTGAGTCCAATACTTTCTAAATAAACATCTTAGTTGTTGTTTGTTTTATGTATGATTCATTGAAAGCAATGAAACTGTCATTTTCTTCATTGACATCCACGTACTCTATTTGCCCTGTCAAATCTGAAGACAAATTTTTAACATTCTTCTAAAATTATATCTCATATGAAAAATTTTCATGTTGAGAATATATAGATACATCTTGAAAAATATTGTGTCGTAAATAGTATTTGCCTGCTCTTCCATAATAATATTGGTTTGGTTTTTCTTTCTTGAGTAGTACTATATTCTTACTATCTTCTTTAACATAAATTATTCTATTCTTAAGCGTCTGTTCTTGTATTAAAATAAATTTTTCTTGTCCATTAATAATAAAATAACCACCAGGGCCATGAGGGTACTCGTTCATTTTTGCTAATTCAAAATTAGATTTTTCAGGTAGTACACAATTAGAACTCAACATTATTGGCTATATTACATATATCTCCACATTTCCAAAATGAGTCGAAAAAAATCTTCTGGTATAATATCTGTAAGATAATAATTAATGAATTCTTCTTCGTTAAAAAATATTTTTTAACGGTTATCTATTTACTTGGTAATATCCTTATATTTTCTGATATACACTGTAAAAATAAAAACAAGATTTCACAAAGTAACAATGCTTATTGTAAATTTATTGATTTATAACTTGATAATAAAAGTTTGCTACTTATCTGATTATAATATATTGTTATTGCCTATTGATATTCACAGCTGTTAACATAGGTTATTTTCCAATCAACTTGAAGATTTAAAAATTTCTTGAGACTCATGGACATACAGAAGATTCGGTTATTAGCCTACTCCACTTTTTCGATGAACTTGAATAATTAATAATAATTAATGAACTCTTCTTTGTTAGAAACTTTTTTTTAACAGTGATCGATTTACTTGGTAATAATCCTTACATTTTTTGATATACTCTGTAAAAATAAAAACAAGATTTCACAAAGTAACAATACTTATTATAAACTTTACTGATTTATAACTTTATAATAAAAGTTTGTTACTTATCTGATTATAATAGATTGCTATTGCCCATTGATATTCACAGCTGCTTATATAGGTTATATTTTTCCAATTTTTACGAGTGGTAGCTTCCAGAGAGAAAGCGCGTGCGGCCATGAACTCATACAGACTCTCGAAGAACGAAGACACATAGCCCAACACAAACTCCCGGTCAGCAATATGCCGAGCGTTGATAGAGGACGTCGAATATCGAAGGTGCATGACATCAACCAATGCGAGTCAGCAGAACAGCGAATCCGCGGGGCACTGAATCACTGGCACGAGATCTGCACGTCGAATTAGGGGGAAGAAACGAACAGCCGATGGGCAATGATCCCCCACTTACGAGCCCCAAGGCAGAGATATAAAAACCGAGGGAAGCGCATCCAGGACACAGAAAGAAAGAGAACGAAAGCGGGGTCAGAGGGAGGACGGAAGCGAGGTACGAGGGACGAGGACGAGCGAATAACGAATTTACGAGAGGACGTCGATCGGTTGCATCGCGAACGCGTGTTAGGATTATCTCTCTCGCGCCTATAAGTATTTTTATAAATAACCCAAGTATACTTTAACTCTAGTTGTATCGTTTCGAGTCTCGGCTTGGAACGACACGAACACCTCAGAACCCTTCGTACGTGCGCGAACCGTGATAGGCTCACACGTAACAATTTTCTGGTGCTAGGTGTGGGGTGTTCGTTAGAAATACATCTGAGTAAAATCGCGAAGTACGAACCGAATACGTGCCACTCAACGCTTGACAGGAAGGGAGGATGTTACATGTCTCCATCATCCTTATTGTGGTCTACCTACAAGGGTAAGTGAAACTTTTAATACCCAATTATTGCACCCTGTCTCTCGTGGGGAATCATGTGACCAATAAGGAGCGAGTTAAAAGAAGGTAAAATTACGGGCCATGAATACTGAGTGATTTTGGTTCGTGGAACACTTTAAATCTATCATGTTTAAGAAACTCTTGTCGCGTCGAAACATGAGGAATAACGAAGAATATAGCCTTGACTCCGCGTGGCAAAATAAAGCCGCCGGATTCGATCCCGACGTAGAACTAACGCGGTGCTCAGGGGCACGCCCTCGAACCCCCGGGTTTCGAACGACGGATCAGCTGGAGGCCGACATTAATGGTGCTCTCGCCTGTGCCGACATGGCAATAGCTCTATCCTTTCCCGAGGCTTTGGAAATCGCGAATCGGAAGGTCGATCACGTTTTATCTGTGGAGGCCGGAGATCTGGGGATCCTGAAGAACACGGAAGTAACCTTAGGGAATTTGGATAAACTGGGAGGAGCACCATCGCCACCGCCGCCACCGCAAGTGTTATATACCACATACCCAATGAGACAGGTTATCGCGTTATCGCACCCCGCAGTAGTATATACCGCGCAATCCATAAACGTGAAATCGCAGGAAGATCCGCCTGACGCAAATAGGCAATATACAAGAAACTACGAATGGCGACCTAACCATTATCGGAGATTGGATTACCGAATCAGTGGAAACGCGCTACACGCTATCGACCTTATTACAATGGAAATGTCTGGGACGATCGTCTTAATCGCTATCAGCAAAACAATAACCAAGGTCGTGAAGGTGATCGAAGATATAGCACTCATACGGAGGGCGGACATAGCTTCAATAACGATAAATACCAGCCGCATCATTATAGAAGGGATCTTAGGAGTGATTGGCGCAATGGTGATCGTCGAGATAACGCAAGATATAACCACAATAACGAGAAAAATAATAAGAATGTGATTGGTCATTAAAACTCTCAGGATGCCCGGTACTAGAGTCCTGCAGGACTTAGGACTGTAAGGAAGAGGTAACCGCGAGTAGACCCAAACATACTATAAGATTATCCCAACTAGAGTGCTAGATTTCCATACACCTGCCAACCATAAAAGAGGAGATGCTTGCCAGGGAAATGCTGGACGCCTGAAACGATTCGTAGAGAATTGTGCTGCCTGCTATGCGAAGAATTCGTAGCACATGATGAAATCTCCGTAAAAACAGATTAATTCCTTGAACAGGACTTGCTATCCAAATATGAAGGTCATGTAAACTCTGCTTGTGAGACTTCGAAAGCCGAAAAAAAACAAGAATTTGTCCACCATCACGTTGGAACCATACGAGGTCGCACGAAAAAAAAAACGAAAAGTTGAATGAATATTAACAATGAATATTAATGAGAACATAACTTAAACTAGCCAATATACTAAGGGCCATAACCAAGATACAAAAAGATAAAGATAGAGCCCTGAGAATATTCAAGGCTATAGATATAGATCCAGTAACACTTATGGATCTCGATGATAAAGAAATTAAACCATCAAATGATTAACTAGCGAACGGCCGCATACACTTGGATTACCTGTAAAAGTCAGACACGCCCCAAAGCCTCTGAGTCGTATCAGAGATGCGAACACGCGCAACGGTCTCTGAGCTGCGAAAGAAAACAGGAACAAGGGAAAGGTCAAACACGCCCCAAAGCCTCTGAGTCGTATCAGAGATGCGAACACGCGCAACGGCCTCTGAGCTGCGAAAGAAAACAGGAACAAGGGAAAGGTCAAACATGCCCCAAAGCCTCTGAGTCGTATCTACAATGCGAACACGCCCAACGGCCTCCGAGCTGCGAAAGAAAATATAAGAAAAGTCAAGCATGTCCTAAAGCCTCTGAATCGTATCAGAGAGGCAAACACGCACAGCGGCCTCTGAGTTACAACGGGACAAAGAAAAGAAAAACGAAAAAGGAATCCAGAACGAGAAAAGGAGGAGCTAACGTAGGATAGCTACAGGGTGGACGGTACATACACACTAGCACAATTAAGAACTCTCACTGCAATGAAACTGACCCAAGTCATATACGAATTTAAGTTTTACTACGACCAAGGTAAAGCACTCACCGTTTCCTCGGGGAGAGGAAAAATGGAATATCTCGCAAAGAAAGCGAGACTCCGCCAAATAGAGACGGAGTATGCAAGGCCGTGCGAAATCGTGAAAATTAATCATAGCAGACATAACACTAAAATAAGAAAAGGGGATCAAACACGAGTCGTACATACGAATATCGAAAAAGTTACGAATCTTTCAATAAACGAATAAATAAGGTTTCAGAAGAGGAGAGTCGTTCGCGCAAATTCATCGCGGCCCCTCACATGACAGGGGAGCATAGCAAACGCTAAAAAAAAAAAAAAAAAAAAAAAAGCGGGGGGAATATATATTTTTTTCTTTTTTCCGCGGCCCCTCCGACGCCGCGCAGGTAAAGGTCGATATCTCGTATGTTCTTCTAAAGAAAAAAAACAGGCCCAATCGCGGGGATTTCGCGCGCCCTAGTCGAGAAAAAAAGCACATCACACTTGCGAAGATACGTCAAACATACAGTTCTTTAAATAAGTAATAATAAATATCTTTAGTTCGGCAGTGAGTATCGCTAGAATAACATATAGTAATTGTAAACATCGAAATTAGTTGGGAAAAAAAAGCACGCTGAAAAAGTTGGAATACGTTTTCGTCATGACCGATCTGGTTATTACAGTAATAACATCACCACTCACACTCACAAGCAAGTGATTCTAACGAGATACAAACGTGGAGGCAAGAGGCTAAAGTTTAGGTTACGGCGCGGAAATATGATTCCCCATTTTAGAAAACAAGAAAAGAAATATAAATAAACTCATCAAATTCCATGGTAGCAAGCGAGAAAAGCAATTTACCTCTTAATCATAAATATAAACAGACGTATGAGTCACGCATTAAAAATGAGTAGTCGGGCTGAATTCGCTAAAACCTACATGTACAACGTACAACGAAGCAGGTGCAAGCACCCTACCTCATCGCAGACACAGAGCGATGGCCCAATCGTCGGTTCCCGCACACGCCATCTCCCTGACCTTTCGAAGGTCAGCTGCCTTGTATTGTATCGAACTAGCGACTCGAGTACTCGTAAAGGGAGAAAGTACGCTTATGGAGTGGAGTCGCGGCGGGGCCGCGGCAAATGGGCGCCGTATATGTGAGTCATGGACCTTGGCAAAAACTAGGTGTGAAGTAGCCCTCAATCGGCTGCATGAAAAAAAAAATGCAATGGCGCAAGTCGTATCTCAACGCTATGCAGCTTTGATCCCAACGGTTGCGTGAAGTGTCCACGACGCGTCAGGGCTATAGTGGGACACACTAAAGCATATACGATAAAACGCGGGTTATGAAGTGAACCACACGCCTACTCATTTATCAAAAAAAAAAAAAAAATCCGCGTTCAGCATAGGCAAGGGATGGCGAATTGCTTTTATTGATCGATAAACCCATGAGAAAGTTTTAAGATATATAAATTTAAAGTTACTGGCTTGTTATACAAGGAAATCATAGGCCCGCGCCGGGGGTATACGCTAGGCATTCATAATATGCACGGGGATAGTCAAAAGAAAAAAAGGAAAACCATTTATCAATAATATAATAATAATCGTTGGAATGATTTGCTTAAAATTTATCACCAGAATCCTTAGAAAATTGTAAGCAGGCACACACGATAGATTACGGCACCAATAAACAAGAATAGAAGACTCGGGACAAACGAGTCATCATTTCAGCCTAACTAGGCGACGCGCGTATTATATACATAAACCGAACCGGGGCCTGATTCTAAATGTGTCTCGGCCTCGATACAACTGCTTTTCCTTTTAAAGGAGCTCCCTGATTGGTCTACAGCTCCGAATTTGGTGTGTCTCGACGTCGAGACAAATTTAGAATCAGGCCCCTGTAGACGGCCTTGTAATCAAGTTAAGACGGACGTCAGCATAAATGTAAAGCGCATACTCACCGCCGCACGACTAATGAATAAAATAAAAAGTTATACTAATAGAGAACCCGACTGGTCGAGCGAATTCTGCGCTATTGAATGGCTACGTAATGGAATAAGAAAAGGGGAACATGCGGGATGTCCGACCTCAACCGTCCGAAGGGGATAATAGTAGTTCCTTCCATTAGGCACATAATAAATTTAAACCCAAAAAAAAGATTCTTACATTAAGATTGAGAAGGTATAGGCGTATGTAACTAGGACTGCTAGTTAAATGAAGAAGAAAAAAAAATAATAATAAAAATAATAATAATAATAATAGCAATAATAATAATAATAATAATAATAATAATAATAATAATAATAATAATAATAATAGTAATAATAATAATAATAAAAACAATACTCTGGAAACTACATAAAAATCTTCATTAAAATTTAATGTAAGTCATAGAAATAAACAATAAATTCATAATTTAAATATCGGAACAGGACCCTATGGCCCACATAATCATTTAGAGAAGGGTTCAGAAATAAGGGAAAACAGAATAGGTAAGATATTAATTTAAAGGAAAAAACCGACACCATATACTACTAGCTCTGGACAAGCGAGTAAGCACAGGGAGCGCATGAGAGGCCAAATGCGATTCGGGAACGTGCAACACGGCATTGCAACAACTACATAGGAAGAAGAGTTGCGTAACCACTCATAAAAACATACGCTGTATGCTTACAATCGGAAAAATGTCAGAGACGGCTTAAACGATCGCTTCTAATTTTAACTATGAGAGGGAAAAGGCATATCACGCCCAAAAATTATTTAAATGATTAATAAGCGTTAATAAACATTTTAACAATAAATCACTATAATTAATAAACTTGCAATCGGAAAAATGTCAGAGACGGCTTAAACGATTGCCCCTAATTTTAACTATAAGGGGGACAAGGTATTTTACGCCCGCAAGTTAGTTAATTAATTAATAAAGATTAATAAAGATTTTAACAATAGATCGCTATAATTAATAAACTTGCAATCGGAAAAATGTCAGAAACGGCTTAAACGATTGCCCCCAATTTTAACTATAAGGGGGACAAGGTATTTCACTCCCGGAAGTTAGCTAAATAATTAATAAAGATTAATAAACATTTTAACAATAAATCACTATAATTAATGAACTAATAATCAGAAATACTTGAGTGAGGGCTTAAACTAATCCCCTCGACGTTAACTACTGGTAAATAACATAACTGAACTGAAAAAAGTTATTTAAACATTCAATTCAGGCTAATAAACATTTGAACAATAAAGCCCTATAATAAATCAACTAATAATCAAAAATACGGGAGTGAAGGCTCAAGCTCATCCCCTTACCGTAGACTACTAGTAAATAGCATAACTGCACTGGAGAAAGTTATTTAAACATCCAATAAAAGTAATAAACGTTTTCACAATAAATCACTATAATAAAACAACTTTTAAGTCATCTTGCTAAGAAATTGTGAAGGTAGAAATTAGACTGCTTGACATTGTATGAAATTTGTATGCACCACAAATAACTATATAGTAAACCGACTAAATGGCAACCATCATTTAGATGTCACCCTCGAATGACGCCACAGTAACATTGAAACCATCGGCATGCGATATTAAGACTCCCATAGGAAGTCAGGGGAACAGGGGAACAGCTTACCGACTGCGCCATGTGTTACGTTATTTTTATTTACATTTTCAAAATACTAGCCAAATTCATGCGTGCCGCGCGTTATATGTGCTTTCAATTGGCATCCCGTATAACTTATAAGTCGGAAATCCTTTTCTTTCAATTTTGAGGCATCTTTAAGCATTGATGTAATACTGTAGGACATCTACTCTTATCAAACACAAACTTTTGTATATTACTAACATAATTTAGTCTAATAGCCACTACCGACGGAGGATCGATGCTGCAACACATAATGAGAGAATCTGATAATAGCATGCCACAAAGCAAGCTCGCGCAGCCCGCTTCGCTAGAATTGGGAACCCAGCTGAAGAACATAATCAACCGGGCGCAGGAACTAGAACAACGCGACGCCGTGGACGGCGAGTTTATAGCCCTAAAACAAGCAGTCTCGTATTCAGGCGGGTCAATCGTCGCGATCATAATCGTCCTCGCGTTGGGTTGGAAATTCTGGCCTAGGGGAAGGGAGCCCCCGCTACTAATCAATAAAGAACTTTTTCCAGGTACACCATCGCAAGCGCTACTACCTTCAGCGGTACATTATTCGACTACCACAGGGAGAGTCATCACCCTGCCACGCCGTCAGCACGAAGCACGGGTTGGGAAGAATCAGAGCCGCAAGCCCGATCCTATATAATGTCATAAATAAAGAAAAATATATATATATGTACATATCTATTGTTATATCACTATATCATGTATCCAAGTATTAACAAACACTATGTACAAGAAGAATATAATAAGAAGCGAGAGAGAAAAATCGTTAGGTTTAGCATTGTATTGTTAGGTACGCAGACACAAGACTACACACGAATATTAAGACTGTAACTTACACACATCATACCCTAGAAAGATGAATAATTTTGTTAACACTCCCGACCGCTCGACGTCAGCCTTAGCCAACCCTAACAGTATATAGACTTTAGTATCGAACTAACTCTAACCAATCCTAGCAGCAATTCTACGAACCTGCCGCACCTAACCCCTCCCTAACATCAAGAAAAAAAAAGGAAAATTTTTCTCCCGGCCCATCACTTGTTTCATCGCCCCGGAGGTCGATGTCGCGGCCCTCAGACGTGTTACGAGTGGTAGCTTCCAGAGAGAAAGCGCGTGCGGCCATGAACTCAAACAGACTCTCGAAGAACGAAGACACGTAGCCCAATACAAACTCCCGGTCAGCAATATGCCGAGCGTTGATAGAGGACGTCGAATGTCGAAGGTGCATGACATCAACCAATGCGAGTCAGCAGAACAACGAATCCGCGAGGCACTGAATCACCGGCATGAGATCTGCACGTCGAATTAGGGGGAAGAAATGAACAGCCGATGGGCAATGATCCCCCACTTACGAGCCCCAAGGCAGAGATATAAAACCCGAGAGAAGCGCATCCAGGGCACAGAAAGAAAGAGAACGAAAGCGGGGTCAGAGAGAGGACGGAAGCGAGGTACGAGGGACGAGGATGAGCGGATAACGAATTCATGAGAGGACGTCGATCGGTTGCATCGCGAACGCGTGTTAGGATTATCTCTCTCGCGCCTATAAGTATTCTAATAAATAACTCAAGTATACTTTAACTCTAGTTGTATTTCACTTCATCGTTTCGAGTCTCGGCTTGGAACGACACGAACTCCTCAGAACCCTTCGTACGTGCGTGAACCGAGATAGGCTCACACATAACACAATCAAATCCATTCCAATTCATCCAAAATGAAATAATCTGTATATGTATCTGAATGTATATATATAATAAGTACTTATCTAACTAATAAAAGTTATTTTCCCCGTTGATTGATACATATAATTCTTCTCATAATTAGTTGATTTCTTGAGATCTTTGAAATATATTATTATTAACTAACTCACTAAATGATAACATTTGTATATAAAAATACTGACATGTTATATGTAAGGTTAGGCGTCGACCAGATACGGGTGTGTATATGTACTATATATATAAATATATATAGATATACAAGCGTAAAATAGACGACAACCGGAAGTGTCGTAAGAGCTGCAAACCGGATATCTGAACAAGGAGAAGAAAAGTTCGGAAAGGAAACAGCAAATAAAAAAATTCAGCTCTCTATATCTTTTGAACGAGATAATATTTTGAAATAAAATCTTTTGATTTGTGTAGAGCAATGAAATGGCTTTCGATTAAGAGGGATATGTTATATAGTAAAAACTAACGCAATATATGCAAAAGCGCATTGAATTTTTCGTACACCCATTTTAATGTATATGTAGCACGGGTCGCTCCTCTAGGCTTCTTCTATACTTGCCTTCGGAGCGCTCCCGCGCTCCTTGATATTTATTTATAAAGTGACCGTATTCGGGCCACGCATTAAGGTTGTATTAGCCGTAATGTCCCTGTCAAAAGTTACTTTTTCATATTAAACTGCGATAAATGATTATGTAAAGCAATTGATCAATTGGTAGTTCTCACAATCAATGTATTAATGCAATTGGAATATCATAAAATTTAAAAATAAAAATCAAAGCAAAACTGTTAACTCGATACTATTTTTTTAAAAATCGTCATTACGTTGAAATTAGTGCATTTTGACGATTTAAAGAAATTAAACATTGAGAATTCAAAATTGATCAATTGCTTTACATAATTATTTATCGCAGTTTTAACGTAAAAAACTAACTTTTGGCAGGGATCTTACGGCCAATGTAACCTTAAATTTAGGAATGCTTACTTGGTCGTTGACCTCAACCATGATTGTTAAAAACTGGGATTTTGTCCAGCTTAATTCGAGGTTGGGTCGAACTTTGAATGTCCCATCAACATGCATAGTGTTAAACACTATTGCTGATAGCATATTTCTATCATACCATGCGACATGGTCATATTTTTCGCATTTATCATAGCTGCAAAAAAGCACCGTTTGCAGCCTCTGTGGTTCGCCCTTGTAGATGTACGTAAGGGAGTCATCAGTGGAACTGATTTTATCCACCAATTCCACTATACTTTTGACTCCCTTAACGTTACCTACTTTGGAGTGTTGTTAATAGTATACATCTATATTGTACGCATGGTACGCATGAATATAGACAGTAGGTATGTGTGAGCGCGCGACTGTATCGAGAGCGCGCAATGTCGTATGAGTCCGAAAGTAAACATGTACCTCTCCCCTTCTTAGTGCGTACCTGAGCAAGCATCGAAGTCGAGATGCAGCGAACGATACGCTGCTCTCTCTGTCACTACTGCCGTACGCCGAACGGAAAGCACCTTGCGCTAGGCGCTATGAAGCGCCCGTCTTATTTTATACTTATGCCTAAATAAATAAGTCATTCTTTTATACTTCAAATGTGTCTCTCCATCATTAATAATAATACCACACCTCAACATGGTGGTAGAGCGTGGTTGGTTTGCCACGAAGTGGTAAGTGCTTTTACTCTTATCTTCTATACGACTCTCGAGTCGTGTAGAGATAATTAAAGTGCCGGGTATGTGAAACGTATATGGAGAAGAATCGAAATTGAAAATCGAGCAAGAAGAAAAGTCCGAACACGAAGGAAAGTTCGAGACATCTATTGAAGAAGAAACGACCTTGAAGGTCAAGCACGAAGAAAATCCCGAACACGAAGGAAGTTACGATACCGGTGTTTGATGGAGAAGACTACAGTATATGGAAGAAAAGAATTACAATGTATCTAAAGATGAAAAAGTGTGACGTAGTGATAACCAGATCAAGAGTTGGTGCAGACAAAGAAGACTGGGAAGAAAATTTGATTTACAGTGCCATTTCCAACAAACAATTGGAGTGTTTGTGTGACGAAGATACGGCGTATAAAATAATAAAGAAATTGTGTGATATGTATTTGAAAGAGTCTACAGCACTACAAATTGTGTGTAGAAATAAATTGGAAAAATTGAGACGAGAAAAGTATAGTGATACAGCAACATTTTTCAGAGAATTTGAAAAATCAGTGAATGAATTAAAAAGCGCAGGTGCAAAAATAAGTGAAAAAGAAAAATTGAATTACATGTTGAACACATTGCCGAGCCAATACAGTTACATTGGCGATTTAATAGACACGTTAAAAGAAGAGGATCAAACAGCATCGTATGTGAAAAATAAAATCCAGATTGCTGAAATGAAGAACAATAACGAGCATAGCGAACAAAGGTCAAATGTATTCGCTGCAAAAAAGAACCAGAAAGGAAGCTGCTTCAAATGTGGAAGAACCGGGCATTTCGCACGAGAATGCCAAAATGAAGGACAAGCAGGACAAAGCGGCACAACATGGCGTGACTCAACACGTGGCCGCGGCCAAGGGAAGGCAGGAAGAGGCAACTACGGCAGAGGGCGCGGGAACTTCCGTCAGCAAGGAGCCAGCACGAGCGAGAAGGGCGGCAAGGTACGAGCGCGTGGATAGCTACGGCGCACAGTGGGCCCAAATGAACATGTCTGGACAAAATAAAATATCTTCTTTTGGAACTGTCCGATTGGGATGGGGATACTCTTAAAATGAAGGTTATAATAAGTACTTTGAGGGAAAATTGTAGATAAAATGTTTAAAAAATTTTCAAGGTCAGACCAAGATCAATATATAAAAATTTACTTTTTTTTAATGATCAGAAGAAGCTGGGCTGTTACCCAAACAAGCTGAATAGATTTGTATGGGGTTTTCGGATCGCTGATAGCAAATCAGCTGACAGAATTGTAAAATTCATTTGTTTAAACAATAATTTTCAAATTTTTCTTCTATGAAATGTTAAATTAAAATAATAATAAGATAAAACACGAATCATATATAAAAATAAAAAAATAATTATTTTTATTCAAATTAATCTAAATAATTTTTGTTATTGTAATATTCCCGTTAATTACCATAATAAAGCGTACAACTTTATGAAAAAAATAGTACAGAATACAACTTGTACATTACATACAAGTTGTATCCATTTTATATATTACAATTATATTGGAATAATAATCCATTTTCATTACGTAAGTGAAAGAAATTCCTGCGAAAAAATAATTCGTATATAGTTATATATACTTATATATGTTTATATACATTTCTCGAAAGGGGTTTATAAAGCCCGTTTTTCTATATATAGGGGTTTATCGAGCCCGATTTTGATTATGCAGCCCGGGCTTCATAATATTTCTCAATATAGGGGTTTATGTGGCCCGACCTAGAGTCTATAACCCCATGGTCCATTATTTCATTAGTCACTTGCCATAGGGCACTCTGGGCTATAGGTACTAATATACAGTTTTGGGCTACATAAACCCCGATAAATGTGTGTGTGTGTGTGTGTGCGTGCGTGAGTGCTTCCGTGCGTGCGTGCGTGGGTGTGGGTGTGGGTGTGAGTGTGAGTGTGTGTGTGTGTGTGTGTGTGTGTGTGTGTGTGTGTGTGTGTGTGTGTGTGTGTGTGTGTGTGTGTGTGTGTGTATGTGTGTGTGTGTGTGTGTGTGTGTGTGTGTGTGTGTGTGTGTGTGTGTGTGTGTGTGTGTGTGTGTGTGTGTGTGTGTGTGTGTATTATGTCTATGTCGCTATGTATAATTAAGTATATTAGTATATACGACTGAATATCATTTTGCACGAGGTCTACAAGAAACTCTACTAAAAGATAATCTTAGGTCAAATTAATAATTATGCATGGCGATACATGTTCATGTATTATGGTATACATTTTTATATATCAATATATAATTGTATGAATAATACAATCACTAAAAGGTTTATATACAATACGTAATCATATAAAGTTATGCATAATTATATATTGATATATAAAATTGTATACCATAATACATGAACATGTATCGCCATGCATAATTATTAATTTGTCCTAGGATTATCTTTTTAGTTGAATTTCTTGTAGACCCCGTGTAAAATGATATTTAGTCGTATATACTTATATACTTATTTATACATAGTGACATAGAGACATAATATATATATATATATATATATATATATATATATATATATATATAGTGTTCTGCATATATAAGTATGTGGGTGAACCGGTTTCGAAGAGGTATACTTCTTTTTTTCAGAGTTGCCTATGTTAACGTTACTAAAGAAATATGGACCCTGGGATTATAGACTCTAGAAAATGGCCGAAAATTCTCCAAAACCAGTCATATATACCTTTTCCCGTTTGAAGAGGCTCTTCAAAACCGGAGAAACTCTTCAAAACCGGTATATAATATCTCGAAAAACTCTCCAAAACCGATAAAAGACATAAATAAGGATATATAAACATATATAAGTATATATAACTATATACGAATTATTTTTTCGCAGGAATCTTTTCACTTATGTAATGAAAATGGATTATTATTCCAATATAATTGTAATATAAAATGGATACAACTTGTATGTAATGTACAAGTTGTATTCTGTACTAATTTTTTCATAAAGTTGTACGCTTTATTATGGTAATTAAAGGGAATATTACAATAACAAAAAATTATTTAGATTAATTTGAATCAAAATAATTATTAGAAGAAAAATTTGAAAATTATTGTTTAAACAAATGAATTTTACAATTCTGTCATCTGATTTGCTATCAGCGATCCGAAAACCCCATACAAATCTATTCAGCTTGTTTGGGTAATAGCCCAGCTTCTTCTGATCATTAAAAAAAAGTAAATTTTTATATGTTGATCTTGGTCTGACCTTGAAAATTTTTTAAACATTTTATCTACAATTTTCCCTCAAAGCACTTATTATAAACTTCATTTTAAGAGTATCCCCATCCCAATCGGTCAGTTCCAAAAGAAGATATTTTATTTTGTCCAGACATGTTCCTTTGGGCCCACTGTGCGGCGCATGCGGCGCAGAGTAACTATAGTCAAGGTAGGTTAGGTAATGAAATACAGTGGTTGCTGGACAGCGGGTGTACAGACCACATTATAAATAGCATAAACTATTTTGATAAATTTATTGATCTTAAAGAACCGGTAAATACCTACTTAAGGGATAATAGATATATAAAAGCAACGAAAATTGGAAATGTAGTTAGCTATTTTGACGCGTTTGGTAAAAAGAATGAAGTTAATGTGACTAATATTTTTATGCCGAAAAAATGAATACAAACTTAATAAGTTTTGGGAAATTAACAGATAACAATACGATTATTACAAAGGGAATGCAGCAAGGATAATAGATAAAGCTAATAATTTGATAGCTGGAGCATACAAAGAAAATCGAACTTATAAGATAAATAGTACCTTGAAACAAAGAGAGAATTTTGTAAACACAGCCGACTGAACATGAGTTTGAAAGAGAAATGGCATAGAATGTTAGGACACGTAAATTTCGGGTATCTAAATAAACTATGTAGAGAAGAGTTATTAACGGGTATTCCGAATAAACTTGAAACGGAATTTATGAAGTGCAAAACGTGCATAGAGAATAAAATGCATAACTTGCCATTTAGCAACGATAGAATAAAAGCTAAAGATATTTTAGAGATAGTTCATACAGATGTATGCGGTCCATTTAAAACTGCAGGTTTTAATGGAGAAAATTATTTTGTTTCTTTCATCGATGATTATAGCAAAATCTCGAAGGTTTATTGTATCAAAACTAAAGACGAAGTTTTTGATTGCATAGTTAGATTTATTAATGAATGTGAAAATTTATCTGAAAAGAAAGTAAAAGTTTTGAGATGTTATAACGGGAAAGAATATTTAAATAACCGCTTCTATAAATTTGCCAAAGAAAAAGGTATTATTTTGAATAATTCTCCAGTATACGTAAAAGAGTTAAACGAAACCGCGGAAAGGTTTAATAGAACGATAATGGATATGGCGCGATGTTTACTAACAGAGGCAAACGTTCATAAACGGTTTTGGTCCGAGATTATTTGTGCAGCGTCGTATTTGAAAAATCGAACGTTGACTAATACGATAGAGAGAAAAACTCCGTACGAAATATTTTTTAGGAGACGGCCGGATGTCAAACATTTACGTCTATACGGGAGTAAAGTTTTTGTTAGAAAACCGGAAAAAAAAGAAATTCTAAATGGGATAAAAAGTATATAGTGATGTAGGATATAGAGTCCTAGTAAATAATAAAATGGTAGTTGTTACACATGTAGATATCTTAGAGGAAAATGTAAAATGTATAGGACTTGATGATGTAGAGTCAAAATATACATCTCCTTCTACTTCGACTCTCGAGTCATTTAGAGGAAAACACAATGATCGTGATGATGATTTAAGCGATGATAATGTTTTTCAAAGCGCGGATGAAAATAATGAACAGGAATCAAAATTAGCAAATAAGAAAAATGTAGAACTATTAAAAGTCCCACGTAAATCTACACGTGATAGAAAAAGTCCAATAAGATATCCAGAAAATATTTCGAATAATATTTATGTAAATTACTGCAGGGTAGATACTCCATATACATTTGAGGAGGCGATGAGTAGCAATGATAGTGAGAGCTGGATAAAAGCTATGGATAAAAAAATAGAAAGTTTAAAAGATAATAAAACATGTGAATTAGTTGAAAGGATACTAAATGAAAAGGTAATAGATGTAAAATGGATTTATAGTAGGAAATATGATGATACATATAAAGCGAGATTAGTTGTAAGAGGATTTCAACAGACAAATGTGATTGACGACATATACGCTCTAGTTGCTAAAATGCAAACTTTAAAAATTTTGTTTTCCTTTTGTTGTCAGTTTGGTCTAATTATAGAACAAATGGATGTAGTTACTGCTTTTTTAAATGGTGAAGTAAGCTCGGAGGTATATGTCGGTCAACCGAAAGGTTATAGCGATGGAACAAACAGAGTTTGTAAATTACGTAAAGCATTGTACGGACTACGAGAAAGTCCAAGGGCATGGTATAAATGTTTGGATGAATATTTGACAAAGATAAAATTTAAAAGGAGTAACGTAGATTATTGTTTATATACTCAAGGTGAGGGTATAGATCAAATTTGCTTATTAATATATGTTGATGATTTGTTAATTTGTAGTAAGAGTAAAAAGAAAATAAAGAAATTAAAAAGAGTCTTGTCAGAAAAATTTAAGATGAAAGATCTAGGAGAAGTTAAAGAATACCTTGGTATTAATATAGAGTATGATCATCGAAATTATGATATAAAATTAAGTCAAACTAAGTATATAGAGTCATTAGCGAATAAATATCAATTGCAGACTAGTAAATTATAGCACTCCTATGGAAACGAATCTAAAAATTGAAAAGGCTGAATGCGAGTCAGATATTAAATATAGAAATTTGATAGGTGCATTATTATATATAAGTTCAAGTACAAGGCCTGATATAAGTTATAGTGTGAATTATTTGAGTAGGTATCAGAATAGTTATAATGAGACTCGTTGGAAATATGCGTTACGAATCTTGAAATACTTGTATTTAACTAAAGATTTAAAGATGAACTATAAAAGAAATATAAATTGCGAAATTATAGATTGTTATGTAGACGCAGATTGGGCTGGTGATAATGTGGACAGAAAATCCACATTTGGATATGTTATTAAAGTATTTGGAAATGTAATAGATTGGAAATCGCGAAAACAAAGAACGGTAACAAAGGCCTCAACTTATGCATAATATGTAGCCTTATCTCAGGCAGTTAGTGAAATAAAGTTTATAGTAGAGTTAATGAAAAACTTTAATGTGGAATTGATTGATCCTGTAAAAGTATTTGAAGATAATATAGGAGCAATAAATATAGCGAATTATGGAAACTTTACTAAAAACTCGAAGCATATAGAAATACATTATCACTATGTTCATGAAAGCGTGAAAGAAAACGAAATTGTAATAATTAAAATTGATTCGAATGATAATATTGCGGATATCTTTACAAAAGCGTTGTGTAAAGATAAATTTGAAAAGTTCAGAGAATTATTGAATATCATGTAATAAATTAAAAGTGTACAATATATATGTAAGGAGGTGTGTTGAAAATAGTATACATCTATATTATACGCATGAATATAGACAGTAGGTATGTGTGAGCGCGCGACTGTATCGAGAGCGCGCAATGTCGTATGAGTCCGAAAGTAAACATGTACCTCTCCCCTTCCTAGTGTGTGCGTGAGCAAGCATCGAAGTTGAGAGGCAGCGAACGATACGCTGCTCTCCCTCTCTCTCTACTGCCGTACGCCGAACGGAAAGCACCTTGCGCTAGGCGCTATGAAGCGCCCATCTTATTTTATACTTAAGCTTAAATAAATAAGTCATTCTTTTATACCTTATAACGGAGTTCCAGGATAAAATACGGAGAAAATAAGAATCTCGGTTCTCCGTATTCTATCGAACTCGTTTGACTCTCGTTCCCGCGAATTCACGCATCTCGAGCGTTCGTTGACATCACTCGAACGATGTATTCGCGATCTGCGCGGGGGGCTGCGCGACTTTGGCGGTTGCAAAGTCGCGCTCGATTCATTTTTGAATCAGATTCTCTCGGGCTGTCAAACCGCGCGTACGCGAGTTAATTTGATCGTCCGCGAAGAAAACGGTATCGTGCGTCCTACTGGTGCAGAGCAGCGTCCGTCCACGTACCGTCCACGGAGAGCAGCGCACGTGAACAATCCGAGCCACTCCTGGGGTTCGAAGCGTCTGTAGGTGAACGCTGGACGTTAGGACTCGGCCTGAACACTCCGAAGTCGACCGGACGATAAGGCCTGACGCAGGAGCGGATTCGTGAGCGAGCGACGAGAGGAGTGCGCTTCTCTCCCAGTAAGCCCCTTTGTACTTCCCGCGCAGCGATTTATTTGTGTATTTTCGACTCGCAGCGGCGAGTGGCCGGTGATGCGTTCACCGGCCCAGCGAAAATAGATACCTTGATTTGCCCGCGCCGAGCGGCGGATTCCGTCTTCTTGTCGGCGCGCAACGCGACGCGTTTTTTATGTAAATGATTAATTAGAATAGACCTTGTTATTGTGCTGTGAAATAATTGAGACTATTCTTCATTTATCGACCTTAACCTAACCTTCTCCCGGATACCGCCGCCTCCGCGGGAAAACGACTCCGCTGGTCGTTTTCATATCTGAGCGTAGCGGCCGCGCGCTTTACTCTTTGAGCGCGCGCTTTTAACTCAGCGATCCAATTAGTTGGAAAGCGAAGTTCGCGTGAGATCTTCGCGTTGTTTTCGGGATTCCAGGAGCAGATCCCCGAAACTTTAATTGTCCATAAAACTGAATCTAAGCCTGTACAATATCTAAAAATTTCTTTACGCATTTAGCCAAAAGTTTTAGAATACAATAAAAAAGTTACAAAATTAATTGACTTTAAAGTGAGTTATTATCACCAAAAATCCAGCACGTCAAAATTGGATGTGTTTGCAGCGTGCTCGAATATCACACGGGATTTCTAAATCGATAATTAGAAAGGCGCAGAAAAATAAGTGAAGAGGCTTCCCATGATCGTTTGGCGACGGGTATGCATGTAGGCAGATTTATCGATTGATTGATCTTTATTAACACCTTGGGGGTTGAAGGATTGATCTTTATTAACCCTATCTGGCGCTTATATGAAAAAAATACAGAATAAAATATTAAAATAATATAAAATATAATGATACAAAGATTAGTTCGATAGACGATAAGTAATATAAAATATGGTGGTGATGTAAAGCAGTGCGTTGTATGAGGTAATAGGGGAGTTTGGGCCTATTTCGTATATGAGGCAGTCTCGTACACGCCAGTTATTTTGTAAGTAAAAACTTCTATCTGGTGTCGGTAAGGTACATTCAACCTATTCGTAGAGAAACTTTAAAACACAACTTCATTAAGTTATTCGACAATTTCAGTTTGTAACGGTTACTCCGTTATTTTTCAAAGCTCGTTATGAAAAATTGGAGCTACGGGGGGTTGAAGCTATTTCATAAATAACAATTTTTTTTTCAAATGAGTACAGATAAATGATAGACAAATAATAAAGGGTTCGTAACAAGTGTTTTAGTTAGTTATAAAACTAAACTTAGTGTTACTACCTCAGTTGAGTTAATTATTTCAGTACTGCAAAAGATAACTGCTCTGAAAAGAAGTGGACGAATTAGCTACACTCTCTCCTATAGTCGGCGCATAAAAAAGGGTATTATAATAACGTGAAATAACAGAATGAGATGAGTTAACAATACTCAGTAAGATAGAATAAGAAGATATAAAATAACATAGACGGAATGCAATAGCGAGAGTAATAGAATAAAACGGAGAAGCGGAGCACCGGGCACGTTGATAATAATAATAATAGGAGTGCTATGTAGCGGTAGCGCTACGATAAGCGAGCAAGCAAGCTCAGCAGGCGAGAGTGCATAGAGACGCAGTAGCTACAAACTAAAGACGCGCACGCGCCGCGTAAAAAAAAATTTGATTATCGATATATGGTCTCCGACGCCGAAGCGACGTATGGCCCACATATTGCCCATTCGTACGATGTATGGCCCATATGATGCCCACACACTGCGCATACTCTGAGCAATATATTGGCCACTTAATCTTTTTTGCGTGGAGCGGGGCGGTGATTTGGGTCGCAGGTCGAAAAGACAGGCGTGGCGATAGGCTCTAGTCTCTGCCGAATTTGTTCCAGTCGGCCACGTCGCGGGTGAAAAGCGCATCATGCAGTGAACAGTTGAAAGGCGCGATTCTATTGGTGGAAAAATGACATGAACCGAGTTGAGTATGCTCATGGCCTCGAGAGCAAACGAGAGTTTAAAAGCCTCAGTCCGCGGCGTTGGCGGCTCGAAAGGTTACGGCGGGTGCCTATTGGAGTGGCGAAGATCAAGGTCAACATTAATCTTGTAGGTGAGTCGCTCAACAAGGTACTGCGGGTGGACTTGCGCAATTACTTTCAAGGTCTGAAGGTCAATGAAATATTCACGCCTCCTGCATGCAGAAAGCCAGCCAAGCTCAAATATCTGGGCCGTGACCTGATCCCAACGTGATGTGTTGCTCATCATGTAGCGGACGCTAACGTGCAGCGCTCTCTGGAGCTTTTTGACTCGCGCTTTATCGAGGTGGTGGTACACCGGGCATGCGTAGTCGAAACACGGAAAGGCGAGACTCTCAACGATGTGTTTCCGGATGAGAGCATGGCGAAAAAATCGCAAGGTAACACTTTGCGAATTACATGTTTACGTGCACCTGCCACTCCAAGGTGTTGGTGAAATTCATACCGATGCTCAAGTTGAAAAGGAGCGCAGACAGAAAAGACTTACAAGTGATGGACTAAGGGGCTGCTCGGCGATGACTTCGAAATTACTCTCAGTAATAGGTGAGTGGTAGTTCACGGCTTCGTAGTGTGCGTTAAGAGCCGCTGCATCGAACTGGACAAGCGGCGGCAGGTTGGAGTTGGTGATGTGCAAGAGCCGAAGTTCACACCACTTCGCTTCTACGGGCGGTGCAACGACAAGGCGACAGGCTACGTGTCAGTTTTCGGCACCGTCCAGATCATTACAGGTTTCTGAGCGCAGTGCGCGAAAACCGTCTAAGTTAGCAGGCGCGGCGGAAATGCGCGCGACTCTGTAAGCGCGATCACAACACTTCATCAAGGCCCTAATTTGCGGGTTGACCCAGAGTTTGCGACGCGATAAGAGTGTCAGCTTATGTAGCGAGGCCACAGTGTCAAACGCATTTACAAGAGCTCGAGTAAGTGCCCGCTCGGCAGTCGGTAGTATCGATGCTGGCGTGGTTGGGGCCTAGGATAAGTTCTGGAGTGGGAGAGGTAGCTACGAAAGTATAAAGGGGAAAGAGTTCATGGCAGTCAGGGTCCTTATTACGAAGTCAACTCACCGATGAGAACTGAGTTGGTGAGATGGTAAGTTGATGAGTTGAGAGAATACTAAAATCGCCTGAAAAAACATTGGCTTCGTATACTGTCGCGGGAAAAACCGTGAATTCAATAGTACATTATGTAACGAGGGATGAAAGTAGCAGATTTTTCGCGCTGGTGCGTTTACTGCTCGAGCGACAAGATTTTGCACAAGGATACGTTTACTACGCTCGCTTCGCTCGGACAGTAATCACCCGAGGGATTCACTGTTCGCGAGGGCAGTGATCACCCAAAGGAATGATCGACTTTAGTCCCGTGTTACATATATATTATTCCCATCGCCTCTGTGGCCACTTCATAGATTTGAAAAGTTATTTTGTATTTATGTGTTATAATTTTGTTAGTTTTCACCCAATTCACCATAAACGTAAAAAATTAGACTATCTTACTTTATTCCCGCTAATTTACTTTATTCCCGCTTTATGCGGGAATAAAGTAAAAAAGGGAATCAGAAACCACTTTTGCCCCGCTTTTCAGGCTATAAAATGGCCATTGTAGTAGATATGGGAATAAAAAGTATTATTATAAAAATTGTAAAAAAAAAAAACTATTTCTACTTTCACCCCGCAAATATTACTTTCGCCCGCAAGATTTATTTTTGTCCAGCAAATTTTACTTTCACACCGTAAATTTTACTTTCGCTCCGCAAATTTTACACTCGTCCCGAAAATTTTACTTTCGCCCGACAAATTTAAGTTCCGCTCCTCAAATGAGATTTGCGGGAAATATATGCAACTTTTGCCCCGACTTTCGGGGGCGAAAGGTGCCCATTTTGGTCTAGTGTGGAATAAATGTACATTATACCACTCTAACCTCAAGATCACAACTTTGATACCGTACTGGCGCCCACCCCCCCAAGGATCGAAAAATAATTTCAAATAAAATAAATTCCTAAAACCTACATGGTCAGGGGTGCCAGTTTCAAGTCAAAGAGTACCTACACGCATACGGAAGGGAAAAAAATATTTCAATAAAAAAGAAAAAATAACCAAAAAAAAAACCCTACACTCAAAACCTAAAAGAGAAAACAAAATTGTAAAATATCATTATTACTCTTTGTAAACACTAAAAGATGAACGTTACTCGTTTATAAATGAGAAACCTTCAAAATTGCACTTTTAAAAATTAGAAAACATGATTTCGGCAGCTAGAAAGAGTTGTACTCTTTTCTAAAAACGGATTTCAGCGGGCATTTGGGAGTCAATTTCTGGAATCTAGAAATGAAGCTCAATGTTCCTAATTCCATCTCATAGGCCCTTTTTCTTGAGATATGGGAAATATAAAATTAAAGATAAAAAATGATGTCTGTTCTATTGACTATTGCAAGTATTTATGATACGAAAAAGAGCAAAAAAGATTATAGAAGTATATAGAAAACGCCAAAATTTAAGCTCTGCTTCGTTAAAAAATATTAATTTTTAGAAAATTGAACCTCCGGGTGCAGTAACTCGTTACGTCCGGATTTTGCCGCATAAGTATTGACATCGAGGTATTATTCAAATATCACAAATCCGGATTTTGTCAATGGATTCTTGTAGAGAATGTTCGCATCTTTTTCACAAATAAACCATATTTCTACCTATTACCGTTTTTTAGTTATTAAAGAAATAAGCAAGCGGCCAAATCCAGCGAAACTAGTTACAGCACCCGGCAGTTCAATTATAAGCAGTCAAAGTTAGCGTAAGAAAATGCTTATAAATACGATCCATTAAATCGCTTAAGGGGGCTAGACACCTTTTTTCTCTGAAATAGGAAGTCACATTTTAATACGTAAATGTAAACTAATTATTTCATACTTTTTACATATAAAAGTGGGTATATTTACCTTACCTTAAAACTTTCTCCGATGGGCCTTTTATATGGTCCAGAACCATAGTCATCGATGAAACAAGTTTTTTCACTAACCGTAAGCTTTGAAATTTTCCTGTGGATGGATTGACTTCAGATTTGAACTAAATTACTCCTGAATAGTATAATTCTCATATGAGTGTAGGGATTTAGGATTAAATGTCGGAAAAAATTTTTACATCAGAAAAATTATGAAAAAATATAAAAAAATTTTTAAAATTAAAAAAAAGACTCTTGAAAAACAGCATAATTTTTTTTTTCTCATTAGATCAAAAATTCCTACACTCATATGAGAATTATACTATTCAGGAGTAATTTAGTTCAAATCTGAAGTCAATCCATCCACAGGAAAATTTCAAAGCTTACGGTTAGTGAAAAAACTTGTTTCATCGATGACTATGGTTCTGGACCATATAAAAGGCCCATCGGAGAAAGGCTCCCCTGGTCTTGTCGCGATACGAACCTGGTCTAGTCGACGGGCACGAGGTCGGTTGATTACGAAAGTCTGAAACCGTTATGATAAAATCACCAGACTTCTGGGCCTTCGCCTTACACCCTTTGTCAAAATGTTTGCATCTGTAATAGCTGTCAATTCATATTTAATATTATTAACTGAAAACTTTATAAAAATATCTTACAAGATAGTGTTCCTGCAATAGTAATGCATTCTGTACTTGAGTGGCAGGAAAGGCGCACACGCACGCATGCACGCACGCATGCCCACACGCACACACATACATACATATATATATATATATATATATATATATATATAATCATATGAACATCGACTTATGCTGACACCAATGTATAAGACCACGTGACCTGTCTGCATAAGTGTAGTACCGTTTATACAAGTGTCTGCACAAGTCTAGCGTGACTAAAGAAATAATCCCTCTACTTATGCTGACGTCTGCATAAGTCGGTCTCTGTCTGCATAAGTCTATTTAAATTTCGGAAAGTGTCTGCATAACTAGCGTTTCATATATTTATATATATATATATATATATATATATATATATAAATATATATATATATATATATATATATATATATATATATATATATATATATATATATATAATCATATAAACATGGACTTATGCTGACACCAATGTATAAGACCACGTGACCTGTCTGCATAAGTGTAGTACCGTTTATACAAGTGTCTGCACAAGTCTAGCGTGACTAAAGAAATAATCTCTCTACTTATGCTGACGTCTGCATAAGTCGGTCTCTGTCTGCATAAGTCTATTTAAATTTCGGAAAGTGTCTGCATAACTAGCGTTTCATATATTTATATATATATATATATATATATATATATATATATATATATATATAGATGTGTGTATGTGTGTGTGCGTGCGTGCGTGCCTGCGTGCGTGCAATCGGACGAATGCGAGCATCTTCGGCCTCACACCTGCACGCTACTGAGTCGTAGATTTAACATTTTAAGGTTTTTTCCTATGTGCTTGTGATCTAAAATTCATTTTCATGTTCATTTATACATGTTGGAATATAAGTAAATGCTACGCTCCTGAACATAGCTACATGGGTGTGAGTGTGTATGAATAGAGCGAGAGTATCGCGAGCGCCGACAGCGCATGTACAGTTAGTCGTCACGAGATAGCCATGTAAGGCGGACGAGTTCTCACCACTGTAACCTAGACCTAAGTAGCTAATAAACATACTTTATATTATTAACAATAACCTGAACTTATTTACCCCATATTACAACATGTTAGCAGGTGCCTGGTCTATTATCTTCTATATGGACTTTCGAGTCCTATACAGATAATGGGGGGAAAAAATCAAAGTAAGGTTAAAAAGACCACGTGGGTAAAAGAGTTAATAAAAGTAAAGAACATAAGTATTAAAATTCAACAATGGAATAAAAGTGAATTAAAGAAAAATCAAAAGGTACGTAACAAGACGAAAAATTAACGAAAAAACGTGGTCAGAACGACACAAAGTTCAAAGTGAAAAATAGTCAGTTTGAAATACTGCAAAGTGAAAAATATATACATGAACAGAGAATAAAAATTGCTAGCTACCGAAATGTAAAAAGAATTTTGAATAATAATCAGTAAAAAGGTCCGATGTCAATGGATTAAAGAAGAAGTGTGAAAGGGTCACAAAAACGTGGTCAGCATGACACGAAGTTTGAAGTGCAAAAATAATAACTAAAGAACAATTAAAATAGAAAAATATACGCATGGTGATAAAGTAAAAGTAATAAGCTACTGGAATGTGAAAAGATTTTTTCAAAAATAATGTTAAAAAAGTGCGATGTCAGTGGATTAAAGTTGGCGAGTGAAACACGCGGCAGAGCTCAAGCATAGAGCACGTGCGCGCCACGAGATTTATACAGTAAACGTATAGGCTAAACACAAGTATATGAGGGACGAAAGTGAGATAGTGAATAAACACGTTGTTTTCGATAAAGATTTCAGAAACAAGTGCAGAAAATTATTTCTGAAAGAACTCAAAAAGATTATTATTTTAAAAAGTGAAATCGATAAAATAATAAAAATTAAAGAAATCGAAATGGCAAAGCAAGCCAAAATTGAAGATATTGTTATACCAATTTTCGATGGAGAAAATTATTCAAGATGGAAAATTAGATTAATGATGCTATTGGAGTACAAGGAGTCCAAAGAGCCTGCAATAAGGTTAAAATTGGAAGCAGAAACCGAACCAAAATGGAGAAAGAAAGACTTAAAGCCAAGAACGAGTTTAGTAAGCACAATATCCGATAAACAGCTAAAATACGTGAAAGACTGCACAAGTGTTCGTGACATGATAAATAAATTTGAAAAGATATATACGAATAAATCTACGGCTTTACAAATTTTGTGCAGAAGAAAAATTGATGAAATTAAGCTAAAGGACTATGACACAGTAGAAGAATCTTTCATACATTTTGAAAAAGCAGTGAATGAATTTAAATCAGCTGGAGGAAATATAGATGAGACCGAAAAAATGAGATATTTGTTAAAAACTCTACCACCTAATTACAGTTATATCGGTGACTTTATAGATGTGATACCCGAAGATCAAAGAACTGTAGATTACGTGAAATCTAAAATCAAGGAGAAAAATATGACCAGAAATCAAAATGAAAAGAAAAATGTGAGCACTTTCAATGCCAAAACTAATAAGGAATGTTTTGTTTGTAGAAAACCCGGACATTACAAAAAGGACTGTTGGCACGCAGGGACCAACAATCAACAAGAATATAGAAATCAGCAGTCATCAGCGAGGCGTCAATCGAGACGGAGGCTACAGAGGTCGTGGCCGAGGAAGAGGTCATCACCAGAATCAATCGAGAGGAAGAGGCCATCACGGCGTCAATTCTAGTAGAGCTCAAACATGGGCCACACAAGTGTTTAGTTCTCAAGTGAACAAGTTGTGTAGTGAAACAAGTGAAAATCCAAATGAAATAAAGTGGTTACTCGACAGTGGCTGTTCGGATCACATTGTAAACGATTGTAAATATTTCGAAAAATATGTAAACTTAGAAAATCGTGTAGATGTAGAATTACCTGATGGTAAAATTTTGAAAGCCACTAAGATTGGCAATGTAAAAACATATTTTAACACATATGGTTACGAAAATGAAATTGATATAAAAAATATATCCTATGTAAAAGATATAGGTAAAAACATATAAAGTTTTTCTAGAATAACAAAAAATAACTGACCTATTGTAGCGAAAAGTAATAACGATAAAATATTCGATCAAAATAAAAAATTATTAGCTGTCGCATATCAAGATGACAACCTATATAAAATGAAAAGCTATGTAAAAGAGAATGAAAGAAAATTTTATACAAATGTCACAAAATGAACCGAAAAAGAGAAATGGCATAGGGTACTAGGCCACATGAATTTCGAATATTTAAACATATTAATTAAAAATAAATTATTAGATGATTTGCCAGAAAAAATAGAAAGCACACATATGAAATGTGCAAATTGCATAGAAAGTAAAATGTCCAATGAACCGTTTGAAAACAATAGAACTAGAGCAACTGAAATTTTAGAATTAATTCATACTGACTTAAATGGACCACATAACACTATTGGTTATTGTGGTGAAAAATATTTCGTAACATTCATTGATGATTACAGTAAATGTGCCAAAATTTATTGCATTAAAAATAAATCAGAAACTGCTAGTTGCTTCTTTGATTATATTAACTTAGTTGAAAGTCAGTTTAATAAATGAGTCAAAAAATTAAGATGCGATAATGGAAAAGAATATTTGAACAAAGAAATTTATAATTTTATAAGACAAAAGGGCATACAATTATTACCATGTCCACCATATGTATATGAATTAAACGGCGTAGCCGAAAGGTATAATAGAACTGCTATGGACATTGGCAGATGCTTATTAAGGGAAGCTAGAATACATAGGAGGTATTGGCCAGAAATAATGAATGTAGTAGCGTATTTAAAAAACAGAACAATTGCTAATACTGTAGAAAATAAAACACCTTATGAAATATTTTTCAATAGAAAACCTAGTGTAAAATATTTGAAAATTTATGGAAGTAGAGTCTTTGCAAGAATACCTGAAGTTAAAAGACAAAGTAAATGGGATGATAAAGCTCAATTAGGAGTATTAGTTGGGTACACAAATAATGGATATAGAGTTTTAATAAACGGTAAAGTAAAAGATGTTAGACATGTAACAGTTGTTGAAGAAAGCACTAAATTAATTTGTTTGGAAAAAATTGATGATGAGAAAGATAGAGTAAATTATGAGAGTGAGTCTGAAATTGAAAATTATGTTGATGAAAACGAAACAAATCTATTATCTTCTAGTCTAACTTTCGAGTCGGCTAGAGATGAACAAACAAATCTTGAAAATGTTGAATATGAAAACAATGAAAATGTTGAGTATGAAAATGAAAATGAAAATAATGAAAATTTAACAATTCCAAGACAATCTAATAGAAAGAAAAGTCCAGTAAGAAGATACGGAAATCCTGTAACTCATTGTATTTATGTAAACTATGTAAACGCAAATGTACCAAGTACATTCGAGGAGGCGATAAAGTGTAATGAATAGAAAAAATGGCAAAAGGCAATGGACTCGGAGATAAAAAGTTTAGAGAAAAATGATACATGGCAAATTGTTGATAAACCCAAAGATAAAAAGATAATTGATGTTAAGTGGATTTATAAAAGGAAGAGTGATAATACATATAAAGCACGACTAGTCGTTAAAGGCTTCCAACAAAAGGAATATATTGAAAATGTTTATTCACCAGTAGGAAAAATGCAAACTTTGAAAATTTTATTGTCACATTGTTGTAAAAACAATTTATACACAGAGCAAATGGACGTTGAAACTGCATTTTTGAATGGTCATGTAAAATCTGAAGTATACGTTAATGAGCCCAAAGGTTATGAAACAGGTGAAAATAAAGTCTATAAATTAAAAAGGGCACTTTATGGTTTAAGAGAAAGTACAAGAGCTTTGTATGATTGTTTTCACAAATATATAGAAAAGATAAATTTTCTAAGAAGTAATTATGATTATTGTCTATATGTAAATAACACAAACAAAGATCCAATATACATATTAGTCTTTGTAGATGATCTTTTAATATGTTGCAAAAATAAAAATATTATAGACGAAATCAAAGAAAGATTAATGAAAAAATTTTCAATGAAAAATTTAGGAAAAGTTGGAAACTATATTGGAATTGATATTGATTATAGTAAAGATAGAAGTAAAATGACCTTAAGTCAGACAAAGTACATTGAATCTTTGGCTGTAAAATACAATTTAGAAAACGCGAAGTCATAATATGATACACCTATAGAAGCAAATTTAAAATTAGAACAAGCTAAAGAAATAGACGAGAGTATAAAGTATAGAAATTTGATTGGTGAATTGTTGTACATAAGAGTAGTAAGGGGACCGGTATAGCGAGACGGCTCCCCGCGGTGCGGTGTGTAGGGCCCATGTGGCACCCCGCTGTGCGGCGTGTATGGGTCCCCAAGTGTGACGAGGTCATTAACCCAAGTGTTTACAGTAGCAAGTGTGGCCACAAGCTAATTAGTGTAAACAATGGGGGGTGATTTATTACCCCCATAAATAATGGCCCACTTATGGCACCCGCCATGACGTCATGCCGCTATACATGCCCTACGTGTGTTGCCGTATATGCCTTGACTCGAGGTGGTGGGGGGCGAGCGCTTTGGCAGTCCGCGCTACGCCATAAAGATCCGTAGGGTGATAGGCCTCTCGCTGTATAGACCGTGTGCGGTGTGTATGGGCCCCAAGTGTGAACAGCATTATTACTCCATAAGTAACGTCCTACTTATCGCTCGCGCCATGACGATATGCCGCTATACCTGCCCGGCGCGTGCCGACGTATATGCCTCAACTCGGGGATGGTGGAGGAGAGACCTTTGGCTATACGCGCTACGCCATAAAGACCTCTCGCTGTATAGACCGCGTGCTGTGTGTGTATGGGTCCCAAGTGTGACAAGGTCATTAGCAGGTGTGAACACAAGATAATAATGATAAACAATGGGTCGGATTATTACCCATAAATAACGGCCCACTTACCGCCCCCGCCATGACGCCATGCCGCTATACCTACCAGGCGCGTGCCGCCGTATATGCCCCGACTCGTCGTGGTGGTTGTGGTGGTGGGAGAGACCTTTGGCTATAGGCTCTACGCCATAAAGTCCCATAGAGTGCTGGAGTGGGCTCTCTCGCTGTATAGACCGTGTGTGTGTGTGTTTGTGTGTGTGTGTGTGTGTGTGTGTTTGTGTTTGCGTGTGTATGTGTGTGTGTGTGTATGTTCGTAATAAGTTGGGGGTGGGAATAGGGAGTTGGTGTAAAGGAGAGGTCTGCAAATAAAAAAGCTGTTGATGAAAAAAATAAATTTTTATTTATTTAATCGTAGAAGAAAGTTAGTCTTACGTTAACATAACTACCGACATCACGAACGCACAATTTTTATTTTAACTTATACACGAATTACTATTTGACAGTTGGTCTTACGGCAATACGGCAATATAAATATCGACATCACTAACGCACAATTTTTATTTTAACTTATAATACGAATTACTATTTTAGAAGCACACCATACGCAATCAGTCAATCGCAAACATTTTATTTCGGTTGGACTTTTTAATCATTGTTTTTAAGCGCGAAATATAAAATTTGTATTAATAATAACGATGCTGACACTTGCACTACTTAGCGCACACACGCACACACACACACACACACACATACACACACACACACACACACACTGCTGTTAGTGAGGGCAGCTAGAGTGGGGATGAGTAAAAAACGTAAAAAAGCAATATGTCGTCGGTACATCTTTCTTTCGGGGATGCCACGACAGACTGTATTTCGACGCTTTTCGAAAATGAAATTTACGACATGCCGGGTTTCCAGACGCTCTGACGAAAGCGCATATGTTTTGCCGCGGAGAACCTCGGCGAAATTTTTCCCGAATGAAAATTTTTTATTACTCTTTCATGGTTTAAGCACAGCGGCCTCGCAGAAGTTTCTGGTTCTACGAGCGCGCGCACGGAACGAGTAGTTAAGTATCTGCACGTGAGAAAAACAGAAACACGTGTAGGTGTAGAAAAGAACCCTAGGAAGGATACTTCGGGTTTTTAAAGGAAGAGATTTTTTAACATCTGTAGAGTTTCTTTTCTTATCGAAAAGCTGTACGACTGCCATAGTAATCGTACCCCGCTTCGCGGGGGATTCTCAATTTTTCTTCAAACCCGTCAGCACGCGTGACAAGCTTTCGAGCTAAACTATCGCTACGTGACAGGGCCATGCAATAATGCCAAGGGGTTATCCTCGAAACTTGCATCCGCTGCGAAGAAAGTAAGCCCCGTTGTTTTTTCGAAACAATATATCACGGTCGCAGCCCCGCAACAGGATGTTTCGCGTGTAAAGCTTACTCACCGGGGTTTCCGTCGCGCGAACACGCATAGCAATACTCGAGGGTTATTTTTCACCCAGCTACACATTTTTAACGGAAAAAAGTTACCTCTTTCTTCAAACCCGTCGGCACGCGTGACAAGCTTTCGAGCTAAACTATCGCTACGTGACAGGACCATGCAATAATGCCAAGGGGTTATCCTCGAAACTTGCATCCGCTGCGAAGAAAGTAAGCCCCGTTGTTTTTCGAAACAATATATCACGGTAGCAGCCCCGCAACAGGATGTTTCGCGTGTAAAGCTTACGCACCGGGGTTTCCGTCGCGCGATCACGCATAGCAATACTCGAGTTATTTTTCACCCAGCTACACATTTTTAACGGAAAAAAGTTACCTCCTGCGCTTTGGTGAGATTTTCCAGAGACGGCACGAGTACATAACGTAAACAGATGCTCAAAAACCCCTGAGGGAAAGGTATTTTCTGATACCACGTGTATACTGTATTCAAAACACTCGACGCCGTTGACACCGCCAAAAAGTCGCGCTATAAAAGCGGTGAGGGCCACTGACGGTCCTACCAGTCTTTCTTTCGAACGAGAAGCGTCACCATGGAGAATTTTGTCACTTGTCAAAGTTTACGGGAAGCCGTACTACGTCTCGCAGCGCAATCACGCTATAGTAGAGGCGGCGCGTGGCGTACACGACTGAGGACGTTGTCTTCTACGGAACTTGTCAATCAGTTACGACGCTTGTTACGGCTGACTGGCTATCCGGCGATAGCAAGATTATTTCGTACGTTCAGGCATTCGCGAGATATACAGCGTACCATCGGGGAATTTGTGGTCGAGTGCAACTTGAACAGATTGCCTGTTTTTAGAAAGCTCATAAGCGAGTACGAGGAGCTAATGGGTAAGTGAAAAAATTTTCAATATTTTTCCTAAAATTTTTTAAAAATTTAGTTCTCTAAAAACATTTTTTTCCAGCCTTAGAAGATTTATTGCGCGACAGCGATTCTGATAGCGAAAATATCGAAGCTGATGACGAGGAGAGTAGCGACGCCACTTACTTTGAGTGGAATGCCGATGATACACCGTCTCAACCAGGGCCGTCGAGGGTGGCAAGCGGTTCGGCGCGCACTGATGGACGACAAAATCCTGTAGCTCGCGGGCTATCGTTTGACACTGATAGCGACGCGGCTGATGACGGTAGCTCGCAGCAGCAAATCTGGGTCGCCGACGTACACAACGCACCTCTTTCCGACGATAATCCGCCTACAGAAACGGTGTCTGACAGCGAAGAGGAGCGCACCGCAAGCCCGAACCTTATTAATGAGGAGGACCATGAAAGGGCGAATCTAGAAATGGAGGCGGTAGAAAATGAGCGAGAGTATATACTGGATGCGTTATCATCATACGTGGAGCCGGGGGAAGCCGTTCACCGGGCGTTTTTGAGCGATCCTCCTCAGGCGTCAGCAGATGTAGGCATCGCGAATACCGCTGAAAATCGCTACAACATCTTGAGCAATTTTTACCTTGGAGATCCCGGAGCATACGATAATAACTTTAACCCGTGGGACGAAGTTCATCTGCGTATAAATGAGCGTAAGTTAAATTAATTTTTCTTTTTTGTAATGTAAAAAAAAAAAAGAGCATGTTGTTGAAAAAAATATTTTTCTTTTTTAGTCATAAGACATCGGGATAGTATATCGTACCACTATCCCTATGACATTCCCGATATACCTGGGGTTTACGAGCGGTTTTTGAATATACTCCATTCACCACGCGCACAGGTGTTGCGTTCAATCGCAATGGGCTACAGCGTGACTGAAATATTTGTCATATGGCAATATAAGAGCACACAGTATGACCAGTGCAGCGGTGAGGGTGGTCTGTTTGCCGCGTACGTAAATACCTTCCTTCGGTTGAAACAACAAGCGAGCGGGTGGCCGTCTTGGTGTACGGACGATACTACCAAGGAGCGTTATATTGACGAGTACGAGCGCGAAGAAGGAATAAGCTTAGACCGGGAAAAGATTGAAAAAAATTCGGGTTTACGTTCGGTCGCAAAACTCTGCTTAAATTCATTTTGGGGAAAGTTTGGGCAACGCTCGAATTTAAAACAAACGGATGTGGTCAAAACGCGCGAGGGGCTACTGAAACTGCTCACGACGCCTGAAAAGGTAGTTTTCGACGTGCTCCCGGTTAGCGAGGATCTTTTGTACGCAAATTGGCGCTATAAAGAGGACGCTGTAGAGTCGTCGCCGAACACAAATGTGGTACTAGCAGCCTACACCACCGAGCAGGCGCGTCTTGAGATTTACTCGTATATAGAAAAGCTTTCAGCCAACCGCGTTCTCTACCTGGATACAGATTCGTGTATATTCAAGTGCAGCGAAAAAGGCCCTTCAGAGTATAGGCCTCCTTTAGGCACTCTTCTCGGCAGCATGACGGACGAGCTCAAGGGCTACGGAAAGGGAGCTTATATTACCAGCTTTCTCTCCGGGGGTCCGAAATTTTATGCCTTTCGTGCGATCGTCCCATCGACCGGCATCACTCACGAGTGCTGTAAAGTAAAGGGAATTTCTCTTAATAGCGCCAATACGAGCAAGATCAATTTCGCTAGTATCGAGCGCTTGATCGCAGGGTATTTCGATAACGACGAGAGCTCGCCTATCGTTTTAAAATACAATGCGATCAGACGCACTCGCACGCACGAGGTCATTACGCGCAGCGAAAAAAAATCCTGTTCCATAGTTCTGAGAAAGCGAAGATATTTCCAACACGACGTTTCGCTTCCTTTCGGCTATAAGCGCAATTGAATAATTGTATATTTTAATTCGTTGAATGTTGTAACTTTTGTATATTTTTCATAATAATAATAATAAAAATGTATTGTAGATATTTAAACTTTTTTTATGTGTTAATTATTTTTCCCCCATATCCCCTCATCCCACGTACCTATTTATAGCGGAGATCAGCTAACCCCCGCGCGCGCGCGCCGCGGAGATCAACGGTACAATGCATTAAACACGCAGCGATGGTTGCTTATAGCCGCGAAAGTCACCTGATCAACGCGGTAAATATACTTATCCGCGCGAGGGCCGGAGTATGCTAATGACTGCGGAAGTCACCACCGCGGAAGTCACCACCGTGGTGATATGGTGATCTCCGCGCGCGCGCGCGCCCGCCCCGCCGCCGCCGCCGCGGGGATCGTAAATATCGTAGCATAGCTATATGCGGTGATGTTTTTCACGTACTTCATCGTCAGCTGAGCGCGTGAGCGAGTTAAGGGTTTAAAAAAGGCTGCACGCGTGTAATTTTCTTTATTCGCGTCGTAAACATGGACACGCGATGGAAGCATCGTCTACTTGCTGCGTGTGCGGCCCCACAGGCTGCGGTAAAACTTTATTCGTTAAAAGCTTTCTCGCCTACCTGCCAGAGGTCTGCGACACACGTTTCGACCGTGTCTTATTTTATTACACCGAATGGCAAGACGCGTACAGACGAGATTTTAAACCCAACGGGCCATCCATCGAGTTTCGAGAGGGCCTTCCACAGATGGCGGATTACTCGAGTGACAATGAGAAAAAAAAGTTACTCATTCTCGACGACCTCATGCGTGAATCGTCGAGCGATGTTATTTTAGATTTATTTACAAAGGGTAGTCATCACAAAAATATTAGCGTAATATTCATTACGCAAAACGTATTTCACAAAGGTAAGGCACAGCGCGACATTAGTTTGAATACCAAGTATCTGGTATTGTTCAAAAATCCTCGCGACAGAGCACAAATACAGCACCTCGCGAGACAAATTTTTCCAGAAGATTCGGCTTTTTTGCGTGAGGCCTATCTAGACGCCACGCGTGAACCTCACTCCTATCTTTTTATCGATCTCTCTCAAGCCTGCTTAGACGAGTTTAGATTTCGAGCAAACATATTTCCCAATGCCGGGACGCACGTTGCCTACGTGCCCAAGTACTTTAAATCGCGGTGAATGAGGCGTGCGTTAATTAGCCGGGCAAAAACTATGACGCCGATAGGTCGTAAAGCGATAGCCTGCGGTAAACATTTCTCGAAAAGAAACCTTGCTCTCTTGAACGCTCTTTGTCATGGGGACAAAAGACATCGTGTTGCTATAGCGCGCACAGCTGATAAACCTCTCGTCAGATGCATATGCGAGTGTGTGTTGAACGTTTTGCAGGGCGTCGTAAAACTAAGCGATTCCGAAAAGGTCCGATTGCGTAAACATAAGCAAACGCTGCGTAAGCTGATCCGTACTGGTGATAGAGGCAGCGGTACTTGGAAATCGAAGAAATGTGTCATTATACAAAACGGCGGGTCGTTTTTACCACTCTTACTCGCTCCGATCGTAGGAGCGCTTATCTCAAAAATATTTGGCTCGAAACATGGAGCGAGCTCGTAAGATGATCCTTGTGCCGGAGCCGCCACCGGAGACATCGCAATCCAAAGTCATGGAGGAGGAGGGGGTGAGGAATACGAATGAAAAAACTCTGCAAACACCAGGTGATCATTTTTCTCGTCTGGATGGTGAAATGCACGATGTTTTACGCTCAAAAGCAGCTAGAGACGATTACGAGAAGTGCGTAAAATATCTACAGATTTTACGTCGCTATCTTTTCTTCCGTGATAACGAGCGTAGCGCTGTACGTGAGGAGCACGCTGAAATAGACGAGGTCGAAGAGGCGCTTCCACCACTGTCCGAGGACGACATACTCGTGGGGGTACCGAAAGTACACGTGCGCAAAGCGCGTCTCTTGCTTCGCCATTGGAAAGTCACTGTACTCGAGCGTCTCAAGTGGGATAACTCAGGCACCATTACTATAGATGGTCGTGTAATTGCTCGGTCCAATATAACAGAGTTAATCATCGACGCATTGAAAAAAAAAAACAGTAAGGACGAGGAGGCGCCCGTTGGCCGCATTGAATTTGCAAAATTTCTCAAAACTTCCGAAACGCCGGGAAATTTAATTAATAATCCAGCAGTTTTAAAAATTGGGCAAATATTGACGGATCCTCAGCGCTCGGCCAAACGACGTCTATCCACACCAATACAGCACGAATCACCCCATCCGTCTATACAGACTCTCAGTAAAAAACAAGCGAAAAAAAAGTGGCTCACGCTTGGTTTGTAAAATAAAAAAATGACGTAGGAAAAACAATACTACGACCTTGAGCATGAAGCAGGCTACGCTGGGGCGCGCAATCTTGTGCGTTTGAACGCTAAAAAGGAAAAGAAAAAAATTTACTCGTGGCTGAGCAATCAAGATGCCTACACGCTCCATCACCCGATACGAAGGCGATTTCCACGATAACGCTACAACGTGACGAACATTGACGATGTTTGGGAGGCTGATTTGCTACAGCTCATGACGATAAAAGATTACAACGCCGGTTACAACTACATTCTAGTGGTGATTGACGTACTCGGTAAGTACGCATGGGTGGAACCGATAAAAGATAAGACCGCGCGCAACGTTGCCGACGCCTTCGCACGGATTATCGACCGAGCACATCCCCGACTGCCTATATGCGTGCAAACCGATCGAGGCAAAGAGTTTACCGGTTCAGCATTTCAGGCGCTCCTCCGCCGAAAAGAGATAACATTCAGAGTCGCTCGCAACCCCGGCATTAAAGCAGCTGTGGTCGAAAGACTCAACAGAACGTTACGCGAGTGAATCTGGCGATACTTTTCTCATAGTAACACAAAGAGGTACATCGATGTCGTGCAAAAGATTGTACACGCTTACAATCGCACGCTACACAGTGGTACGCGCATGAGACCTATCGATGTCACATTGTTCAACGCGCCGACAGCGATCGAAAATTTAGCCAAACGCGCGAGCTACAATTATAGAAGGCGACCACCGGCGCTGCCTAAATTCAAGGTGGGCAACCTCGTGCGCATCAGTCGTACCAAGAACACCTTTGAGGGAGGATACGAAAAAAATTTTAGCGAAGAAGTGTTCAAGATAATCAGCGTTTCGACGCGTCAAAATCTCTATACATACGTGCTCGAAGATTTGAACGAAGAAATTATCGATGGTTTCTTTTATCCCGAGGAGCTCGTGTTAGTCGGCCGTGAACGCCTCGCGCCCGATAAGCGTTTCAATGTCGACCGCGTCATACACACAGAAGGACGGGGCGCTAAAAAGAGAGCACTCGTTAAGTGGCTCGGTTACCCTGATAAATTCAACTCGTGGGTAAAAGCAAGCGAGCTTTGAAAACATCTGAAAAAAAATGGAAACGAGCGACGATTTTTATATGGTACTACATAGTAACAGTAGCATGACGTATTTTCCCGAAAATACAACATGTTGTTTTACGACCCAGCTGCAGCGCGAGATAAAGTTACACGACGAGTGGCTCGTGGGTCTCGTTGAAATTCACATACCCTGCAGTATCGTACATTTTCAAGATGACGAAGCAAGTTACACTTTTTACTCGGCTGAGGATAATGAGGGTCTCATCGACAAAAAACTGTGTCGTATACCTGTAGGTATTTACGATTCACACGAACAACTAGTAGACGCTATAAACGCGGCGAATGACACATATAAGCATCAAATGCTCGAGCCCCATAAAGATCGTAAGGGGTCTTACATCATAAGACGCAAGTGTAACTGCTCGCAAATACACATTACGGATTTCAACGAAAAAATCATGCGTGTATTCGGCTTCGACGAAGCAGGTCAAAAAGGTTCGTTTACAATGCATGAAGGTTACCACGACATTGCAGCCAGCAGACCTGCCTCGCTTTCTCGAGCCTTGCCCGACCAGATGTATATCTATACCGATATATGTGAACCTTATACAGTAGGTGACAAACAAGCTGCCCTACTGCGCATAGTTTCTATAGACAACTCCAGCTTTAAGTACGGTTGCAGTACTGTACAGCGTTTTGCACCCGTTCACTATATACCTCTTCTCTATCACAATTTTCGTAGCATCGTTATCCATATAAGAGATCAACATGGGCAACGTATACCATTCGAGTACGGCACGTTGACGGTCACGTTACACTTTAAGCGCAAACGTTAAGATGAGTCATTATGGGCGCTACTACGACGAGCAGCTAGGCGGGGGTGGAGTGAGAAATGTTTTTGCTGATTCGACTTTTCAGAGAGGTCGCGGGGTAGGAGCCTGGTTAGGAGGCCTTTGTCGTCACATCCTGTCATACATCACGAGTGGAGCCAAGGCTGTAGGTAAAGAGACACTACACGCAGGTATAAAGCTTGTTGACGACGTTGCCAACAGATGTGTCAATTTCAAGGAGGCTATAAAATCACGGGCCAAAGAATCTGGACGCAACCTCAAAAGAAAAGCTGCTGACAAAATATCGGAAATAATGAAAGGCTCGTGATATAAAACAGGCGTGAATGGCAAGCGGCGGCGCCAGTCGAGAAAGAAACACACTCGGACGCGCACGGCAGGCGGTAAGAAAAATTCCGGCAGAAGAAAGCCCGCTGTGAGAACGAGCAAGAAGAAGAAGAAGAAGAAGAAGAAGAGGAAAGCCCTTCGCAACATAAACGATATTTTTGGTCCAAAGTAAAAAATGGCCTTCTTTCACTCGCACTCTAACGAGTGCATGTCGAGCGAGCTCGACATTTTCACTCTTCTGGTGACATAAACGTCGATTGAGAGTAGTAGTTTTTTACACTATAAACCTGTGTCCTCGCTCAGCGACGAAGGAGACGCGCCCATAGAGTTCGTCATCCCGAGCGCATGCGAACATTATATATAGATCTCGCGCACACCATGCTCTATGTCAACGCTAGAATACAGCCGAATGCCGAAACCCCTGCTGAAAACTTAAAAGTTGCCCCAGTAAATAATTTACTGCATTCAATGTTTAATCAAATCGACGTTTTTCTAAATCAAAAACTCGTTTCTCCACCCAATAATGCATATCCTTACAGAGCATACATAGAGTCACTGCTCAACTACTCGCCAATCGCAAAAGAATCACACTTAACGGCCGGATTGTGGTACGATGATACGCCCGGTTTATTCGAAGCCCAGCCGCACATTCAAGGTGAAATATCTAACAAGGGTGCTCTCCATCGTCAGCATTTCACACTCAATGGAAATACCTTCGACATGATTGGCCATCTGCACTGCGACGTCTTTAATCAAGACAGAATGCTCATCAATGGCGTAGAAATGAGAGTACGACTAGTACGAAGCAAAGATGCCGTTTGCCTAATGGACGCCTCCGAAGATGGTAAATTCGGCCTGAAAATAAAGGAAGCCACGCTCATCGTTCGACGCATGAAGATAAATCCGGGAATTTTAATTGAACACGCCAACGCTCTGGCTAAAGCAACGGCCAAGTATCCCGTTACGAGAGTAGAAGTCAAAACTTTTACGCTTCACGCAGGTATACATGGCGATACCATCGATAATGCCATTCTTGGGCAATTGCCTAAAAGAATAATAATAGGATTTGTCGATAATAAGGCATTCAATGGCAATCGAACATTTAACCCAGTTAATTTTCAACACTTTTCAATAAATCACCTCTGCCTCTACGTCGATGGATCTCAAATTCCGAGCAAACCGTTACAGCCGCGCTTTGCTGCTAACAATAGTATGTTTATAGATGCATTTCAAACCCTCTACTCGGGCACAGGTATACATTTCCTCAACGAGGGTCTTGGCATAAACCGTTTCAACTATTCACTGGGCTACTTTCTCACGGCTTTCGATCTCACACCCGATTTATCGGCCCACTGCGCCTCGCATTGGAATCTCGTTCGCTCGGATAGCTTACGCATAGAGGTGGGATTTGAGTCGGCTCCAACAAGCACAATAAATTGCGTTGTTTATGGCGAGTACGATAACGTTCTCGAAATAGACTCCACCCGCCAAATATTATCCGATTTTAGTGCCTAGTCGTTAAAAAGGTGGGGGGACGAGGACTCGAGAGGAAGCAGGCGGCGCCCTCAAGCCTCACTTTTCTCTCGGCGCTCGCTACGCACACACGTATAATGGATTACGTCGTGGATATACAAGGGTTTCGAGACACTGAAAGGAAGTTTTTATCAAAGGAGGTGACGATCATTTGCCTACAGAAACCCATTGTCGACCACTGGAGTACAAGCACCGTGCAATTTCATCGAGCTGCCCGAAGACGTAAAAAATACAAATTCCTACTACGCTGTCGATATTCACGGTATTAACTGGTTCGAGGGCGAAGTATCACTCAGACAGCTATATCGTTATCTCTCCAATATCGCAAGAGCAGCAAGACGGATCTACGTTCGCGGCGATGAGAAGGCCTGGTACCCGAAATCTTTACTGGGTCGAAACATATGTAATTTAGAAAAATATGACTCGCCGACGTTCGGAAAACTCAACAACATGTTTTCTGACGTGCTGGTATGTTCTACGCACGCGACTCAGAGGTTTAAAAATAAACAAGATTTTTGCGCGCTCTACAAGGCGCACCAAATAAAAAAGTGGATGCGCTCTATACTACCCGAAGAGTGGAAGCTGATCAACAAAGACCAAGTACAAAGTCAAATGTTCTACACTGCACTTCATCAGTATCAGCAGAAGCAGCGCAAAAAATTACTCCGTTTTCACCCGGGCAGCGAGCAGTCCACTGAGGAGGAGGAGGAGGAGCAGAACGACGACGGCCGCGACGAGACGGATGTGGCCCCAGAAATAGCAAGTGACAGCGACAGCAGCACATATTTCACATTTAGCGAAAACGCAAAATGAATACGAAACAAATCACGAGGGCCATTAGTGGCCTCAGAGCAAACTCGATAGCTGTATACGCAGCCGATCACATCCCCAGAAGCTTGAGTCTTCCAGCCGCTGTTGTAACCAATGTCGATACCTCAGATAAGCCTGGATCCAACTGGGTGGCATTCTACATAGACAAAAATGCAAAAGGAACATATTTCGATAGCTATGGAGTCGCCCCTGTATCACGACATCATATCGATCGACTTCGAAGAAATTGCGCAAGCTTCAAGTGGAACGAGAAGAAACTGCAGAGTGTTAATTCTAAAGTTTGCGGCGAATATTGTATTATGTTTCTTTGCTATATGTGTAGCGGTCGCACTTTACGCGCGTTTTGTAACGTCTTTTCACGTGATTCACATGTAAACGACGCACTGGCCGCAAAATTTTATGAAAATGTAAAAAAAAAAAAACAATTTCCCCAGCATTATTTCCAAGGGCGCTGGCTCGTTCGCTCAAACATGTAAAGCATTTATATAAAATGTGCGTGTGTATGTGTGTGTGTGTGTATGTGTGTGTGTGTGTGTGTGTGTGCGTGGCTTAATTTTTATTATAATATTTCTATTTAATCCTACGTCACATTCAATTTTTTAGTTTGTAATATTTCTTTTTTATCCAGAAACACATTCAATTTTTAGTTTATATTTACACTTTATGTACATTGTAAGTTTTAGAATTGTAAAAGCTGATGTGTGCGTGTATCCGTCTTTCTTAGTTTATAAAGTTTTGTATACTACGTTTGTCTTGGCCTTTTTTAGCTTGCAATTTTATATTATTCATATATTTGTAAGTTTAAAATGTATTTTTTTTAATTTGATCGAACAATAAAAAAAAGTTAAACAAACATCGTATTCATTTAACGACCTTGCCCGCTAAATTTAATTCCTTACCTTTTTTATCTTGAAACGAATATGTACTATTCCATGAAGAAACGGAAAAGCATATGCGTAACGGTTTTTTCAAGTGGTGAAAAACACAGAAGGCGCTTTCTTCTTTGAGGCTTTAAAACATAATCAGATCGAGTCTCCGAAAAGCACATGCGTAACGGTTTTTTCAAGTGGTGAAAAACACCTTAGCTGTTTTCCTTTTTTCAAGTGGTGAAAAACACAGGAGGCGCTTTCTCCTTTGAGGCTTTGAAACATAAGTAGCTTGAGTCACCGAAAAGCATATGCGTAACGGATTTTCAAGCGGTGAAAAACACATTAAACGTTTCCTTTTTTCAAGTGGTGAAAAACACATCTGCCGTTTTCTTCTTCTTCTTCTTCTTCTTTGAGGCTCAAAACCCTTAACGGGGAAAATTTATGCTTCTGTTTCTCATGGGCTTCGCGACTTTCCCAACGCTTCTTCCCACTCTCCGATACATACGCGTAAACGTTCATGATTGGGCGCTCGGATTTTACGTAACAATCGACCAGCCAATCGTAACTCGTGGTAGAAAGGAGGGGATTCGCGCTGGAGAGAGAATAAGTACGGGGCATAGCCGCGCCATCCTCAGTCAGTCAGTCGCTCTACCTCGACAAAGTCGTGACATTTTTACCAACGTTAAGTCAGTATTTTTTAAAAATGTCTCAAACAAAGCTAGTGCCGAATTTACTGTACAATTCGTCTTACGCTCTCAACTATTCGTACTCCAAGTTCGTTTACGTCGGCTTGGATTATGCTGCTGGCTATTTCCGACCCGTCATCAGGTTCGGCGGGCATACATCACCGCATAAATATATAACTCTGGATATCGACAGTTGGGAACAATTAACCCATTTCAAGACCTTCGGAGAGTATCTATGGGCATCAGGCGATTTTGTAAAGCAAGGCAAATATGCAAAAATATATTTACCGCACCACGTCGTCGAATTGACCACAGCCTACGGTCATAGAACCGTATCAATCATCGATAAGCCCGAAGTAACACCGCCATCGTTCATCCTTCAGTACGAACACGAGGCTCAACAGTTCGACTTTGAAGACGATAACGCCAATCAGGAAGCAGCCACCTCCGCTACCAGTGACGAACCTACTACAAAAAAGAAGAAATCTGAAAAACCACCGAAGATTATAATGCAGTATGCAACTTCCAACGGATTGAAACAGTTCCAACAGTGTATAGACTATAAATTAAAAAAGTTAGAAGAAATGTCGGGTTTTGTGAACAAGGTTTTCGGTATAATGATCGATGTTATTAAAACGGAAGCAATTAGCAAAAACGACGTGCATTTACTAGACTTTACTAGTTGTATTTAATGAACTAGAAGACAAAATGAAAGAACTCGCGCTAAATCAATTAATGTTTGGAAATTTTAGCGAGAGTTCTCTCGAAATAATGTTTTTGGAAGTATATGCCGAGTATTTAACAATTCTAGAAAAAAATGACCCTCCGCGGGTAGCCGGCGGGGATTGCGCCGCGGAGCGGCGTGGCAGGCTCCTCCTTGGGGGCGAAGCGGGGCACGCCGGGGCTGGTGCCCGCCCGGCTCTCCTCGTGGGCGTCGGCCTCCTCTAGGAGGGGCTGCTCCTGCAGTCGCTCCATAGCCTCATCTTTGAGGCGCTCCCGACGTTGGCGCAGGAGGTGGAGCACCGCCTGGGCCACGCCCTCGACGGGTTTGCCCAAGTCGAGGGTTATGAGTGCGGCCATGGCCTCCTCCAGCGTCTGCTCGGAGATCTCCAACATCTGGAAAAGAACATCTCAGGTTAGGCCAGTTTCACTATATCCGCGTGTAGTTTATCGCACGTCTCGGGGGGGGGAATAAGCGCTAGGCGCGCAGCGCTACGGAGGCTTACGGGGACGACCGCGTCCCCTGCGAGGAGCATTCGGGGCTCGCGGTCCTACCGAAGTTGGTTCGGCGGGACCCGTAGTTGCGCCGCGCGCCCTCCGCGGTCTCCCCCGCGTGCTCTCGGGGGGCTCACCTGTCCCCTGAGGGGCGGGTGGTTCGCTCACAGGCGTCCCCCTGGGGTCGCCTTCCGCGTCGACTCCATTCGACTCAGGCGACTCACCGCGATAGGGCTTAAGCTGGTCAGCGGCCACTATCTCCTCAATTTGGCCCCCCTCACCTACCAATCGGTAGGTGTTGGAGCCTAGCACGGCTGTAATCCAATACGGCCCTTCAAACCTAGGCGCTAGTTTCGCCGCGACGCCCTTCGCGGCCGAGGAGAGTGGGTGGCTGCGCTTCCAGACCCTGTCTCCCGGCTTGGAATCTGGCTCTCGCCTGCCGGCATCATAATAGCTGGCTTGGCGATCTTGAGCCGCTCTCGCCTGCGAGGCGGCTCGTTGATGAAGGCTTGGAAGGGCGTCGAGCCGCTCCTTCCAACGAGCCAAACTTTCTTCTTGTGCCGGGGTCTCTGCCGCGACCTCTTGCAGCCTACGCTGCGTACCAGGGGGCTCTGGTTGCCTACCGTAAAGTAACATGGCGGGGCTGACTCCGGTAGAGCTATGCACCGCCGTATTCATGGCGAAGAGAAGTTCCGGAAGCTTCTCGTCCCATGTGGTGTGCCGCTCCTTAAGGTAAGAGGCGACCATCGTCTTTAAAGTACGATTGGCGCGCTCCACCGGATTAGCCTGCGGGTGGTAGGTGGGAGTGTTGGTGTGATGCACACCTCGCTCCCTCAAGAATTCCTCTACGACACGGTTCTTGAACTCTGTGCCCTTGTCGGAGAGGAACACTTCTGGGCAACCGAACCGGAGGAAAACCTTCCGGCCCAATTCTCCTACCACCGTCTTTGCGTTAGCCTTCCGTATCGGCGAAGCCTCCGCCCACCTGGAGAAAAGGTCTTGAAACACCACAATGTATTCAAAACCTTTAGACGTGCGAGGCAGCGGTCCTATTATGTCCCCAGCGATGACCTGCCAGGGTCTGTCGACGACTCGTCGACCCATGAGGCCGGCTGGAGCTCTTTGTTCCACCTTAAACCGCTGACACGTTTCGCAGTGGCGCACGTACTCTTGCGTTTCCGCGTAGTAACGTGGCCAGTAGTAGCGCAGGGCTACTCTGGCAAACGTCTTTTCTCGTCCGAGATGTCCAGCGGTGGCGTCGTCATGGCACTCTTGCAACACCTCGCGACGATGCTCCTCTGGTACTACCAGCTTCCAAGCATCCTCATCGTCGCCGAGGGCCGCGTCAACGTCCGGGTTCGGTCGGTACCGGTAAAGGTTGCCCGCGACGAGTTTGTAGGTTGGAAAATCGTTGGGTTGCTCTCGGACTTTGGCGCTCCACTCTCGATACCACGCGTTCTCGGTGTCCGTTGACCAGGACACCGCAGCCACCTCCGGGCCTTCCTCATCCTCGTACATCCGGGAGAGGGCGTCGGCCACGTGGTTCAAGGCGCCTTTTCGATGCTCGATCGAAAACTTGTGGCCTTGCAACTCCAACACCCACCGAGCGAGCCTGCTCGTGGGATTTTTCATCTGACAGAGCCACCGCAGACTGCTGTGGTCTGTCACATCCCTAAACTCGTAGCCTTCGATGTAAGGGCGAAACTTCTGTATTGCCCAGACCACCGCGAGGCACTCCCTCTCCGTAACGCTATAGTTTCGCTCTGCCGGGGTTAACACCCGGCTCGCGAACTCAATCACCCGCTCTTGGGTCTCTACTTCCTGAAGCAGCACCGCGCCAAGGCCTACATCGCTCGCATCGGTCTGCACGATGTAAAGGCCGCCGGGATCGGGGCGATGTAGGACCGGAGCGGTCATAATCATCGCCTTCAACAACTCGAAGGCGCGTTGCTGCTCGTCGAGCCACTCGTACTTCTGGTTCTTCTTCGTCAGACTCGTGAGCGGCTCGGCGACCGTGGCATAGTTCGGGATGAACTTCCTATACCACGATGAAGTACCCAGGAATCGGCGCAGCTGCCTCAGATTCCGCGGCTGCGGAAAATTCTTGATTGGCTCGATCTTGGCCGGGTTCGGCCTCGTGCCGTCCCGGTTAACCAAGAAGCCCAAGTATGCCACCTCTTGCTTGCAGAAAACACATTTTTCTGCGTTGAGGGTTAGCCCAGCGGCGACGAGCCTTTCCAGCACCCTTTTCAAGCACTTCTTATGCTCCTCGAACGTTTCTGCGACTACGATGATGTCGTCGAGGTAGGCGTAGACGTAAGGCTCCAGCTCGGGTCCGAGCACTTGGTCAATGAGCCGCTGGAAGGTGGCCGGCGCGTTCGTCAGTCCGTATGGCATCCGCCGGAACTGGAACAGGCCCAGCCCCGGCACCGTGAAAGCGGTGATGGGCCGCGCCTCCTCCGCTAACGGTATCTGATGATACGCGCTCTTGAGGTCAAGCGTGGAGATGAACTTCGCCTTCCTCAATTTCCGCAGAATATCCTGCATATTCGGCAGAGGATAGGCGTCGGGTTCGGTGACTGCATTCACCTTCCGCAGATCGTTGCAGAACCGTCGCGTGCCGTCACTCTTCGGCGCCATCACGACGGGGCTCGACCACCCGCTCTTGGAGGGCTCGATGATGCCTTGGTTCAGCATTTCGCAAACCTGGCGATGCATCTCCTCCTGCACCTTATCCGACACTGGATAATGGCGCTGCTTGATGGGTCGAGCGTTTCCTACATGAATCTCATGCTCCACGCCTCTGACGCAACCTAATCCTGGCGGGAGCTTGCCTAGGACCTCGTCCACCATGGCCTTCAGCTCCTCTCGCTGAAGGTCTGTAGCGTCCTCGAGCCCAATTGCCGCTACCGAGCTAGGATCTGGGGTCAAGCTGGCTACTTCCAGCTCGACGTAGGCTTCCGCCTCCTTACAGAATAGCCTATCCGTATCCGGGTCTAGTACGGCCCTGAACGCTCGTACAAAGTTGACTCCTAAGTAGCAGTCGGCATCTAAATTCGGCATTATGGCGACTTGGATATCGCGAGTGAGGCCAGCCACAGTGATGGGCAGCATCACGTGGCCTAGCAAGGGGCTGCGGCTTCCATCCGCTAGCCTTACCCCTTTCTCCTCGGACGCTACAAACTCCCGGTCCAGCGCTGTAGCTAGTTGGAGTCCGACGGAGCCCATCACCGTCGTGGATGCTCCCGGGTCCAACAAAGCGCGGAGATTAAACTCGCCGACCTCAATTCGCAGCCACCACCTTGTTTCTGCGTCGGTCGGTTGCTTGGCCGAGGCCTCTCCTCGGTTCGCAACTGGCGAGGGTACCGCGGACTCTTTCGCGGCAGGGCGGCTATCGCACGCGGCCAAAACATCTTCGGTTTTGGGGACCTCGTCGGGGAGGGGGGCGGTAGTGATCCCCTCTACCCGCTCCCCTTCCCGTTTCCCGCACAATTAGGGCAGTAGCGCGCTATATATCCGACAAGGCCGCATGAGTAGCAACTCAGCGGCGGCCTTGGTCCTTTCGGAGGGTTACCCTCGGGGCCGGCGGAGGGCGCGGAGCCGTTCGGTGGGCTCGTCGCCTTCGCCCCCTGCCTCGGTTCTGGGGGCCTCCTTGCCCCGCCACGCCCAGATGGCTGGTTACCGCGCCCTCTGCGCGGCCCAGGGGGCGTATTTCGCCCGGAGCGCTCTCCTCCGGAGCCTCGCCGGTCGGAAAGACGCTCGCTTAGCACTCTCCGAAGCATTTCCTCCAAACCCTCCAGCTTGGTGTCCTTCTCGGCCACCGCAGCAGCCACTTTGCCTTCCTTGGCATCGCCTTTCGGCTTTCGTGGCGCGTCGGTGTTTGCCGGGGGTTTGTACGCCATTTCCGGCAGTAGCGCCGCTGTTGGCGGTGGTGGAGGTCGGAACGTCTTGGAATTCTCCAACGTTTGCTCCGCGTCCACTGCCAACTCCAGTAGCTCCTCTACTGTGCTGAAGTCTGACCTACGGACCATCGCTTGCAGCTGGGGCCGTAGGTTTCGGTGCAGCTGATCCAGCTGTTGCTCCGAGCTGGGCGGCGGCGATATCTTCCTCACTATCGCAATGAGGCACGTGATATAATCTCTCACGGCCTCGTCCGCCCCTTGGGTGCGGTTGTTCGCCTCTGCTATCAACCGCTGCTGGTACCTCTTCGTCGTCCCGTACCAGCGTTTCGCTGCAGTCACGAACTCTTGCCACGTGGCCCATTTCTCTTTCTCATTACGGTACCACGTGGCCGCCGTGTCAGTGAACAGCTCTGACAACGACGACAACACCTCTTCTTCGGAGAGGTTTGCCAGGACTCGACAGTCCTCCAGCCTCGCCAGGAATACATCGATACTCTGGCTCTTCGCCCCAGAGAATCGAATTTGCCATTTCCTCACGATTTGGCCTATGTCTCGCGAGTGGAACATACTCGACCTCGAGAAGTTCCCTGTCGCGCCTGGCGCGCCATATGTCGGCCAGCTCGAGCCTCTCTCCGAACTTCGGCGGTCACCCCCACCCAGGCTGCGTTTACTCCTTGTAAATCAGCCTGACCATCACGCCGAGCTGGCGGTGGTGTCGATTGCGGACCGATCCACGTATCGTTGCCGGTGACGGTGTACGTGTCTTCAAACTGCACGTTGTGACCTTGCCTAGGTTCCGCTATGTGCGTGCTGGAAGCGGCGTGTCGCTGTTGGTTTAAAACCAACTCCTCCAGCGACCTTACTTTCGCTATTAATTCCGCTAATAGCGAGCCGACTTCCCGAGGGATATAAAACTCGGAGCCGTCCTTTGCCAGGAGACGTAGCATCTCTCCTGGCTGCGCTTGTTGGTCGTCGCCGCGAGTTTCTTCTGCTTCGCTGTCCTGCTGCTGTAGAGGTAGCTGTGTGCGTTGCTCCTTTTGTTGTTGCGTAGTGTCCCGGTTACTGGCTGTGGTGTTTGGGTGTGGTGAGTGCTGGGTGTCGGACACGGCTTCCGCCGTCGTCCTACGCAGTATCTCCAATATCTGCTCGCTTTTGAGCACTACGTCCAGGGGTGTAAATCCCAACTGGACGCTTCGACGAAGGAGCCGTCGTCTTCTAAAAGGATCCTCCGTAAGAGGTTTTCCCTTAGTGCCATCCGCCGGGGATTACATCCCCCGGCTCTTCCGGCTCCTCGAAGTCTTGAGGCGTGTAGTTACCCAGCACCCACTGGCTTAGCCTGTGCATTCTCAAGAATGTGGAGTCGTATCGCCTCAATTGCAACTCCGACAGGTGGCTATCGATCTCGCTTGGCGAGATCGACCACACCCAATCCTCCACAGCTTCCTGGATGTTGTATGACATCGTTCGCTGGTTGTGCGTGTGCAAGGGGATTCCTCTTCAATCCCGCAATTTACTATGCTTTTGCACGGCCAGTGGTATCCTTCACAAGGTACCTACTGGATTACCACTGGCTCAGGAAGTAACGATCTTCCCCAACTGGTGGTTTGGTCTTTACGCTATACCGAGGTTAACTCGTTTTTACTCACTTGCCTGGAGGTTATGTCGCTTTTGGCGTATTGCGCAAGCGTAATAGTCGTCCGCGCAATCGATTCCCGGTCAAAACTGAAATTCGCGATTTTCGGGCGCTGCGCATGCGCGGCACTAAAATCACTATGTGTATCCGTACCGCCGCCGCATGCGCAGACGATTCTGCGTGTAAAAACAAAAATTTGATCTTTCGACCTTTTGCGCATGCGCAAAACCGAAATTAGTGAATATGCCCACCTCCTCATGGGATGGGCAACCGAATTCGCGATAGCGATTTTTCACTTTTTATTTTCGGATTCTGCGCATGCGCGGGTCCAAAATTACTGCGCGCGCACCTTACGGTATCCCCCGCGCAGGCGTCTTCGCTAATTAAGCCCTAAATCCGAAAATCCAAACGAAATCCCCAGTATTTAAATACTGGGTGCGTAATCCGGTAGTTTACTCCCCGGTGTGCACGTGTGATGACGCACAAAGAGATAAAACGCTAGGACCTATATAAAACAATTTAAATAATATAATACATAATTAATAAATAATTGCTACCTAATCTCTTTGTCGTCCTCGCTAAATACTTCAACAAATGCTCGGCCTTCACAAGCAATGTTCCTCACTAAATACGTGCAGACCGGGTCAATTCCTCCAAGCAAGGTTAGAAACCACCAGTTGGTTACCCTTGCACACACTGTACACTTTGTAATAATTAATTATCACCGCGATAATTAATTATTCGCAACGCGCGTCTCGACCTGTTTCGACGATCAACCGATTACCGTAAAATTCGCCGTTCCCTAATCTAATGTGCTGCACACGTTAATGGGCGCCAGTTGTAACGGGGTGAATTTAAAAGAGGGTATTAATCCCTCTCTGGGATGCGCCGGGCGATAAGCGGGCGTCTACTACGCCCAGAGCAGCGCGCCGTTGTAGACGGACCCGTCGGCCGGCCGGGGCGCGTTGGCGCAGGCTCAGAACAAGCGCGCCCGGCTTTCGCTGTAGAAAGCTTAGGCCGCCTTCTACTAGACCCGGCGCTGCGCTCTGCCGCTGCCGCTGACTTCGGCGCACAATTCACCGGCGGCTAGATATGCACTAGCCTGACCTACTCTCGCCGGTGTTCCCGTACAACGTCGCTCAGGTTAACCTGAGCGACTTTCACTTACAATTTCCCCGTTGACGTTGCTCCTCTAGGAGGTAAAGCCTCCGACTAGCTGCAGCTGCTGAAAAGGTAGAGGGCGGTATTCGGGGGGATAGGGAACGGTTACTCGCGAAATGACAGACTCGACACGAATAATGAAAAGTAAAATAAATAAAGTTTATTCGTCGAAAGGAATCGCGCTAAGGGGCGCGAAGCCCGAACATCTCCTACAAAAACGAGCGCGCAGGCCGAGACTTACGTGGAGCCGGCCGGTCGCACGGCCGGCGTCACCGCGCCGCGAGACGCCACAAAATGGCCGCCGCGCTCTCGCACACGAGGCCGCTTGCCTCTACGCAGGCGGCGTCGGATTGCCGCGTAACACTTCTTACGCGTGGCCGCTCGCACGCAAAACCTACGCGGCAAAAGTACAAATGAAGCGCACACTTACTTTAGCGCTGGCCAGCGCGTCGCCCGAAGTCTACCTCTCTCTCTCTCTCTCTCTCACGCTCCCGCGCTCTCGCCTTCTCGCTGCGAGGCGTCGGGCCTCGTGGCTCCTCGAGCCTCGGCTGCCGCCTCTTTCTCTCTCTCCTCCTCTCCCTTTCTGGGTGGCGGAGTGGCCTGGCCGGCGAGGCAGCCGGTGATGCGTCGCTGCGGGGCTGGCGGCGGATCGGAGGCGCAAGGGCTGTTCTGCAGGGCGGTATGCGGCACTGGCGGGGTACACGAAGCACGGCGCTGGTTTAAGGCGGGAGCACACGTGCGCACCTGTTGCGCTACAGGACTAGACTGTGCCTCAATGGCCGCGGCGTCCCTTCGGAGCGCTACGGCAGCGTCTTCTTCTTCTTCTTGCTTCGCCTCCCGCGCGTCCCGCTTGGCGCGCAGCGAGCCGCTGTACGTGCAAGCGCGCGCGATTCAAACCTCGCGGCGCGGTACACGCGGCTCTTTCGCCTTTATTGCCTGCACCCTTTACAATATATATATATATATATATATATATATTATACATTTCTCGAAAGGGGTTTATAAAGCCCGTTTTTTTATATATAGGGGTTTATCCAGCCCGATTTTGATTATGCAGCCCTGGCTTCATAATATTTCTAAATATAGGGGTTTATGCGGCCCGACCTAGAGTCTATAACCCCAGGGTCCATTATTTCTCTAGTCACTTGCCATAGGGAACTCTGGGCTGTAGGTACTAATATACAGTCTTGGGCTACATAAACCCCGATAAGTGTATATATTATATATATATATATATATATATATATATATATATATATATGGGAGCGTCCAGCAGAAACGGGCCACCGAGCTCGCGCGGTGCATTTTTCGCGTAAAATGCGCTCTGTTTAACTCGTTCATAATCGTATGCTGCGTCTTTGAAAAAAAAACCAAGGACCTATATCGATAGATTTTTTCCTGCTCTTTCCAATGGTGCTATTATTTTTATTCCGAAATGCACGAGAAAGTTTACGGAAAGTATCCGACAATTATATATTGACGCCCCAAGATTTATACAAATGGGCAACTGAGTATTTTAAAAACATTGAGTGCTTTTTTTCATCAAAAGACGATTACTTAAAGGCTACAGAAAAGCTACAAAACAGGCTAGCCCCAGCTAAGACAATACCTGGAACTCAATTGTTTCATTGTATTAAATTATTAAATGATGCCAAAAAGTTAGAAATTAAAAGATTTTCACCGTCAGAAGATTCTCAATTATATCCACCGATCAAAAAAGAAAAACTACTTAAAACTCAAACAAAGAAAGAAGCGAATGTCGCAAAAAGGACAATTCTTATGAAATAAAAAAAATGTAAAAAAATTAGAATTTAAAGGAAAAGGTAATATTGTATGCCAGATTAAACAATCTATAAGGTTATTTTAAATTTCTGTTTCACTGCTTTCAGTGCCTTCATGGATATTTTTATGTTTAATATATTATGTTTTTCAAATTTTGTTATATAAATGAACAAAGTTCATTGTAATATTATACTAAATGTTACAACTAGATCCACAAAATTATGTCCACGCATTGGCATTGTAAGTTACAAAACATTTTATATTTACAAAAAAGAATGGGCGAAATAGCACATCGCGTGTATTAATCCGCCCTTGAGCATAGCGTAAAAAGTTCGGGCAGCCGCTGTCTTTTTGATCTTACTATTTTTGAACTTTTCACGTTTCAACTTAAAAATATAATATTTTATAGTTTAAGACTTGTACTTTTGAAGAATATAATTCATTTTGAAGAAAAGACTGATATTTTATTGAAAAAATAGAGTTTAAACATTCAAATGGAATGTTCAACTAGAAGGAAGCATTTCGGAATAAAAATAATAGCACCATTGGAAAGAGCAGGAAAGAATCTATCGATATATGTCCTTAGTTCTTTTTTCAGAGACTTGGTACACGATTATTAGCGAATTGAATAGAGCGTGCACTTAAACGTGCCGTACACACGGGCGCGAGGGGCTCGCGCGGACCCTCGGCGCTGTCTTTTTCATGTTGTTACTTTTAAACCCTTTATTTCTCCAACTTCTCCAAGATAGGGTTTTGAAGCTTATACATGAACATGATATACTTTGAGAAAAATGGCTTTCAATATTCAACTCGAGTTTTCGTCCGGAAGAACGCGTTTCGCAATAATAACAATGGCGCAATTGGAAAGAGCAAAAAAAAAATCTATCGATATAGGTGCTTGGTTTTTTTTTCGAAGACGCAGCATACGATTATGAGCGAGTTAAACAGAGCGCCTTTTACGCGAAAAAAGGCACCGCGCGCGCTCGGTGGCCCGTTTCTGCTGGACCCTCCAATATATAATATATAAATATAATGAACTCTTGTCCTTCTCTTCTAACCAAAGGTTTAGCGTTATTAGTTATCTAATTATATATTTTATGGTTAGGTTCCGCTCAGCATTAAAATAAATGAACGTTGACTTAACAAAAAAAAAACTTACAGCAATAAGTTGTACGCGCGGTCTTATTTAAATTCTTATGGAATGCTTATTAAAATATGGCAAAAATATTTTCAAACGTTAGAAGGTACATAAATAATTATTTTATGTATCATGCAAATACATTAAGTATGACTTGTAGTACTTCTGAAAATGAAAATATATGATACCATGATTTACGTAAAAACTTGTATATAGTCAGTTATAACTTTATTCAAAAAAAGAAAAGATTACATTATATAATTCTTGCAGATTATTGTCATAGATATGAAAATAATGAAGAAGAGAAGTAAAAATTAATAGTTAATATAGGGTAAAAGTGGGTATTACCGCGGTTTTTCAGCACGGGCGTCTTATAGTACACGAATTAAAAGCTTTGCCTCGATGATTTAAGCTGAATTCTTTTTTTAACTCTTCTTTAACTTACCAGAAATGCAAAAATGACTCCTATCATATGATAAAAAACATATAGTTAATTAATAAATGCAATCTAATAAATAGATCCGAGGCTGATATTACTGCGGGTATAATTGAATTATCGCGGGGGTTTTACCGTGTGTATGATGGATTACCGCGGGGGTATTACTGCGGAATTTTACCTTGAGCTAGTTATATTATTTATAATTTTACAACCGAAAAAATGAACATATCTGTATATTTTTACATCATATTTCATTTAGAACATAGCAGTTGGCAAATGTTCTCATATATATTGTATTTGTATACAAGTGACGTATTACCGCGGATGGCCAGACAATGTAGTATATTCATACAAATCATACTCCATTCTCTTTTTAAGATGATTTCTTATATTAATTAATATTTTGTATGATCGAATAAATATTAAATGCCGAATTATACTATGAAAAATGAAATTGCAGAGCGTTTTTCGTCGATCCGCGGTAATTGCGGCGTCCGCGGTAATACCCACATTTACCCTACATCTAATTTACTACTAGCAAATAAGTATTCCAGATATGAGGCTTTTGACGGCGACTCTCATGGTACTGTATACCGAAGCGGCGTTACTTCTACTCTTCCACGTAGTATTTTTCAATGAAAGAAACTTAAGTACTCTCTGGAAAATGCCCTTTTCTATATAAAAACCGCTGCCAATTCATTGGCAAGATGCTTCCTCAAACTAATTTATCGATTCCATTTTTAAATTTAAAAAATAAAAGTCAATTTTTCACAACAAAACTTTATAAATAAATAAAACTGTTTTCTTTGTTGTTCTTTGTTGTTTGTTAAACAATTTGACTTAATAAAAAAAAATGTGCAATTAAAGCTGTAAAAACAATGAAAATAGTGCTTTTTCATTATTTTGACAGTTTTAATTGCACGTAAATTTTTAAATTTTTTCTGTGATCTATTTCTTCATCAAGGTCGCATTTTAAAGGTAACGTTTTTTATAAATCTTGTAGCCTTTGGTGAGAGATATTGATACTGTCGCATTCGCCATCTTTTGAATGGTCTTCTGTCAAGTATAAATTAACAAAATAATTGGCATCGATCTGCAAAAATTCTGAGTAATTCTCATTACAATTTGCAAACTATTTACAATTTAATATGCTATACAAAAAGTTTCAAGTTTTCGAGTTAAAAATTCATAACGATTCATTGACTTTTAATCCTGTTATCATAAACGAAAGAAAACACAATTGGTTCAAAAATAATTTTTTTCTATAAAAAAATTAAGAAATCCCTTCAAATTTTAACAAAATATTCTGCTCGATAAGTGTAATAAGTGGTAAAATTTTTTAATCAATCAATCGAATATTCTTTTTAGAAATGCAATATTCAGAAACTTATAAAAAAATTTTTAACATCAAATATCTTTGGTAACAACAATCAGATTCTTTTGGGCAAAGAACTAGATTCTAAGATATAAAAAAGCTCCTTTTCCGACAAATTTTAAAACGATTCATTGACCTTTATTCCTGTTGTCGTAAACAAAAGAAAGCGCACTTTTATCGAAAACAACTTCTTTCTCGAGAAAAAAGTCAGAAAATCTCTTGAAATTTCAACATAATGCTGTACCCGATGTAGACGATTTTTTCGCAAATCAATCGTTTCAGCGCGTATATTAGAGTGCCCAGACGGTTTTTCGAGTCTCTGAACTCGTTTCCGAGGTCTATTTAAGTGTATTACTAAACGCGCATGCCCAGGAGACGATTTTTGCGCAAATCAAAGGTTTCAGCACGTATTCGAGGGTACCCAGGGGGTTTTTCGAATGGCTGAGCTCGTTACCGAGGTTTATTCAAGTTGATGACTACACGCGCTTGCCCAGGAGATGATTTTTGCGCAAATCATAGTCTTTAGCGTGAATCGGGGAGTACCCAGGAAATATTGCATAGCAATATTAATTATTTTGTAGATCATCTCTTCACCTCTTGTGACACCTCGCCTTCGGCTCGGGTGGAAATTTCCACGTGATCTATACGGCAGGCCAAGTCTTTACCTCCCCAGTTGCGTAATATAGTATTCTTCCCATGTAATACTCACCGTATTTTTTTTTTTGACGAAGGCGTGACATGGCCTTTTTATGTGTGTGATTCGGAGAGAGAATTGGACATTTCGAGTCGTACACAACGAACTTGAAAATTCAAATAATTTGAAATGCATACACAATTAACTATACCTCCCTTTAGGGAGGTAGAAATATTCATTTTTCATCTATTTTGGGGTAGAAATAGCCATTTCTTAGCTGTTTTAGGGTAGAAATAAGTATTTCTTACCAATTTTTCATTGCTCACCTGTTTTATGGAAGAAATGGATATTTCTTACCACTTTCATAAAATATGCTCGAAATGCGAAATTGTCTCTCCTACTTTCACACGTGAACAAGGCCGTATTTCATGCATGAGTTGAGACAAATTTTTTTAAAAATTATATCAAAAATTTTTTTGTAGCCGAGCCTTGCACGCGTCCTTTTGCTTTTGCAAGCACGCGTGCGCAGCTCGTCTTCAAGAGTCCGCCTCATGGCACGCTGAAGCTACTTTTATTTTAACGCAGTGTTTTCGCTTCATAAAAGCAAACGCACACGTGCGTAGTTCATCTTCGAGAGCGCGCCTCCTGGCACATTGAAGCTACCGTTATTTTGGAGCAGTGTCTTCAAATTATTAACTCTTTTAGTCACGCTAATCAGTTCAGAAAAGACGTTTTTTTCACACATATTTGTTTATAACCATTATAAACAATTATGGATTGACAAAAAATCCTATTCGATGTAAAGTTTAAGCTTTCTACTACCTGAAAATCTAAAAAAGTCAAGATTTTGCATAAAAAAAACAGAATGCCGGTATATTGGCTCTTGTGACTAAAAGGGTTAATGCAAAAGCACACGTGCGAAGATCATCTTTGAGAGTATGCCTCCTGGTACGTTGAAGCCATTGTTATTTTTTAGCAGTGTCTTTAAATTATTAAAGCAAAAGCACGCGTGCGAAGATCGGCTTCGGGCGCGTGACTCCTGGCACGTTCAAACTATCTTTATTTTGGAGCAGTGTCTGCAAATTATTAAAGGAAAAGCACGCATGCGAAGATTTCCTGGTAGCAGAAACTTTCGCACTTGCAATTGCGCAGAGCTTGCGTGGTGAGTTTCACACTTTTACTGTGTTTCTACTTGCTTACTCTTACGTAAGGTCATTTGCTGCAGGTTTCAGCAGATTTGCAACAGCAAAGGTGGAAGTTGTAGGTACCAGTAAAGCTCATGCTTAGAATTGCACCAGAATTGCGGAAGAGAACTTGCGATTAACAGAGTGCGTAAGCTTTGGGTCACGGACATTTACCAAATGAAATATCTTGTTTTAGAGTAAAAAAATATTGAACCCCTGTTCCAGGATTTATTCTCATAGGTCTCTTTTCTCGAGATATGTGCCATGTAAAAAAAATTGCGTTATTTTGTTAAAAAATGATGTCTCTTTTATTATATGTAACTCTGCAAGTATTATCGTTACAAAAATGAGCGATAAAAATTAAAAAAGTAGACAGAAAAAGCTTTATTTTAAGCATTGTTTTGACTACAAGTATCGATTTTTCAGAAAGTTATGAGAAATCAAAAATAGTGTAAAAAAATGATTGAAAATTTCACATTTTTTAAAGGATTTTAGGGGTGCTATTTTCAATCATTTTTTTACACTATCTTTGATTTCTCGTAACATTCTGAAAAATCAATATTTTCAGTCATACGGTGTTTAAAATAAAGCGTTTTCTGTCTACTTCTATAATTTTTGTCGCTCATTTTCGTAACGGGAATACTTACAGAGTTACATACAATAGAAAAGAAATCATTTTTTTAGAAAAGTAACGCATTTTTAAGATAACATGGCACATATCTCGAGAAAAAGGGCTATGAGAATAAAATCCTGGAACAGGGGTTCAATATTTTTTTACTCTATAACAAGATATTCGAATTTGATGCAAATCCGTGATCCAAAGGATACGCACTATCCTTGTAAGTCTGCGCAGCACGATTACAGCAGACTTGCGGCAGTTAAGGTGCATATAATAGATTCAAATACTGCTTGTGTATCTATTTCAATTCTGCAGTGAAGGGTACACAGAGAAAAGAAAATCTTTACATTTAAGGAACGTCAGTAACTATTAACGAACGGACGTTTGGATACTGATAAACGAATATTGATTATCAGCTAAATAATATTTCCTAATAGTTAAGAAACCATGTCTTAGAAATTGTAGAAAATTTGAATTATGTCCTGCGTCTTAACTGTTAAGGAATAGTACTTAATTATTAAGAAATATTGTTAACTACTAAGAAATATATACTTTGGCACAAATAACATCAGGATTATATAGTTAGATAAGTATACTTTTAATGTAAAGATTTTCTTTTATCTGTGTATATGCGTGGATCAATATCCTGCAATGCCTCCATCTACCACTTTGACTTTAGAGATTTTCATTTTATTGGAATCATTATCTTTATTTTTATAATTCATTACTACAACAATAAAGTATAAATAATTTTGTCGTAGATATAGCATTGTTTTTTGTGCATACAGCACGTTGTATATCTATATATGTATTGCGACTAATCTCTGGGGCGAGAGTATCTAGTTGCCGAGTAGCGCGCAGCGAGACGTTACCGGTCGGTCGCCGTCCGATTGGTAAATCGCGTTTTGCCGCGCCGGAATGATAAAACAGAGATTTTGTGTGAAACGGAACTATCTTGGCGGATGGATAAGACAGAGGTTTTAGGTAGAACGAGACTTCTCGGTGGAAATCGCGGGCTACGAAAATACGTTTCTGCGCATGCGCTGAATTTTTGGTGGAACGAGAGCTTTGGGTGGAACGAGACTAACCCCCACAGCAACCGCCGTGGCGGCCGCGGCATCTAGCCGCTGGGGCAAGTTGAGTTGCAGGTTAAGTTCGATTACTCCAATTTAAAGAAATTGCAGTGAATGAGTAAAGTGATGTTGATATTATGAACAATATGCAGAAACACGCCTTGAAACGATGGAGAAAATATCAGATAAGAAACTTATGCTATTATTTAAATTATTTTGTGAATTTGGATAATTATTCAACTACTCAAAATATTCTTCGATAAATCTGAATTATTTTTCGAATAATTTGTGCATTTTTTTATTTCAGAGAAGACGGTACATTCAGAATGCGAATATGCATTGACAAAAGACGTATAAATTGAAGATTACTCATTCGGACAATCAGACATCAGATATTAAGAGGACAATAAGAATGTGCATTAAGTTTACAGTTCTCAACCTTCAGATTATTAAATAATTATGAAATAGTTTTGCGGCTAGTGAAGAAGAAAATATTAGAAGCAAGAAGAACTAGACCTAGTAAAAAAAAGCAATCACCAAGTGTAGTTGCGATCTCAGCTGCATTTTTTATTTCAGGAGACGATACATTCAGAATGCACATTGGCCAAAGAACTATAAACTGAAGATTATTCATGAAGACAACCAGACATAAGGAGGACAATACGGATGTGCATTAAGTTTTCAGTTCTCAACCATCAGGTTATTAAATAATTATTGAATAGTTTTGTGGCTAGTGCAGATAAAAATATGAGAAGCAAGAAGAACAACATGTAAAAAAGAAGTTACATAGTACATTTGCGATGACTACTGCATTTTTTGTTTTAGAAGACGGTATATTAAGAATGCAAATTGACCAAAGAAGTATAAACCGAAGATTATTCATTCAGACAATCAGACATGAAGAGGATAATAAGGATGTGCATTAAGTTTACGGCTTTTCACCATCAGATTATTAAATAATTATAAAATAGTTTTATGGCTGGTGCAGAAGAAAATATTAGAAACAAGAAAAACATCATATAAAAAAAAAACAATCCCCAAGTGCCATTGCAATGTCTACTAATTACAGTGAAAAGCAATTTCATACTCTGTGCTGTGTTACAGCAGACTCGTCTACAACTTCTGGCTGGGATCAAACTTTAATATGTAAGAACTTTTCTCTTAAAATTTTCTTTAAAATAGGTTAACGTAAATCACATGTACAATATGTACTGTGTGCACTTCATATTATGGTTTGGTACAAATACCAATATTGTTATATAGTGACTGATTAGAGTTTTATAATATGTTAATATTTGATGTATTATGATATAAAGTAACTTTTTAGGAAACTTAATTTTAAATTACAAAGACAGCATTGAAAATGTGTAGCAAATATAATATAATGTTGTGGAGATAGATGATGGATTTCTCGCTAAGTATTTCTAAAGTGAGTTTAAAAAATACATTGAATAAAATCTATTGATCATAATTATACAAACAATAAGAGATGAACTCTAAAACAAAATACCAAAAGGAGAAATCATATAAATATAAAAATATGCTTATTTGGTTACTTTTTATTTATTCAAGTCGCAACTGGCCACATAGTTGATTTAAACTTATTGCTGATAAAAGACATTCGTTTGCAACTACTGGCTTGAGTTACAAGAGTATTCTACATTTTGTCGAAGAAGTAGGACTATAAATCAGTTTAATTGAGATTGAAATTATAAATTTTATTATCACTAGCACTAATACTAATACCAAAGTGAGATCATCAATATATGTATGGTTGTGACTCTCGCATTGCAGTTTGGCATAAATACCATTATTGTTTTTGCGACTAAGTTATGGTGATTGATAAATTAAAAGTATTTGGAACGAACAAAATAAAATATCTCATTTATGTTGAATTACAAAACAAGCGTATGAGCACATGTAGTAAATATAATACAACAATGTCTTAGCCGATAATGAATTTCTTGCATTGTATTTCTGAAGTACGTTTAAAACATGGAATTTCGTAAAATGTAATAAATGTTGTATGTCATTTCATAAATGTTGTTCTAATTTTCTCTCACACCTTTTTCCAAGCATATATTTACAAACAATGACAGACTAAAAACATAAAATACCAGAAAAAGTTAATTTAATTGTCATTAAAAATATTAGATCCGTGAAACAAACTTGTTGAAATGTATTTACTTTGAATGTTGCTCTTAAACTCTTTGAATTAAAAAATATACTGATATTCAATCAATTTTTATTTATTCGAGTCTAACTTGCTAAGTTCGTTGTTCAAACAATATTTCCACGAAATACTCTACAATTAATAGAAATTATCTCGATAATAATTTGTAATTAATTATGTGTAGAATTAGCAATAAACATTTTTTATTTTTATATCGTCCAAAATCATACATTTTATAACATTTTTCAACAGTTCATAATTCTTCCTAATTACATAGTGTTTAATCTTTTCAAAACAAAATCTTTCGGCTATGGGTCAAAGTTAACATCTTTTTACATCATTTTTTTACCAGCATAAAAACTGAAAAAAATTATTTATATGTAAGTTCTACGCAGGATAGTAATGGGAGCAGGTGACAGGCTACAGGTAACGTTATCCATCAAATAATTTCTAAATCTAAGTAAGGTAAATGTATCACCTACAAACACTTCGTTAAATGTAGACCCTCGGTAGGAACACTTATATTATTTCAATATAAAAAGAAATGCTTTACACTTTTAACATAGAAGAAAAATGTTATTAGTTTTAATCGGTATTTATATATTCATAACTAAAATTGCAAACATTTCTCTTTAACATAACTAGAAGAAATAATTTATTTTATTGAGAGTGTTCATAGAAAATTAAAAACACGCTTCTACTTAGGCAGGAAAAGCAAGTTATACGTATAAGAGGGAAGGCGCCCAGACAGGCTAACAATAAATTTAATGTTCAAAAAATTCTTAAACCTAAGTAGGCATGAGAGGCGAGTTTGCGCATAAAATGGAGGTGCGCCCGCAGGCTGATACCAATTATCGAATAATATTAATACTGAGTCGAATAATTTTTAAACCACAATAGCTGGCGGGGAAGCAAATTCAACGCACGATAGTTATGGTGTGCAAACAGGCTACTTATATGAAGTTAGTAAGCGAATTATTTCTAAACCAAAATAGGAACTGTATAATTAATTTATTATTAATAAAATTATTAATTAAATAATTCTCAAACCAAAATAAGCGGGGGAAGGTAGCGCTGCGCTGCTCCACTTTCTGCGTACAACTCGTTCCCTCTACCTACGTACATTTGAAAATTATTTCGTGCATTAATTTCATAGGCAGACTGTCTACGTGCCTTCACTTTCAAGCACGGAACTCGCATTACCCGCCTGGTTTGGTTTAAGAATTCTCAAATTATTAATTTTATTATCCGTGGCTCGTCTACGCTGCTCCACTTCATTTCGTCGAATTGGCTGCCACACTACCTACGTAGATTTATAACTATCTTGCTCCGTAATTTCACGAGTTATCCGTCTGCGCGTTTGCATTAAAAAATGTATGGAAATTTCATCCTCCGCCTTTTTTGGTTTAGGAATTATTTAATTATTAATTTTTTTTATTAGTCCGTCTGCGCTGCTCCATTTTTTGCATCAAACTCGATCGCTCCCCAACCTACATACGTTTAGAAATTGCTTCCTGCATGAATATTTAGGTAGCCTGTCTGCGTGCCTTCACTTACAAGATACGAAACCTGCACCCGCCTAGTTTGATTTCAGAATTGTTTAATTATTAATTCTATTATTCATAGCTCGTCTGCGCTGCTCCACTTCAATGCGTCGGAGTGGCTGCTACTGTAGACTTAGATTTTAAACTCTCTTGTTTCTCAATTGCATAGGTTGCTTATCTACTCGTTTTCGGTTTACAATGTAGAAATTCCTTCCCCATCCTATTTTGATTTAGTAATTATTTCATTATCAATTTTTTATTAGCCCGTCTGCGCTGCTCCACTTTCGATGTCACACTCGCTTCCTCTACGTACATACGTTAAAAAATTTGTTCTTATTAATTTTTTAGGTTTAGCCTGTTCGCGTGCCTTTTTTTCAAGCACGGAACCTGCAACTCCTGCCTAGTTTGGTTTAGTAATTAGTTAATTATTAATTTTATTATTCATAGCCCGTGTGAGCTGCTCCACTTTACAAAATGTTCAGGAACGAAGAATTCATCAAAAGTATGAATGATACCGAGAAGGCAGCCTGGTTGAGCTTCAAAGATGTTGCAACAAAATTTCTTGGTAACAATAAAGATGAGAACTATAAGAGCATCGTAGAAACTATAGTACAAAACTTCAAAAAATTAGGTTGCTTAATGAATTTAAAACTCCACTTTCTCGATTCGCACATTGATAAATTTCCCCCAGTCCTAGGTGACTACAGTGAAGAGCATGGTGAAAGATTTCATCAGGATATGAAGGAATTTGAACGTAGGTGGCAAGGAAAATATGGCGTGAACTTGATGGCGGACTATTACTGGATGCTAAAAAGAGATGTACAATCTAATAACAAAAAGCGGCGTAGAAATCCTTTACATAGGTCGTTCGATGACAAGCGCATACGCAAGCGTAAGCCAATTTAGTTCTTGTGCAAATTGACTGAGCAGTTTTTTGAGGTTATCTACGAAATTAGGCCGTCAAATCTCTTTTTCCATAACAAATTCGGATTCAGCAAGCTAAAATACATAAAAAGAAAGTGTTTTTGATGTGATGGAAACAATTTTTTTTCTTCTCAAGTTTTTCCACAAAAACACGGCTTTTCTACAGTTTTTTGAGGTTATCTCTGAAACTCGGCGGTCAAACCTCTTTCTCCATAACAAATTTGGATTCAGCAAGCCAAAATACATAAAAATAAAGTGTTTTTGATGTGATGGAAACAATGTTTTTTTTCTTCTCAAGTTTTTCCACAGAAACACGGCTTTTCGACAGTTTTTTGAGGTTATCTCCGAAACTCGGCTGTCAAACCTCTTTTTCCATAACAAATTTGGATTCAGCAAGTCAAAATACATAAAAATAAAGTATTTTTGATGTGATGGAAACAATTTTTTTTTTATTCTCAAGTTTTTCCACAAAAACACGGCTTTTCTACAGTTTTTTGAGGTTATCTCTGAAACTCGGTGGTCAAACCTCTTTTTCCATAACAAATTTGGATTATTTCTAATATTTTCTTCTGCACTAGCCATAAAACTATTTTATAATTATTTAATAATCTGATGGGGAAAAGCCGTAAACTTAATGCACATCCTTATTGTTCTCTCATGTCCGATTGTCTGAATGAATAATTTTCGGTTTATACTTCTTTGGTCAATTTGCATTCTTAATATACCGTCTTCTAAAACAAAAATGCAGTAGTCATCGCAAATGCACTATGTAACTTCTTTTTTACATGTTGTTCTTCTTGTTTCTCATATTTTTATCTGCACTAGCCAGAAAACTATTCAATAATTATTTAATAATCTGATGGTCGAGAACTGAAAACTTAATGCACATCCGTATTGTCCTCTTTATGTCTGGTTGTCTTCATGTATAATCTTCAGTTTATATTTCTTTGTCCAATGTGCGTGCGTGCGTGCATTCTGAATGTATCGTCTCCTGAAATAAAAAATGCAGCTGAGATCGCAACTGCACTTGGTGATTGCTTTCTTTTGCTTCTAATATTTTCTTCTCCACTAGCCGCAAAACTATTTTATAATTATTTAATAATCTGAAGGTTGAGAACTGTAAACTTAATGCACATTCTTGTTGTCCTCTTAATGTCTGATTGTCCGAATGAGTAATCTTCAATTTATACGTCTTTTGTCAATGCATATTTGCATTCTGAATGTACTGTCTTCTCTAAAATAAAAAAATGCACAAACTATCTATTCGAAAAATAATTCAGATTTATCGAAGAATATTTTGAGTAGTTGAATAATTATGCAAATACACAAAATAATTTAAATAATAGCATAGGTTACTTATCTGATATTTTCTCCATCGTTTCAAGGCGTGTTTCTGCATATTGTTCATAATATCAACATCACTTTACTCGTTCGCTGCAATTTCTTTAAATTGGAGTAATCGAACTTAACCTGCAACTCAACTTGCCCCAGCGGCCAGACGCCGCGGCCGTCACGGCGGCTGGTGTGGCAGCAAGTTTCGTGGCTTCGCCGCTGTTTGCCACGTCGCGCTTCCGTCCTTCGATAGCTTGTGGCACTTTTGCACAATCATTTGCCCAACACTGAATAAGATGTTGGCCTTGCCGCTCGCAATCACCTATTAACTCTCTCACCAGGGCCGGAGGTGGCTCCTCCCTAACATCGTAGGGAAAATACGCCGACTCCACGACCAGCTCTACCGTTTCCCCGGTACTCCTCCTAACCCAGACTAGTGCCGTTATAAGATCTCTATCGCAGTACCTGGTCCTGGCCTCACCCGTCACGCCTTTGAGAACCACACAAACTATGGGTGGGTCCCGGGCTCCAAGAATAAGTTTACCACAAGTTTCAAGATCCAGTATCCTCCCCTTGCTGACCCAGACTTCCTGGATCAGTGTTATTGCTGTATGCATTCCGTCAAATGCTTAGCCAATACCGCTGTAGCGCTTCTGCAGTGTTGCAAGTTAATCTGGGTGAAGGGGATAGTGAAGTTAGCCACTTTTGTTGCCCCCGAGTCCCACCCACCCCGCGCGCCCCTCTTGACCGCTTAAACATTATGAGCCGACGTTACCACTCCATCTCCTGTGGAGGAGGCGTCCACTTGCATGGGCGCCTCCGCCCGGTCCTCAGCCTGCACCACCACTTCCTTAGCGGTCTTGATGGTGCAGTGCAGGCGTGCCGACTCGCAGAAGGGCCTGAAGTCGATCTTCCTAAGAGAATCAATATCAGATCCCTCCAGCAGGGCCTACACCTCCGTTTCAGTCCTCTTTTTTAGTTTATCCTCGACCTCTCTGAAGCCGAGGACCTTCCACTTCCTAGCTTCCAGTGTTGAGTTCTATCTCACTAGGCGCCTCATCACGACTACGGGGGTGTGTTTTCCCGGGACGTAAATCACCGCCCTAGCCAGCTTCTGGAGCTTGCTAGAATCCATCACTTTTAGCTGAGATCTTTCCCAAGGCTTCAATTTGCTGATGGCTTCCATCAGCCACGCCTTGTCCTCCTGGCTATTGCAGTGGAAGACTTGCGCCCTCCACTGCCACCAATTGTCCAGGAACCGTGGTATATGGTCGCCCTGGTACTCGTTAACAGCTGAGTCCACCGCGGTCACCGCGGCCCCCCTGTTGCTCGCTAAGGCAACCTTCCGGATAATTCACAGGGATGACGGCCAGCTTGAGCTCACTGGTAAAATCATCCTGCCCCTTCGCAGGCTTATTTCTTAGCCTCTCTCAGGGTGGAGCTATCCGAATGGCTCCTCTTTCCCCGTGTCATCGGCGCACCGTCGTCTGAATGGCCCCCTCTGGAGGCCCTCCTGTGACGGCGCCATGCCGCCCCAAGGGGTTCTTCATGTGCTTCTTACCTGTTTTTTCCCCTTTCGATGGGGGAAATACTCCAGATTTGGCGATGGCGGTACTGATGCCTAAAAGTGCACTCGCCCGTCCATCGGCTCCTACCGGAGCCATCCCCCCGCAAACGGTAACGTTGTGAGCAGCGCTGGTATTGTCGACGGCCAGCAAATGCTGTCCGGACGCCCTGACGTCTCCGCCACCTGTCGCTTCCTCGGTATTGCCAGCCGATTGGTCAAACGCCCGAGTGGCAGATGCATTTTCCGATGCATCGTACATTTGTTGAGGGCTATGGAGCTCAACCTCACGGGTTAACACATTATACTTTTTTCTTTCTTTTTTTTTCATTCATTTTAGGTACGTAGGTGGGCGGAATTGGGTCTGTATGGGCGGGTGGTCGGCTTAGCCCCCCCATCAACGGCCGAGCATGAGGGGAGCGAGAAATCGTCCTACGGATGCCACCCAGGCTGAGGACGTAGCCTCGGACAGAGCACCCCCCCCCCCCCTCATGCAGCATGGCCCTATCTGGACGCCATCCAGCACTGCTACACAAGGGGGGATTTTACATCGGCTAGTACGGCAGCCAGAGTAGATTGGCTAGATCGCTCTTGGCTCTTGAGATCGCTAGATCACTATCCGACGGCCTGGAAGTGTCATCCCCAGTTTTAGGCTGTAAACTCGCCTTCGCCCCGAAAATAGCGCCCTTCAGTGCCCTCGCCACTTGCGTGGTCGGAAAGGTAGGTAACCCGCAGTGTGTGTGTGTGTGTGTGTGCGTATGGGCGCGTGCTTGTGCGTGCGTGCGCGTGTGTGTGGACGTACGTGCGTGCGTGATTGTGGGCGTGTGCGTGCGTGCGTGTGTGCGTGTGCGTGTGTGTGTGTGTGTGTGGGCGCGCGCGCAGGCGCCTGGATCTCAGCTTCTACTCTATCGATTTTAACCGGACAGGTCTCATTTTTATTGTTTTTTTTTTGTGTGATGACGGATCAAAAATTCGTTTTTTGATTCGCCGATGCGTTTTTGTTTTATTTCGAATTTTCAATTTTCTCAAAATTGATTATTGTTTTTTTTAATGATAAAATCGAGATATTTGAATCGAATGGATAGCATTCGAAAGAGTATTAAAATAACTATATATTTCAAAAAAAAATTTCTCTAGCTATCACTGTTCTTTTGTTATTAACAAAAACGTGTTTTATTTTTAAAGCTTATAACTCATAAACTAAATAGTCAATTTTCTTGAGAAAAATCATGATAATGCAGAATATAAATAGATGTAATCGATAAAAATTTGAATTCATTTTGTCAACTAGTTATTGAGAAAAAAATTGAAATGTGAAAAAAATGAGTTTTGTATGTCCAACGATTACGGGAGTAAAATTGACCTAATCGCTTTGAAATTCCTTGCAGAGGTAGATTTTTGATAGCTCTCGGTCGAGTTCAGTGGGCAAAATGATTAGTCCAGAAATTTCAGAAATATTTGAAGTTAAAATTTTTTTAACTTTTTTTTGAAATCGTAATATTTCGAGAACGGCTCCGTGTATCGGCTCCAAATTTATAGACAATTTTGTATGTGATACAGATAATATCTGTGCGAATTTTCATCAAGATCGTACGATTACTTTTTGAGATATTTGATTTTGAAAAGTTTCGTATATTGCAAATTTATTTTTTTGTCGCATGATAACTAGAGAAAACAAAAATTGATTTAATCATGTTGAAATTTTGTGGAGATCCAGAGTCTATATATTATCGTATAAGTCCTTTAGTTGAAAGAATTGTCTTATGATTTTTAGAGATATAAGGTTAAAATTCTTTTACGGTTTTCTTCAAAATCGTAATTTCTCATTGACGACTTCATATATCTGCCTGAAATTTATTGACTATTTTGTATGCAATATAGGCAATACCTGTGTAAAATTTCATCCAGATTATATGGTTATTTTTTTAGATGTTTGATATTTAAAATTTTAGTCTTTTTGAAAATGACTTTCTTTGTTATCGCACAATATAACTACATTAAAATTGTTTTAATTTCTTTGAAATATCGTGGAGATTTAGAGTTTGTATATTATTTATTAGAAAAGTTCTTAAGGTAAAAGAATTCGTTTATGAATTTCTGAGATATTTGGCGTTAAAACTATTTTAGACCTCTTTTAAAATCGTAATTATTCGGGGAAGCATTTATGTATACTAGAAAATGGAAATGACATGCGCTATGCGCTTTGCACCGATGTGCGCGTATTGTATACCTGCTTTTGTTTTGTAATAGCTATTTATTATTTTTAAGGTTAGAACTTTTTTCTTACATCAGAAATTCCAGAAAGACCACTCAAGTACGGACAGGCATACTACTAGAGACAAGTACCCTATGTGTGAAATTTCACAAAGAAAATATAATTTGAAGTAAATGTTATTTAGGAATTTTAAAAGGTTTTGACGATAATATTGCAATCAATTATTGTATTTATTTTTCACACATAATTTAAAAAAAATCATACCTATTGTTTTATTCATATTTTATACATAATTGAAAAATTAATAGTTTTTAATCTTCATAAATGAATTTAAGGGGGTCACCTTTAGAATGATGAAAAATCAATTTTTTTTTTATTACATATTTTACTAAAAAAAACACTTGTAGAATATGTCTCAATTAGTTTTAAAGCATTATCTATTTTTGTTTTAAGAATATACACAAAACACTGATAAAGCTTTTCATTTGTTTTTTGTTCAAATTACATTTTTCCCCTTGTATACATAATTATATAATCATATATTATTTCTACTAATTTTTTTTTTTATTTCACTGTTCTTAATATATTTAAAATTCTCACTCTAAATATCTGTCTGTATATACTTTAAAAGATACAAAAATAATATTTTAAACATTAATACAAAGATAAAAAATAAATAATATAATTTATGAACGGTATTTGTTGGCGATCCAACGCCTCAGAGGAGACGCTGACGTCATGACGCCTTATAAGGCAATATACGGCTCGAGCAAGAGCGCAGCCAATCAGCGCTCTCCACGCGGTCCTCTCTCACCGCGCTTCCTTCAACAAAGACACGCCGATGGCACTTCGTAGCGCCGGCCGGCTCCTCAGTTCACGCGCGACGGCCAGAGAGAGAGAGAAGCAACACCTGTACGCCAAGAAGCACGACGGCACTTGAATAAAACCATTTCATTTCTCTACACGAAAACTTATTCATTTGTGAACCTCTCCAGTCCACGATCCCATCATACAACAACAAAAAACATTTGGTCCTTCGAGCCGGATCGTGGGAGAAGGAGTGACATCGCCATGGCCATGCCGAAGAAGCCTTTCTCTACGCCCTACGTCTACTCACGAGTGGCGTAGGACTAGTCTTTCTTCTTCAGGTACGCATCTAAAGTGTTCGTAGTCGGGAGTGCCGATACAGTCGCATGCTCACGCATGCCGACTGCGCGCGTACGTTGCTGTCTCTCTCTCTCTCGTTTGTTACGCCGTCGCGTGAATTCGGAAGCCACCTTCTAAGGCTTCCGAGGGGAAATAGCACATCGATTGCTATTGTCTCCATTTTCTGAAAGCGCCTTGGAGTGTGCGTGTCAACCGACTCCAAGACGTCGCCAAGAGCGTGCGCTGTAAAGCCAGCTCTAGAATCATCGCATTCGTACGATGATCGGCAGTTCTAGAATCATCGCTTTTACGATGATCAGCCATCTTGTTGTAGCTAAGAGCAACAAGTGGCATTTCTGTTAAGAAGCGTGCGTCGCTGACCAGCTTCAATCCGCCAAGAGCGTGCGCTGTAAAGCCAGCTCTAGAATCACCGCGTTCGTACGGTGATCGGCAGCCATCTTGTTGGAGTCAAGACCAACAAGTGGCAATCTATAGAAGAGCGTGCGTTGTAAACCAACTCTAGAATCATCGCCATCGTACGATGATCATCTAATCATTGCCGGCTAGTGCAAAGAGTCGAAACGGGGTTCACACCTCTCATTTCAAGGAGTACCCGCGTGGCGCCTACGCGCTAGGGGGTCCACGCCAGTCAAGACAAAGAGTACCCGCGTGCGACGTACACGCTACGGGGCTCACACCGGTTAAGACACGGAGTACCCGCGTGCAGCTTGCGCTACGGGGTCTACACTAGTCCATCCAAGGACTACCACAGGAAGCGAACTGATACCTCGACTGTCCTAATACTTGGACACACGTATCGTTCCAATTTGTTTAAATTAAATTTGCAACTATCGTCTAGTCAATCTAGTACATTTATTACTTTTAATGAGAATTTAATGATCTCTATTTAGTCACATTACTTTAATTAAAATTGAGTAAATTTAATTTGAGACTAGCACTATTTAATTTGAGTTTGAGTTTATTATAAAATTAATTGTAATATTTAACTAGTCTTGTGAAAATTGAATGTAATTTTCAACTTAGCAAATACTTATATTATTGAACCTTGCAGTTTTACTGCTGCCTGCGGATGCAACATCGCGACTCAACTTAGGCTGCTTATCTATATTTGGATACCCTTCCGGATTCAGTTGCTGATTACACGCTGCAGGAGTTGCTGAATTCAATACTGGCAGTTACTCCCCTTCGAGCAGTCAACACTGATCAACAGCTGAATCACCGTGGGAACGTTAGCAGTCGCGCAACGTCGCATCTTCAAGCGAATATCTACGTGCATACTATCATAAGTATTATAACCTAGGCTAAGGCTTAATTGTAACAATTTTCACTTATGGTTATTCTAATTTCGAGTTGGTAAACATAGTTCAAGCAATACTTATGTTAAATAATCAAATTTGTTACTAGTCTGAATTAACTTGATCTCAAAATGGAGGCGTTTCATGCTAAGCAGATGGCACTCCAAGCTAAAATTACAAACTCCTTTAAAAATTTCAAATCTAAGGGTAAAGATAATATGACGAAAGGTTATGCAAAATCATGTCTAACCGGACTTGAAACTAATTTTACGTCGTTTCGGGTAAATCACGAGAAACTTATGCTCGTTGAGGATATTGATCAAGATCATGCCTATTTTACAACTAATCTCTTTGATCTGGTTGAGGATAGTTTTTACCTCCGCAGAGGAGACTTTCTTGATTACTTAGAAACTTTTGAAACGAGAGATGCTGCTCAAGGATCTTCTAATTCGACTGCTGAGCCAGTGCCTGCAAGCACTGCTCGATCTACGAACGTTTCGTTTCAATCGTTGCCGAAAGTAGATTTACCAAAGTTTTCGGGGAAATTCTCGGATTGGGAAAATTTTAGAGACGTCTTTCGTTCAGTCATACATCGACGTGAAGACTTAACGCCTGTTCTCAAATTGCATTATCTTCGCACTCACCTTACGGGTGAAGCACTTGAGAAAATTAAATCTCTTCCCATTGCTGGTGATAATTATGAACGTGCATGGACAACTCTAACCGAGTATTACGAAAATCAACGGCGTATTGTTAACTCTCATATCTCGGAAATCTTCGCAGTCAAATCTATGAAATCAGATATTTCATCGGAAATCAAACGGATTTATAGGGAAATCTTCAATCCCATCGCTAGTCTAACCTCTCTAAATAGAGCGGCTTCTTTAGGTAGTGATTTGATCGTTCACTTTACACTGAATCGTCTTGATTTGAATACGCGAAAAGAATGGGAAAGACACTTAGGTGATAGTGTCGATCCACCTACAATGGAACAACTTCAAGCTTTTCTTCGAAGCCAAACCCTCACTCTGGAGGCTATCGAGGCAGGTACTAAATCTTCTGCGAATAATAATTCAAAAGCACAATCACCTAATACAAAATCTCGAAAACCAGTGCATGACAATGCTCAGTCGGTTTATTCTCATCAGACTTCTCCGACGAATCCTTCAAAAAAGAAATGTTCTTCTTGCAATCAATCTCATTTCACAAATAGATGTGAACGATTTATCAATAAAACGGTTCCTGAACGAATGGAATTAATTAAATCTTCAAACCTTTGTTTCAATTGTCTAGGGAAGCACAACGTTAAAAATTGTACTTCTACGTACCGATGCTTTGTTTGTAAAGCCAAGCATCACACCATGGTGCACTCTGACAACTATCAAGCAATCAGTTCGTTGCAGACTGATCAGATTGACTCAGCGACCAGCACCTCTAGCCCAAACTGTGGCAATTTCGTCATTTCTAAAGACGATCAATCTGCTCTTCAAGCAGTCTCCCTCAATAGTGGAGAAAGCACTAAATGTATAGGAGTACTTTTAGCTACCGCTAGGGTTAACGCCCTTGGTCCTAACGGAACCAAAATTCTAGTTCGTGCGCTGATTGATCCTGGATCCCAAATCTCAATTGTTACACAAGCTATGTGTAACTTGCTTTCTCTAAACTGTAGAACTAGTCACACGCACATCCAAGGTATAGGTGAAAAGACAGCTGCTGTCTCTTATAAAGTAGCCCGTCTTACTATACAACCGCATTTCAATTCAACTTTCTCTTTGGAAGTTGATGGCATTGTTTTGCCAAAACTCTCATCGTATAAGCCTCCCGTCGTAGGGGGTAATACAAATTTCGAATACTTAAGAGGGCTGCAACTAGCTGACCCCAAGTATCTCGAACCTTCACGTATCGATATTCTACTCGGTGCAAGCGCTTATGCGCAAATCATTGAAAATCAAATAGTTAAGGGCCAAAGTCTTCAGCCGATAGCACTTAGTTCCAAACTTACATGGCTCTTGACAGGTAATCTCTCTTCTTCAACGCCAGAAATAGGGCTAGACTCAATATCTCTTCATTGTTCGAACAACTGCGAGCATGAAGCCAAACTATTGGAGCTCGTACAAGATTTTTGGAGGGCGGAGGAAATACCTGTCGACAAAAAATCTTACTCGCCTGACGAACAAGCATGCGAGGACTTCTATCAAAAAACAGCTCGTCAAGATGAAACAGGGCAATATATAGTAAGCCTACCCTGGAAAAGTCGAGACCAGTTGAGATCTGCTCATCTCGAGAGCTCTCATTCTGCTGCATTACGCGCACTCAATCGTCTCGAAGCAAACTTCGCCAAGGACGAAACACTCAAAATAGCTTATAGTGATTTCATGAAAGAGTACATTGACCTTGGTTATATGTCACTCTCCACAAAATTTGATCCATCTTCTAACAAGTCTCAAGCCTTCTTACCACATCACGGTGTGTGGAAAGAAACGAGTACGACAACCAAGTTACGTACAGTGTTTAATGGCTCGAGTAAGTCTAAATCAGGTGTTTCGGTCAATGATCTTCTTCACATTGGACCTAATCTTCTTCAAAGTCCCGTCGCTTTGATTTGTGCCTGGCGCAGATATAAGATCGCTCTATCAGCTGACGTGGAGAAAATGTTCAGGCAGATCGGTGTCGAACAATGTGATCAACCCTTTCAGTCGATTTTATGGCGTTTTGACAAGAGTGAACCCATTCAAACCTATCGATTGACCACAGTGACGTATGGTTTGGCCTGTTCGCCATTTCTAGCCATACGAACTCTTCTGAGATTAGCAGAAGACTATGGTAAAACTTTTCCGATCGCAGTTGAAGCTGTTCGCACAGAAATGTATTCTGATAATGTGCTTTCAGGTGCACATTCATTGGACGAGGCTTGAAAAAAACAAGATGAGTTAATTCAACTCTTTAAACAAGGTCATCTCAATCTTCGAAAATGGACATCAAATAATACTGAAGTTGTTAGCTGCAGATTCCATTACATTATTTGCCTCAGATATATCTGTACCAATTTTAGGTATAGGCTGGCATCCTAATACTGATTGCTTTAGCTTTCACATCGTAGAAGAGCCAATCGAATTGCCCTTCTCAAAACGCTCTGTTCTTTCAAGAATAGCTCGTCTTTTTGATCCTATGGGGTGGTTGGCCCCCATAGTCATTACCGCTAAAATCATCACGCAATCCTTATGGCTACTTAAAGTTGGCTGGGATGAGGAACTTCCTATCGATATCTCAAATCGGTGGCAGACTTGGTTGCAAGATCTTCATTCTATTAGTCAGATTAAAATCCCTCGCTGGAGTGAATACACGCCACAATGCGAACTTCTTGAAATCCACGGATTCGCAGACGCATCTAAGTTTGCATATGGTGCTGTAGTCTATCTGCGCTTAATACAGACACAAGAAGCGATCGTCAACCTTCAAGTGGCTAAGACGCGAGTAGCTCCGCTTAAAACACTAAGCATACCTCGCTTAGAACTTTGCGCTGCGTTGCTACTTGCTCGTCTGGTGAAAACTTTTGTCGAATCATTTCCCATTAAGGTTGAGAGTATTCATCTATGGTCAGACTCAGCAGACGTACTATTTTGGCTGAAAGACCACCCGTCAACATGGGGTGTATTTGTAGCTAACAGTTGTTCGGGAATTCACACTCTATTACCTGACGCATATTGGCATCATGTGCGTTCTGCTGACAACCCCGCCGATGTCATATCTCGAGGAATTGAGCCTTCAAAACTAGCTTCGCATCGCTTATGGTGGCAAGGCCCCGGCTGGCTCTCAGATAATCATGAACCTTGGTCGAGGTCTCATGACGAGCTCAATTTCAACGTGAATAGCCTCAATCTTCAGACTAGTTATACTCTAGTCGCTAGTAAGAAAACTCCAAATTCGGTGGAGAGTACTCCAGAAGTTTGGAGTCTTATTAGTGAGTACTCTTCATTAGATAAATTATTACGAATAGCGTCTTACTGCTTCCGATTCATTAATCGAGTCAGCTCGAAAATAGAGCGTACGACGTCGTCTAATTTAGGCGTTAGTATTCCTTCTGTCTTTCAATCCCTACTACGCCATCACACTCCGACTTCTGAGGAGATTAGTGCTAGTGAGATTGGAAACACCAAACTTTGTTTGATCCACCTAATTCAACTGCTTACTTTAAGGCTGAACTTCAACAATTAGTTAGGCAAGGTAAACTTTCGACTAAAAGCCCTTTGTTACCGCTAAACCCCTTGATTCAAGATCATTTACTCAGGGGCGGTCGTCTTTCTCACTCACTTCTCGGAGAAGATGCTAAGCATCCCCTTATCCTTCCAGCTCATTGTCACTTTACAACTTTATTAATAAGAGATGCTCATCAGCGCACTCTTCATGGTGGTGTTCAATTAACCCTTGCAACACTCAGACGTCAGTACTGGATAGTGAAAGGTCGATCCGCAGTCAAGGAAGTCATCAGAACTTGCCTAGCATGCTCACGCCATGCCGCCCGTGTGCCAACTCAACTAATGGGTGAGTTGCCAAAGGCTCGAGTACGCCCTTCCCCACCTCTCGAGGACTCTGGTGTCGATTACGCCGGCCCCATTCAGCTTCGTCTCACTAAGACTAGGGGAAAGGGAACCATGAAAGGTTATATTGCGATTTTTGTCTGCATGGCTACACGAGCTGTACACATCGAGGTAGTTGAGGACTACACTAGTGAAGCGTGCATCGCTGCTTTCCACCGATTTACCGCTTGTAGAGGTCATTGCAAAAACCTATACTCTGACCAAGGTACGAACTTCGTAGGTGCAGATGCTCTGTTAAAACAGATGGTTAGCTCTTCTGCTTCTTACTCAACTCAAATTGTAAATTCTCTTGCCAAGGAAGGCACGTCTTGGATTTTCAACTCTCCAAGTGCACCCCATTTTGGAGGTATTTGGGAAGCAGCAGTTAAGTCAGCGAAACATCATCTGCGTCGAGTCATTGGAGAGCAAGTTCTCACCTTTTCTGAACTCGCCACACTCATGTGCCGGGTCGAGGCCTGCCTCAACTCGAGACCTTTAACTGCTCTCACCGACGATCCAACTGACCTTGATTTCCTATCACCTTCACATTTTCTTATACAACGCTCATCATTTTTAGTTCCGGAAGAAGATGTCAAGGAAGTCAATATCACACCTGGAAAGCGCTGGCTCCTAATTAGCCAGCTGGTCCAACACTTCTGGCATCGATGGTCGAAGGAATATCTCACTTCTCTTCAGGTCCGTCAAAAGTGGAGGCAACAGCAGGTTCCTATAGCGGTGGGCGATCTCGTGCTCATAAGAAATGAGCTCACTCCGCCAGCCAAGTGGCCGCTGGCCCGTGTCATCGCCATCCATCCACGGAAGGATGGTATCTCCCGCGTGGTCGATCTTCGCACCGCTAACACAACTCTTCGTCGCCCCATCACCAAGGTCGTTCTCCTCCAGCCTTCCACCTGAGGTCCGTTCGCCAGTCTGGCGAAGGTGGGCGGAATGTTGGCGATCCAACGCCTCAAACAGAGGAGACGCTGACGTCATCATGCCTTATAAGGCTCGAGCAAGAGCGCAGCCAATCAGCGCTCTCCACGCGGTCCTCTCTCACCGCCCGTCCTTCAACAAAGACACGCCGACGGCACTTCGAAGCGCCGGCCGGCTCCTCAGTTCACGCGCGACGGTCAGAGAGAGAGAGAAGCAACACCTGTACGCCAAGAAGCACGACGGCACTTGAATAAAACCATTTCATTTCTCTACACGAAAACTTATTCATTTGTGAACCTCTCCAGTCCACGATCCCATCATACAACAACAAAAAACAGTATTTTTGACAAAAATAAAAATTTGATTCTAAAACTTATATAGCAGTTAAGTTGGCACCGTAACAACCTGACTTATCAACGGCAGCCTCTTACAGGCTCACAGCTCACTCCTTTATTGTAACAGTGAATCCACATTGCATGCCGTATGCCGTATGCCGTATGATGTCAGAAAAATAGTTGTTGTCCGAAATCTATAATATTTATAACTCTATGGTTAGAATTCCTATGGGCCTTCACACAGCTCTGAGGAACATATATAAAGTACAAGAATAACATGGGTTAGTATATCTATATATATGAGGTTCAGCGAGATACACAAGGAACAAGAGTCTTGTTCCTTGCTGTTCTTCGTATATATAGATACATAACCCATGTTATTTTTGTTTTTTTTTATCTGTTCCTCATAGCTGTGTGAAGGCCCTATAGGATTTATAACCATAGAGTTATAAATCCTATAGATTTCTGACAACAACTTTTTTTCTGACGGCATACGGCATACGGCATACGGCATACGGCATGCAATGTGGATTCACTGTAACGGAGCTGATTTTAACCTGTTATGAACTGCGTTTGCGTAAACGAGTCGTGCAACATATAAAGGCAATTCTACAATGGAACCCTGAATATTGATTTCTGATAAAAGTTAAATAAAATAATAAATTAAATAATAATAATTGAATGCGTTCCTATAACAATCTCGATCTAAAATTTCAATAGTAAAATCTGTATATTAATTAGTTAATTAACTAAGTTATATGTGTAAGTGATGCTTTTCTCGATCAGGCGGGGGTAATGTATGAAATAAAACACCTTATTTCATGTAAGTTTTTTTTAAAGCGACGTTTCGTTGACTGGTGTGTCAACCTCTTCGAACGACAGACATTATTTCGCTGAATTCTCGATTTCGGAAATGCGATGGATAAGCCGTACAATTCGCACTTATATATCTGACAGCGAAACGAGTATAGATGCGAAATCATATTTATAACCTAGTCGACCGAGCAATACTTTTGTCACACAAAAGATTCCATAAGAACAACTTGCGAAAAATCCAAAGGACGTTACTAAACAATAATTACCCATGGGACTTTATCCAAAAAAACATCCGATACCGTAAAATATCTTTGAAACACAAACGCAAAAAAAACCAAGACAATTTTAAAATTCTTCCAAAAATACAGCTACCATATATAAAGAATAATTATAAAAAATTATCGGCAATTTTGAAACAATACAATATTATTTCCATCCCGTTAGTGAAAAAGAGTCTTAACTCGATTATAAAATTAGGCAAGGATGTAACTAAAAAATGGGACCGAACTAACATTGTATACAAATTTAGATGTAAAAATTGTTCGGCGGTGTACATAGGAGAAACAAAAAGAACTCTAAAAAAACGAATCAATGAACACAGAAATAACAAAAACGAAGATTCGGTAGTTACCATGCACCAAAACTCGTTTAACCATCAATTTGATTGGGAGGGAGCGGTAATTCTGGATAATGAGAGCAATTATAAAAAAAGATTAATGTCCGAAATGATGCACATAAAATGTCATAACAATAACATAAATAAAAAAGAAGACATATTCACTCTGAATAAGTCATATTTTCCGGTATTAAGGAAATTCAAATGCTAACGATCTGATGTTATTGTTTTGGTTTCGCATCTATACTCGTTTCGCTGTCAGATATATAAGTGCGAATTGTACGGCTTATCCATCGCATTTCCGAAATCGAGAATTCAGCGAAATAATGTCTGTCGTTCGACTTGTTAACATGCGTTAATATACACAACTTTTAAGAGGTAACATTACGTTTTACTATTTTTTGTTAAAAAATTAGAATATTTGACTGTTTGTTAAAAAATTAAAATATTTGACTTTGTACAATTTGTTTCACAATAAAAAACTTTTAGCCTGAAGAGGTTGACACACCAGTCAACGAAACGTCGCTTTAAAAAAAACTTACATGAAATAAGGTGTTTTATTTCATACATGACCCCCGCCTGATCGAGAAAAGCATCACTTACAGATATCAACCATGGAGGGTGAAAAAAACTTCAATTTAACTAAGTTATAAACAAGTAATTAACAATAACTCGAATAGGAATTGATGATAAACGAGCGATAATGAATTTATTAACTAATTACCTTTAACAAATAGCAATTGCGCCCGTATAATTAAACTATTAATGGCAAGGTCAACGCGCTAACAAACAAATTGAGATTAGAAATAAAACTAAATAAACGGTAGTAATCTGCGATTAAATTAATAACTATTTGGACAATAAATAATAATTAGCGATTCGATAAATGACGGCAGGCGTAATAATAATTAATTAGGGAAGCTCGCTCGGGTAGGAAAAGCTCTGTTACAGGAGTCATCTCAAGGACGATCGATAAAATGACAACAGGAGCCATCCCAAGGACGAGCGACAGACGACAACAAAAGTGATCCCTAGTGCAAGCGACCCCAAGGACGAAAAACATAAACAGCAGCGTAGCCTGTAGCCAAGGTTGAAGGGTCAAACAGCCTACTATCCCACAGCATCGAGAAGACGTTAATAGCAGCGTAGGCTCTATTCAAGGACGGAAGGTCAAGCAGCACACGATCTCGCAGCGTAGCCTGCCTTCAAGGGCGGAAGGTCGAGAAAACGGTTAGCGAGGAGGACAACTGACGATCGACAACAAGGGTCACCTCAAGGGCAAGTCGACGGACAACCACTATTGCGCAATGGAGCCCAACATCCTAACGGTCTGAGCCATCGTCAACAAACAATCACGGACTAGCGGCACCCCACGCCACCGAAGGAGGAGGTTCATCACCCGCTGATCATCACTCTCAACCCTGCTTCCTGATCTGGGGCCCCTCCATCGCCGCTCTTCCAACCTAGGAGTGGGGAGGGCCTCTGAAGCAACCTGGTACCCTACAGCCTCTACACTATTCTGCCTCCCTCTACCAACCTGAAGCTCCTGCATCTACGACCCAGAATATAAATTGGGCCTTACCGCCGGCCTCGGTCAGTCGCTACCAAGCACATGATAAGCTTCGTAGTTTGTTCAATTGCACTAGTACACGCACCCTGACCACGTCATAGTGTCAGTCGATATTGAATTGTATAGAGTCACGGTTCCAAAGTTCACTGTTTATCAAAGTTAACAAAGTTCTTAATTAATTCAATAAAAATCAAGTTAAAGTTTATTCTCTCGAGTTCGAGTTTTATTTCAAATTTCCCGCGACTCCTTGCGCTTCAGCGCTTAATTGAACGAACGAATACCACAATCTAATTGGTCAACGTGGCAACCATTGCAGAAGCGCCCTTCTGCTAAAAGATCCCGACTCGAGTCGTAACCAGTGATGGGCCCCCGGAGTTCGGAAACGGGAAATAATAACTAGATCTAGTTATTTTCTACCAGTGCTAAGTTCAAGGCAGAGAATTTGCTTTAGTGAGTAACCCAGTGTAAGCGCGACGTTGCAACGTGTATTTCAGAGTCAGGTCAGGCTAGTTAGGCTGGCCCTATCCCCATGCTGCATTCTCAGCAAATTCTCTGCCTTGAACTTAGCACTGGTCGAAAATAACTAGATCTAGTTATTATTTCCCGTTTTCGAACTCCGGGGGCCCATCACTGGTCGTAACAAACCTATGTAAAAGTCCGCAAGCAATGTAAACATGCACAGCTGCCATTTCATATAAACACTGTGATATCAGCATCAGCACCTTTTCTATACAAAGTGTTGTTCTTAATTTTCATTGTTTCTAACCGATTTGGGATTAAAGGCTAGGACACTTAAAAAGGGAATACAAACAGTGCGTTGTGTGTCGTTGTGTCCATGATCAAGCGTTCATAACCTACTAACTGTGTTAAGTTTATAAAAAAATAAACAATAATAATACAGGTAAATGCATAAATTATACAAATACATTCAATTGTCACTCATAAAAGTTACTTACTATTATTTTTTTTATAAACTTAGCACAGTTAGTAGGTTATGAACGCTTGATCATGGACACAACGACACACAACGCACTGTTCCTTGTCGTTCCTTCGTATTCTTGTGTTTTTCGTGTATTCCTTTTTAAGTATCCTAGCCTTTCACATTTAGTGTATTATAATACGTTAACGTATTTTAAATCAGTTTTTAAAAGTGTTTGAATAATACGTGTGACAGTTGAATTAATGTTTTAGAAATAGCTTTTAGTACTTGAACTTTTATTGGAAACTTTATACTTAATATAACAGGGATTGATACTAAAGAAAAATTAAGTCTATATTGACTATTACAAAAAACATTTAGTGTACAGATTTAAATCAACTTTTAAAGGAAGCGAAAGATATGCTATTTTGCAGAAAAATGTTATGGAACCTTCGCTTCTGCCAGAAAGCTACCATTACCAGCCATTGCCTGAATCTCACTATGATATAATTGACATTTTATTTTCTGAAGTAAAAACAGTTTTGCACTGCAATAAATATGTATCAGTCGTATTCTCTTTATTAAGTAATAATATTATATGTGAAAAAGAATAATGAAGGACAAGTAAAGAAGTTCACCTTATCAGACATTAAAAGAAGATCAATATAGGAATGTTGCTGCTATAAACATTTTTTTCAAGCATTTGGCTATGGCGATACTGGCTTCATAACATGCATGAAGGATTTTGGATTTCTCAACACATTCTTTATTTACCTCAGTATAAGTATAAGAATCTAATATATGTGATAAAGATTATTAAAAACATGTAGATTTAAAAGCACCAAAGGATCTACATGTTAAACCACTTAACAAACTTGACTAATTGATGCGGATATGACTGTTACGCGTGCTCATAGTTTACAAGTCTGATAGATCGTATACTGAGGTACCAGAATATTTATTCTAAATGTAAAATATTTTGAGCGAAAAACAATATTTTTTTGTATTTCAGGGCAGAGATGGAGTTAAGAAATAAAGAAGAAGAAATAAAGAAGTATTTTAGTAATTTTATCTTTAAAGCTGTATTCTACATAATGTAAAATTTTGAGCTTTGCCGTCGATTCCAGATTTAGGAACTGCATATATTTTAATGGGAGAGGTCCTAAAATTTTGGTATTTCATGTCTATTGACTGAAGAGTTATATGTATCCAATTTATTTGATTAAATAATTTTTGACCGTAAAAAATTATTTAATGAAATAAATTGGATACGTACAACTCTTCAGTCAATAGTCATATAAAATACCAAAATTTTAGTACCTCTCCCATTAAAATATATGCAGTTCCTGAATTTGGAGTCGATGGCAGAGCAAAAATTTTGAAATGGTCAATTTATATTAACCAATTAAAATCTATCAAAATTTTTTTTTGGGTCTCATTTTATCACAAATTGAATATATATTTTAGGGTATACTTCTAAATATTTCTAATTATGAAAGTTAATTTTTTTCAGGTCATTTTATGATGAAAATTGTAAAGATGTCTGACCCCCTGAATTATAATTATGTCATAAATTGTTGCAAAAATTATAAATTTTGTTATTAAAAATTCATTAAAGGAATAAGCACATTAAGTTAGAGGAAGGCACGAGCCAATGAATTGGCAGCGGTTTTTTATAGCCATTTTTCAGTTCCTAAAATTTTTATTTTCGTAGTTTTAAATATTTAGAACTAATATTCTTAGTATATTATGGATGCACTTTATGCATAAAATTCTCTACATTTAAAAAAAACAATTCGATAGCTATATTCTGTCACAAGTTATTGATAAAAACGTCAATTGCTGAAAGTAGGTTATATTTCGAAATTGAAAGAAGATATTGACATAAATATTTTTTTGGTTAAAAAGAATATTGAGTACTATAATTTTCTAAATTTTCATGTTGTTTTATTGATTATTTAAAAAAAAAAATAATTTAAAAAAAAATGATTTTTGTTGTCGTTGCATAATTAGAGTAACATTTACTTAATCGCTTTGAAATTCTGTGTAAGGGTAGATTTTGTATACGAATTGAGTCCTTTCTTTGTATAAAAGGATTGGTTCATAAATTTCAGGGATATTTGAGGTAAAAATTTTTTTAACTTTTTTTTTAAATCGTAATTTCTCGAGAGCAGATCTATGGACTATCCTGAAATTTTCGCACGAATTTGCATTTGAGATAGGCGATATGTGTGAAAATTTTGATCATGATTGATCGATTATTTTCAAAGATATTTAAGATTGAAATTTTTCGAAATTTTTTGAACAGTTTTTTGAAATTGCAATTTATTGAGAACGGTTTGTTTTTTTAAATATTTTAATTATTCTTATATGTGGATTATTTTATTTTAATTATATATTGGACAAATTTTAGAAGTTATAAGTTTGATTATTATGCATTAATTATTATCTATTTCTTTTAAAAATATAACATAAAATTCTGTAACATTATTTATCCATTTAAAATCGTTGAATATTGTATCATATATCTGAAAATATTTATCATTCTTCATTAATATATTAGTATAATGTCCATCATTAATTGTATTACCATGATGAAGACTTGAACTTACAATTTTATAATTTTTATTGCCTATTGTTATATTTATTTGTGGTATAATTTCAATATTATAATTTATTCTTTTTTTAATTCATATGAATCATTTATTATAAATAAGGGCAATTGTAGGATTAAAATTGTATTATTTTTTGGTTGTATTATCTTTTGTTGCTGCAAAATACATTTACAAATATTGCATTTTCCTTCTATGTCTGTAAAATTATTAAAATTATAATTAAAATTTTGTTAAAATTAAGTTATAATTTTTATTTTGATTTTTAAGTGTAGGTATATCGAGTATAATCACATTATTATTATTTGATTGTTCATTCAAATAATTGCAATTTTTATATTTTGTTTGCACAGTTTGTGTTCTATTGTATATTTTAATGCAGGAGATTTTAAACATATATCCAGTATACATGCAGGTACATCTTGTTGACGTTATTCAGCATATTTTTCGTCTATAAATTTTCTAACTTAATTTAGATGAATAGATAATTTTGTTGTAAGTTATAATGTTTATTTTGATTTTTAAGCGTAGGTATATCTAATATAATCACATTATTATTATTTGATTTTTCATTGAAATAATTGCAATTTTTATATTTTGTTTGCACGATGAGTTTGTGTTCTATTGTACATTTTAATACGGGAGATTTTAAACATATATCCATTATAAATTCAGGTACATCTTGTTGACGTTTTTCTGCATATTTTTCGTCCATAAATTTTCTAAATGAAAATGAATAAATAATTTAGTATATTAATTTTAAATAATGAATGTACTAATAATTTTTAATTTTATACATAATTAAAAAATATTTAGTATTCATACATAAATTTAATTCGAACTATGTCATAAGTAGGTGCATTAATTTTCAAATTTGGGTTTAAACATTAATTAAATGTAACAATAAATTAATTTTGAGGAAGCCACGTGTCAATGAATTGGCAGCGGTCTTTTAATCCGTGGAGTGGGAAAATGCATTGATGCACCATAGCGGAGGCATACGAGCCTCAATATCTTATGTGTAGGACTCACAATGAGTGTTACGACCTTTATCGTCCGCCATAAGGGCGACGAGTCTATATTCCGCCCTTAATTTAACCGTGTTTAACACTCCTTCCCCTAGAATAGGCAGTAGGAAATACAATAGAATTATACAATCAGACAAGCGCGGTCACATTAAAGTTGCAGTAAAACGAGACGAAGCAGGATGGAACAGGGCAGAGCAGAGCAAAGTGGAGTAGCGCAGAGCAAAGCAAAGTGGAGTAGCAGAGGACGGCGCTTATGTACTTATATTGCTCCTTATACTCCTGAATAGAAATCAAAACCATACATTCCTTTTACGTTTGCGTACGATTGCGTACATTTCCGTACGTTTCCATACGTTTGCGTCGGTTTAACGATTCGAACATCTGTACAGAATGTCCATTATACAGAAACGTACGCTGATGTGCGAAAATCTGCAGTATTGTAAGAAAAACTATATAAATGTACTTTTATTGAAAAAAAATCATTTTTATTGGTGGAATTTCATACTTGAACGTCCTTTAATTTATGGAAACGTACGCAAACGTACCCGATCATACACAAACGTACGGAAATCTGCAGTATTGTGTAAAAAGTTATAGGAACGTACATTTACTTAAAAAATTATATAGTTATCAAATTATATTCTTCTATCACATTAATGTACATTTGGGTACATTCGCGTACGTTGGCGTATGTTCATGTAAGCAAATATTTACATATCAGCAGCTATTCCATATCTAAAAGGTATAAGGCCGTACATATATATTGTCGTGATCGACCAGATTTTGAAGACGTATGGTTAATTTTCGCAGTCAATGAATAAAGAAATAATGGACCCTGGGATTGTAGATTCTAGAAAATGGGCGAGAACTCTTCAAACCCGGTTATATATATACTAATTTTTTTGAAGAGGCTCTTCACAACCGGAGAAACTCTTCAAAACCGGTATACCGGGTTCCCAAACTAAGACGTACACGAGATTTTCTCTCATCCAAATTAATCAATTCGTCAAAGTCTGAGGGCTGTAGGGGTTTTCGGATCCAAGGAATCGAATGGCGCTGTCAAAAAATTCATAAAATGCCAAACACAAAAATTAAAAAAATTATTTTTTCGAAAAATATTTGCGGTACGGCTTTTATGATAGTTTCTTGTAGTTTGTTCAATTTGGAAGCTATACCACCTTTACCCGATAGCATTCCATGTAATAATATTTATTTAACGTATTTTTGAAAATTGTATATTTTACTTTAACTCGGACCGCAAACTCGCGTTCGAGAAAGCGGAATTGCGGAACTCGGAAAACGCCAGACTTTCCAAACTGTGACTCTAGCAAAGAAGCGGCAACTTCAACTCGCAATATCTGAGCACAACTAAATAAAGTAAACAAACTATCTAATCATTGATACAACATAATAGCATGATATTTATAATGTTTTCATCAATAGCTATTTATTCCAAGTACATATTATTACTGTAGCGCACAACGTAATACGTAATTTGTAGGCTAACGAGCAATGTTTACAAATCGTGAACATTTGCGACGGCGTCCAGAGATGGCGCCAGTACGACTTACGTCGCACCGTATGAACGCAGCGCGCAGAGTCACGGCCGTAAATGAGCTCGTGGTGTCGCGCGTATATGCGTATCTCAGCAGTACTTATTTTCAAAGAAACTAAACTAAAGAATCATAGTTTCGTTACTGAAAAGTAATAATATCCAATTTGTTTTGCGCTTCCTTACTTCAGTAATGTTCCCATTGAAATTAACCGCATACTGAAACATGTTCTAATACTACTGCCTTTCTGGACTATTAATTAACATACATTTCATGGCTTAAGTGAAGCATGTATTTCTTTTTAAAAATTTTTCCCAAACCTGATATAAGATTTCTTACTTTCAAGTAAAATTAATACAAGCATTGTCTTAACTGCCGATACGCGTAGAAAAATACACACAAGCAAGGTCTTATTTAAATTTTTCTTTTCTTTTACCTTTTAAGGGGGCTAGACACCTTTTTTCTCTGAAATAAGAAGTCACATTTTAATACATAAATGTAAACTAATTATTTCATACTTTTTACATATAAAAGTGGGTATATTTACCTTACCTTAAAACTTTCTCCGATGGGCCTTTTATATGGTCCAGAACCATAGTCATCGATGAAACAAGTTTTTTCACTAACCGTAAGCTTTGAAATTTTCCTGTGGATAGATTGACTCCAGATTTGAACTAAATTACTCCTGAATAGTATAATTCTCATATGAGTGTAGGGATTTTTGATCTAATGAGAAAAAAAAAATTGTGCTGTTTTTCAAGAGTTTCTTTTTTAATTTTTTAAAATTTTTTATATTTTTTCATAATTTTTCTGATGTAAAAATTTTTTCCGACATTTAATCCTAAATCCCTACACTCATATGAGAATTATACTATTCAGGAGTAATTTGGTTCAAATCTGGAGTCAATCCATCCACAGCAAAATTTCAAAGCTTACGGTTAGTGAAAAGACTTGTTTCATCGATGACTATGGTTCTGGATCATATAAAAGGCCCATCGGAGAAAGTTTTAAGGTAAGGTAAATATACCCACTTTTATATGTAAAAAGTATGAAATAATTAGTTTACATTTATGTATTAAAATGTGACTTCTTATTTCAGAGAAAAAAGGTGTCTAGCCCCCTTAAAGGAAAATTATATTATTTTCTATTACAATCGTTCACGCATGAATAAATGGTAACTTCGAGACAAAAAATAACTTAATATCAATATATTTTCATCCTATTTTCATTTACTGTATATATGCACTGTGTATATGTACTGTGTATATGAATGAACTGCAGCGAAGTGTTCTCTTGATTTTTTGTGATTTTATGTATTTTATTTTTAATAAGCTTGAAACTCTGCCAATTGCTTGGTCGGTAATGATAGGACTATGCCACCCCGTTAAGGTATGGCTGAAAGTATAGGCTAAAGAATGGCTGGTAATATGGCTGGAAGATATGGTTAAAAGTATGGCTTAAAGAAGGTCGAAAATATTGGCAATATATTGAGTATGTATTGGCAATATATTGGGAATATGTTGGCAAAAAATTGGCAACAAATTGGCAATCTCACAATCGTTACATACAAAATTATACACAGTTTGTACAAAGTTCAAATTTATATAAAGTTTAAACAAAGTTTAGACCAAGTTCAGAGCAAGGTTATAAAAAGTCTCCAAGTCTTAATGAGAATCTCGCTTAAAGTGTCGCATACAACGTACGTTTATATGAAGTTCAAACAAAGTTCAGGAAAAGTTCAGGCAAAGTTTGTACAGAGCGTAGATAAAGTTTAGATAAAGTTTAGATAAAGTTTAGATAAAGTTTATACAGAGTTTAGACCAAGTTTATACAGAGTTTAAATTAGGTTTAGATATAATTTAGATAAAGTTTGGGTAAAGTTTAGAGCAAGTTTAGACAAAATTTATAGAAAGTTTCGCTTAAAGCGTTGCATTCAAAGTTTATACACAGTTTACATAAAGTTGAGATATAGTTTGGATAAAGTTCAAACATAGTTTACAACATGTTTTGACGAAGTTGATAGAAAGTCTCAAAGTCTTCGAGCAAGACTTTTAACCAGACTTTTAGCGAGATTTCAAGCGAGACTTCGAGCAAGACATTCTATAAACTTGATCTAAACGAGGTATAAACTTTGTTCAAACTTTATCTAGACTTCAGCTATACTCTATAACCGTTGTATGTATAAACTTGGTCTAAACTCTGTATAAACTTTATCTAAACTTTATCTAAACTTTATCTACACTCTGTACAAACTTTGCCTGAACTTTTCCTGAACTTTGTTTAAACTTCATATAAACGTTGTATGCGACACTTTAAGGGAGATTTTCATTAAGACTTGGAGACTTTCTATAACCTTGCTCTGAACTTGATCTAAACTTTGTTTAAACTTTATCTAAATTTGAACTTTGTACAAAATGTGTATAATTTTGTACGTAACGATTGTGAGATTGCCAATTTGTTGCCAATTTGTTGCCAATATATTCCCAATATATTGCCAATATATTCCCAATATATTGCCAATATATACTCAATATATTGCCAATATTTTCGACCTTCTTTAAGCCATACTTTTAACCATTATACTTCCAGCCATACTACCAGCAATTCTTTATCCCATACTTTCAGCCATACCTTAACGGGGTGGCATAGTCCTACCATTACCGACCAAGCAATTGGTAGAGTTTCAAGCTTATTAAAAATAAAATACATAAAATCACAAAAAATCAAGAGAACACTTCGCTGCAGTTTTGACCGTTCTATCACCCAGTAAAAGTTTGCTCGTAATATTTTTCTAGGTTTGCTTAATAATCTGGAAGAAGCTCTGAAAAAACTGTCAGGGTATAAGTTCGATTTTATGAGTTAGGATTTCTTCAAAACATTTGATTTGTATAAGCAATATATGGGCAATAACCCCCCAAGATATATCTAAAGATAGACAGTATGTGGCTCCGGCACTGTGGCATTATAAAGCCAATATTTCGCCCATATATTGTTTCTTATAGGCCACATCTTGCCCATACTTGGCTAATACTATATGCAATATTTAGGCCTTAGTAACTTTTTTCACGCTGGGAGGTTTATGTTTAATTATTTAACACTATGAATAAATAATTACGAAAAAATTATAAACTCATAGTAATAGTAATTTCAAGAAAAAGTTATGAATAATAAATTCTAAGAATAACAATAAATTAATTATTAATCACTATGAATAGTAACGTTACTGTCTGATGTTATATGGATAAATATGATTTTGTGTATTATTTATTAATTTATTTGTGATTTCTCACTCATAACAGTATAAAATTATGTCTGATTTGGAAAGCTTTGTTTCTTTTCTCATAAATAGTATATTACGCACTTAGGGAGGAAAAAACTTGGACAGTCCATATCTCGTGTAAACAAGAACATATCTCGTGTTAACAGGAAGTAAGAAAGCACAAGACAAATTAGGTATTATTACTTTTCAGTAACAAAGCTATGATTCTTTAGCTTAGTTTCTTTGAAAATAAGTACTGCAGAGATACGCATATACGCGCGACACCACGAGCTCATTTACGGTCGTGACTCCGCGCGCTGCGTTCATACGGTGCGACGTACGTCGCACTGGCGCCATCTCTGGACGCCGTCACAGATGTTCACCATTTGTAAACATTGCTCTCTAGCCTACAAATTATGTATTACGTTGTACGCTACAGTAATAATATGTACTTGGAAACAATAGCTATTGATGAAAACATCATGAATATCATGCTATTATGTTGTATCAATGATTAAGATAGTTTGTTGGCTTTATTTAGTTGTGCTCAGATATTGCGTGTTGAAGTTGCCGCTTCTTTGCTAGAGTCACAGTTTGGAAAGTCTGGCGTTTTCCGAGTTCCGTAATTCCGCTTTCTCGAACGCGAGTTTGCGGTCCAAGCCAAAGTAAAATATACAATTTTCAAAAATGCGTTAAATAAATATTATTACATGAAATGCTATCGGGTAAAGGTGGTATAGCCTCCAAATTGAACAAACTACAAGAAACTATCATAAAAGCCATACCGCAAATATTTTTCGAAAAAATCATTTTTTTACTTTTTGTGTTTGGCATTTTATGAATTTTTTGACAGGGCCATTCGATTCCTTGGGTCCGAAAACTCCTAGGGCCCCCAGATTTTGACGAATTTATCATTTTGGCTGAGAGAAAATCTCGTGTACGTCTTAGTTTGGGAACCCGGTATAGTACCTCGAAAAACTCGTCAAAACCGCTTAAAGACATACTTATCCTTATATATAACTATGTTTCTACACGTTTGCGTCCTTTCCCGTATGTTTCCGTACGTTTCCATACGTTGACGTACATTGGCGTACGTTTGCGTACGTTTTCGTTCAGTACTGTACAATAAAGTTCTGGTATTTTACGTTACAGTGCCGTGCATTTTTTCAATCGGTCTAAATACTACATTATGATGCATCCTTCTTTTTGAGGTAAGAAAATAAATCAAAACAGTATTTTGAGTATAGTATAAATATTGGCCTCCAATTGTTATTAAAATGTAATAAATCGATATGGCGGAGGCAGGTAAAAGAAAAAAAAAAGTTTATTTTCCCTTTTTATTTAAGCAACGTTTCGTTGGCATGGTCCACCAACCTCTTCAGGCTGTAATTTATTGATCAAAACAGAAAATTTTTTACAATATATGAAATTAAACTATCATTTACATTACAGAAAGAAAATTATTAATACCTTATTTGTTTCGTGTGTCACATATAACACATAGCGTCAATCTAAGCGATACAGTGATGTACAGTCGTATTTATAATACAAAAATGATTGCGTTTACAAACAAGACCAAAGAACAAAGCATAATACATGGCATCAATTTAAAAGGCGCAGTAACGAAAAATAAGAACTATTTAATGATTTTACATCTTCTTTTTTGTTAATATTATTTCTATTACATTTAATATGAATCATTTCGGAAAGAGTGTATTTTACAATTTAATTCGTAATCTAAAACTTTGCTATTTTCCCAGTCAAAGTCATGTGAAAATTTATTAATATGTTGTGTCACTACTGATTCTGGATTATTATTTAAAAAAAAAAACAAAAACATACGAACACTCAAGATAGAAATATGAAAATTAAGTTAACAAAAACCAAAGCTTTCATTAAAAATAATCCTGACATATGGTTCACCACTTCTGATAAAGACGACGTGACGGTCTGTTTACTTAAGATTGAATACCAGGAAAAAATGAAAAACCTATTATCTGATAAAACCACCGACGAAAATATCAAAAAGAATCCATTAAAAAAAATTGCAAACTGACACGTCTTCTATCTTACAAACTTTAAATAACAATGACTATTTACCCACGAAATTTCATAATAACCCACTTTCTTGTACCAACACGAGATTAGCAAAATGACATGGTTTACCCGAGATACATAAAAAAGATGTACGATTTTGTGCAATAATTCCGACCCATTTTTAAGCTAAAATAATTTATAATGAGATTAAATCTTCTATAAAAATACCCGCATCTTATATCAATAACAGTTTAGATTTAAAACAAAAATTAAAATCAGTTATTATTCCGGATGGCTATATACTACTTTCTTTAGATGTCGTTTCCTTATTTACAAACATACCACTACAACTAGTATTAGGTAGCCTAGACAGAAGATTTGAATATATACACAATAAATGCAAAATTCCTTTCCATGAAATCGTTACATGCACACAATTTTTATTCTCCAATACAGTTTTCGCGTTCAAAAGTAAGTTTTATCGACAAATTGAAGGTACACCTATGGGTTCTTCCATTTCACTTTTGTTTGCACATATGGTGATGGACGATTTAGAAATGAATTGCTTGAAAAACTTAGAAGAAAATTATAGCGTCAAACCTCTGTTTTACTTCTGTTATGTAAACGATACCATTATGTGCATAAACAAAAAGGATATTGATTTAGTTATAAATATCTTTAATTCATACAATAATCGTTCGCAATTTACGTATGAATTAGAACAAGATAAAAAAATAAATTTTTTAGATATTTCTCTAATTCGTCACAATATTTATATTATTACTGATTGGTTTAATAAACCTACTTCTTCCGAGAGATTAATCAATTATCTTTCGAGTCACCCCATTCAACAAAAAATAAACATAGACTATAACCTTGTTGATAGGGCTATTTCTCTTTCACATATAAAATTTCATGGAAAAAATCTAAAAATGGTTACTCAAATCCTCAGAAACAATAATTATCCTAAAAAATTCATTAACCGGTATACACGTATAAGGATGTACACTATCAAACATAAACAATCCCACAAAACAACAGCAGTACGCAATAGATCGGTTTCCTACATCTCTTTACCTTTTAATGATCAATATTATAAAATAGCAACAATCTTAAAACAACTCGACTTTCGCGTTCTACCCATAGTTAAAAAAAGTTTTAAATCAGATATTAAATTAGGGAAAGATCATACAGACAAATGGGATCAGACCAATATAGTATATAAGTTTTTCTGTAAGTCGTGCCCAGCGTCATATACAGGAGAAACTAAACGGACTCTGAAAACGAGAATTAAGGAACACCAAAAAAATAATAATCCAGAAGCAGTAGGGACACAACATATTAATAAATTTTCACATGACTTTGACTGAGAAAATAGCAAAATTTTAGACGACGAATTAAATTATAAAAAATGCACTCGTTCCGAAATGATTCATACTAAATGTAATAGAAATAATATTAACATAAAAGAAGATGTAAAATCATTAAATAGTTCTTATTTTCTATTACTGCGCCTTTTAAATTGATGCCATGTATTATGCTCTGTTCTTTGGTCTTGTGTGTAAACATGTTATATGTCTAATAATTATTTATTGTTAATTATTGTTACTAAAAGAACAATAAAAGCCCATAAATGTAAAGACTCTCCGGGCAGTTGCGAAACTTGAAATTTGAATTGCGCGCCAAGCGCGCCGCGACGCTTCGCTGAGAGCCTAGTACCGCGCCGCCCGCTACGCGTCGCGCGCGGCGCTCTCCCCACTATCAACCCGGCGCCCTCCGGCTATAAGTCAGGCTGCATTCGGACGACCAGACAGCCTTTTTTTTTTTCACCCAGACATCTCGTCTCGTGGATGGTCTCGGCATCTCGCTAAGCTTATCGGGTGACAATAAAAGACTCTTTCCCGATAAATAGCCAATTTAGTTATTTATTGGACCTACGAGATTTTATCTCGTTTTTTGAGGAGCCACTCCGGGCTCCATTATCCCTCCGCCTTCCTTTCCCTAATCCTTTCTCTCTCTCTCCCTCTCCTGCTCATGACTGAGCCCAAGTACGAGCTCTCCGAGGCGGACTAGTGCGCTCTTGCGGAGGCGAAGGGGTACGCCGCCCGGATGACAGCGGAGCACCGGCGGAATCAGCGACGACATCGCACCACGCAGACGGAGAAGGAGCAGCCCACCATCCACCCAGCAGCAGAGTCGACGGAGGCGGAGAGTCAGACCGACATTCAGTGTGCCGGCGAGTGGGAGGCTGCCACCAGAGTCGCCAAGCGGAACGCCGAGTTAAGCCGCAAAGCTGCCGCGGCGGCCAAGCGGTTCAACAGCGAGGAGGAGAATTCGCCCTGCACCCGGAAGCCGACCGCTCCGGCCAAGCCGGGGAAGACCGTGAGAATCCTCGGCGGTCTTCAACCTATAAACAACATATAAACCTCCGGGTTATTTTTTAGGCCGATCTTTTCAATAAGATCGGCCGCGCAAAGAAACTCAAACACAAATAGCGAGCTGGTCTCGCTTGTGTCCGAGTTCGGTGTGGAGGTTAGTGCTGTGTCCTCTCCACACCCAACGTAGAAGCCAGGAGCACCGCGACCATCGCTCATCGTTGGGTTGTCCCTCTCCTCCAGTCGAACGAGATTGGCTGACATCAATTGGCGGTCCAACGTGGGGTCCGCGACTTCTGTTGGACCAGAAGGAACCCACCAGCCGGAGCTACACGGATGCCAGTCCAACACTCACCTCCACAGAGGCCAGCTACCCGGTCGCAATCAACCTCATCTCTACTTCTGGGAGTAGGAAAACACCCAGTGGTGCCCACATCCCCGAAAAAAGGCAGAAAGCGGCGATCCCGATCAGTGTCTAAATTCACTCCTGTCATACACACGCCTCCACCGGAGCCCGAGCGAAATTTCGACGAGCAACTACCGCCGAATCCAGAGCAGCACCTTCGTCACCAACCACCCGCTGTCAGAATGGACGGACAGGACCAAAACAACGCTGTAGGAGCCAACAACGCCCGCGCCAACGATGGAAATATTCCCAACATCGACGGCGACAATCAAATCGACGGAGCCAACGTCTTAGCCAACAACGATAACGCAGAAATCCGCGTGCCAGCCGATGCTCACGCCCCGAATGAAGTCCAAGGCTTGAACAATCCTCAAGGAATGCCACCTGCGCTCCGGAATTGGGAAGCATTCTCCCACGCACTGTATGGGTATCGTCCAACGCTACCCGAATTTCACGGACGCGTTCACGAGGATCCGGCTCGCTATTTACAACGTTGTGAGGAATACATCACTGCGTTCCAGCTACCCCTGTCACAGAAGACAAAGGTGATCGAGAAAGGACTTCGAGGCGATGCAGAAAAATGGTGGCAGACCTACAAGGCGCTGGATTTCGAATGGCCACGATTCCGAGAGCTGCTCACCGACCGTTTCAACAGCCGAACGGTATAAACGTGTATATAAAAACACATCCATTGTCTAAAGGGCAAGAACGTCACGCCGGATTCATGGCCCGATGGGACGGGCCCTACCGCATCCAACAACGTGTCAGTACCGACATCTACCTCGTAGACCAAGGAAGGTCCTTGGTAAAGGTGCACGCATCCCAGATGAAACCGTGCCACCAACCAGACGAATGCCAGGAGGGCGCTAGACTAAACAATAGCTACGAGTCAACGTACAATCACATCAGTGGTGGCCAGGAGGCCGCCGCTTCCCCCAGCGACTCAGCAGTCGCTCCCATCCTCACCAGTGGTGGCCAGGAGGTCGCCGCTCCCTTCAGCAGTTTAACAACTGCTCCTCTCCACATCAGTGGTGGCCAGGAGGCCACCGCTCCCACAAGCGACTCAGCAGTCGCTTCCATCCTCACTAGTGGTAGCCAGGAGGCTGCCGCTCCCACCAACGATTTAACTGTCGTTCCCATCCACACCAGTGGTGGCCAGGAGGCCGGCGCTTCCATCAGCGACTTAACAGTCGCCCCCATCTACACCAGTGGTGGCCAGGAGGCCGCCGCCTCACCCAGCAGCTCTACAGCTACCCCTCTCGACAGTAGTGCTGTCGAATCAACTTTTTGCGGTGGACGGACCACAGTTACTCAGCGCAGTCTGGGGACTGCCAAGTCGAAACGCGGTCGAAGAACCGCCCCACGCAGCAACGAAGTTCCTGCAACGAACTTCACACACCGCTACGAGCTACGCGAAAGAAAGAAGAAGTGAAGTGATAAACATTGCGATTCAAGTGAAATAAAAAAAAAACTAGCAGAAGTGAATCTTGATCTCGAAAAATAGACTTTGCGATTCTAGCAACTACACTTGCGAACTTGCGTATACACCTGCGGCTGTTATTTGCGAGTACACTTGCGATTATAATTTTGCGAACTCGTGCGATATTGCGTTTATTACTCTTACGTTTCTTTGCGGCGATACACATTTGCGACTACACTTGCGATTATCATTTTGCGAACTCGTACGATATTGCGTTTATTACTCTTGCGTTTCTTTGCGGCGATACACTTTTGCGATTACATACTTGCGATTAATGCGTTAGACAAACTCACACTAACATTTGTAGCCGAGACCTCCACAACTGCGCTCCACGTCTTTTAAAACAGAGGGGAATTGTTATATGTCTAATAATTATTTATTGTTAATTATTGTTACTAAAAGAACAATAAAAGCCCATAAATGTAAAGACTCTCCGGGCCGTTGCGAAACTTGAAATTTGAATTGCGCGCCAAGCGCGCCGCGCCACTTCGCTGAGAGCCTAGTACCGCGCCGCCCGCTACGCATCGCGCGCGGCGCTCTCCCCACTATCAAGCCGGCGCCCTCCGGCTATAAGTCAGGCTGCGTTCGGACGACCCGACAGCCTTTTTTTTTTCACCCGGACATCTCGTCTCGTGGATGGTCTCGGCATCTCGCTAAGCTTATCGGGTGACAATAAAAGACTCTTTCCCGATAAATAACCAATTTAGTTATTTATTGGACCTACGAGATTTTATCTCGTTTTTTGAGGAGCCACTCCGGGCTCCATTATCCCTCCGCCTTCCTTTCCCTAATCCTTTCTCTCTCTCTCCCTCTCCTGCTCATGACTGAGCCCAAGTACGAGCTCTCCGAGGCGGACTGGTGCGCTCTTGCGGAGGCGAAGGGGTACGCCGCCCGGGTGACAGCGGAGCACCGGCGGAATCAGTGACGACACCACACCACGCAGACGGAGAAGGAGCAGCCCACCATCCACCCAGCAGCAGAGTCGACGGAGGCGGAGAGTCAGACCGACATTCAGTGTGCCGGCGAGTGGGAGGCTGCCACCAGAGTCGCCAAGCGGAACGCCGAGTTAAGCCGCAAAGCTGCCGCGGCGGCCAAGCGGTTCAACAGCGAGGAGGAGAATTCGCCCTGCACCCGGAAGCCTACCGCCCCGGCCAAGCCGGGGAAGACCGTGAGGATCCTCGGCGGTCTTCAACCTAAGCCGAAAGGCATATAAACCTCCGGGTTATTTTTTAGGCCGATCTTTTCAATAAGATCGGCCGCGCAAAGAAACTCAAACACAAATAGCGAGCTGGTCTCGCTCGTGCACGAGTTCGGTGTGGAGGTTAGTGCTGTGTCCTCTCCACACCCAACGTAGAAGCTAGGAGCACCGCGACCATCGCTCATCGTTGGGTTGTCCCTCTCCTCCAGTCGAACGAGATTGGCTGACATCAAACACAGTCATTTTTGTACTATAAATACGACTGTACATCACTGTATCGCTTAGATTGACGCTATGTGTTATATGTGACACACGAAACAAATAAGGTATTAATAATTTTCTTTTTGTAATGTAAGTGATAGTTTAATTTCATATATTGTAAAAAATTTTCTATTTTGATCAATAAATTACAGCCTGAAGAGGTTGGCAGACCATGCAAACGAAACGTTGCTCAAATAAAAAGGGAAAATAAACTTTTTTTTTCTTTTACCTGCCTCCGTCGTATCGATTTACTACATTTTAACAAAACAGTATTTATATTATAACGAAATTATCTAATACGAACGTTAAATTAATTCCATAACTTTATGATTATTTTATCAATTGATTCAAACGCACATATAAAAATTTTTTTGCATAGTATGCATAAAGTACGTCGATTCGCATCGTTTTTAGTGCGTAAAGTTGAATTTCACACATAGTGTGCGTAAAGCTTTGCTTCGCTTTACGCATAGTGTGCGTAAAATTCAACTTTACACACTCAGACAATGCGACGATGTGTCTTAGTCATACTTTAAAAAAAATATTGTTCCCTACGTGGGCGAAATCATTACGACCTCGTGATCATCCAACACTCGGTGCGTGAAGTTCAACTTTACACCAAGTGACGAAAACTACTATTCTTAACTCAAATCGAAATATTTGTGGGGTTCCGGCGTCTCCCCTCTCACCCATACGTTACAGGTCTGCTACCTCGATCCGCCACCAGAGCTCGTGCCCGTACCAACTCCCACAAGTGGCCGAATCAACTCGCGGTTCGTATATATAGAACCTCCAACACAGCACAGACATCCAAGCCGTGTCTAAAGCCAGGTTACCATCAGTCTTACTGATGAGTCCACGACGGTAACCTGGGACGAAACACAGCTACCTTACTGGCCAACCTCTACCTTACCCTAAACCAGCTTGGCTTCTCGGCCGGCAGGGCTGCCGAGTCTGTCCGCGGCAAGAGACCGTAGCGTACTTCGACCTGGGGGAGACTGTTGCTTGCTCCGGATGTAAGGCAGGCTGGTTGTGTGTGACTGAGGTGTTTGTGACAAGATTTTGGGAATGACTCGACAGACGATTGCGTTTTTGGAAGGTATGAGAAGATCACGTCGGGATCATCACTTTAGCAGTTCTCGGCCCTACGGGCCGAGAAGCCAAATTAGATTAAGCAGAGGTTGGCCGGTATGGCAGCTGTGTTTCGCCCTAGGTTACCATCGTGCACTCACCATTAAGGGTGATGGACCTTACCTTAGACATGGGTTGGATGTCTGTGCTGCGTTGTTGCGAGGCGATTCGGCCACTTGTGGGAGTTTATACGGGCACGAGTTCTGGTGGCGGATCGAGATAGCGGAGCTGTTATGGATGCGAGAGAGGGGAAAATTTTTTTGTTTTAGACTTTTTTTATACAACACTATTGATTTTATAATAAATATATAATCAACATATGGGAAACTTCACGTCAACTGTTGAAGGCCAAAATTTTAAAATTGCTCAAAATTTTTATACTAGTTCCAAATTAGCCTCAAAACGCAATACAACCATCAAGTTTTAGAGCAAAATATTAAATCGTTAAAAATTTAGAAATAATTGAAAATTTGAAAATTTTTAATTTATTCACAAATTTTCATATTTCATGATTTTTCAACTCAAAAATTTGAAACTGTTTGTATAGCACATTAAATGAGGAAAGTTTATAAATTGTCAGTAGAATTACATAGAGTTTTTACAAATTGATTAAACAAATTTTTGTCTTTGATAGTTGAATAACAATTGTTCACTTTAGGGAAAGGCGTACTCGACAAAACATATTTTTTGTAGTAAACCTCAAAACGTATTTTTAATCTACTACCTTTAAGAAAAACTTTTATTTTTGATGGTTGAAGTCACAGACAAAAGCTATGGACTTTTTAAAAAGTGAAAAAAGTAAAAAAAAACATTTTTTGGTAATTTTTTAGCACATCTAATATGAATATAGTTATATTACAGTTAATATCATTTCACAAAATTTTATAGGTTAGACTGTTGCTATTTTTACAAAATATCTACTATGCGATAGAACTCCATCCCAGAAAGCATGAAATTGCATCAAACTCCATATATCATATTTGATGTTAAAAACTATTACACCAGTCAAATACTTTTGTTTATGCTACTTGTATGCCCATCGTCATTCATTCAACATTATTTACTAATTACATAATTACATATTTCTGTTCTAAAGAAAAGCTTTTGCAAACTGAATATAAGATATTTAATTATAAATAACCTATATGGCTATACAAAATGCTTTCAAGCGTCTTACTTATAATTAGTTGTTTCAGCTATACAAATACCTTTAATACATACTGCATATTATTTACCGTTAAATCTAACTACTGAAAAATATTTATAATTTATTAAAGTAATATATATATATATATATATATATATATATATATATATATATATATATATATATATATATATATATATATATTTATATATATGTAAGTATGTTGGTGAACCTATTTGGCGAGCTATAGTTTTTTACCATGATTGAAGTATATGCTTGACTAAAGAAATAATATCCCTCTCTGGGGCTGAGGTATTAATAAAACTCGCCAAAAGTGGTCTATAGTATCTTAGCTCTTTTGGCGAGCTCGTCAAAAACGTCCAAAACTCGACAAAACAGTCGTTCCGTATCTTTTTTACTCGTCAAAACGTGCCAGAAATATATATATATATATATATATATATATATATATATATATATATATATATATATATATATATATATATATATATATATATATATATATATATATATATATATATATATATATATATATATATATATATATATATATATATATATATATATATATATATATATATATATATATATATATAAGGTTAATGGTTACTATCATTATATGTAGTAAATAAGAACCAGCTTTTTTTATTAAAATATCTATTTTATTTGATCATCTAATCTATTTTCATAAATATTTTATATAAACAAAAAACCTCAAGAGGAGCTGTAATAAAAGACAATTCTAATTTTGTTAGATAAAATAATGCTACTTTGTTATTATGTTTTTTTCATAGATCAAGTTTCAAATGTAATAATTCAGGCGATAACAATTATTTAAAATAAATAGTCATGTGCTTACAATCCACAAAATAAAAAAAATTATTTGACAGGCATAAGTTTTGAAGGTATTGTATAGAGAATGTAATATTATCACACACATGCCTAAATTATATTTCAGATTTCCTATTGAACAATCAAATAAATTATTGTATTATAAAATCCTTATTATGATTTTACAGTATGTTAAAGGTACTTGTATAGCCGTAACAACTAATTACAAGTAAGACGCTTGAAAGCATTTTGTATAGCATTATAAGTAATAAGCTATTCATAACTAAATATTTTATATTCAGTTATTGAAAGCTTTTTTATATAACAGAAATACGTAATTATATAATTTTTTATGTATGCCGTATACAGAAAATGAGTAAAACAAAAACTGGAATCTAGAAGATCCGCTCTTGATTACTACAATATTATAATATTGAATTTTAAAGACATTTATTACTTTTGAATAGTAAAACTATTTTTAGTAGTTATTACTATACTGTAAATAATGTTGAATGACTAACGATAGACATACAAGTCACATGAGCAAAAGTATTTGACTAGCGTAATAGTTTTTAACATCGAATATGATATATGTCATAACATCAGTAGATGCAATTTCATGCTTTCTGGGATGGAATTCTATGGCATAGTAGATACTTAGCAAAAGAAGCAACAATCTAACATATAAAATTTTGTGAAATGACATCAACTGTAATATGACTATATTAATATTAATATTAGATGTGGTAAAAAATTACCAAGAATGTGTTTTTTTACTTTTTTCACTTTTTAAATGTCTATAGCTTTTTTCTCCGACTTTTAAGGGGGTGTCAAACTCAATTTTTACCGACCGAGCAAAAATATATTGTTTTTAATAGAAAAAAAAAATATAACGATATATGAAAAATAATGAGTGCATTGCCCTCCGTAATTACATTATTAATCATTCTGCAAAATGCCAAGTCAATATTCAAAAGCGTCTAAGAATGGCATTTGAACGAAAATTTCGTTCAAATGCCATTCTCAGATGCCTTAAAATATCGACGTGAAACTTTGCAGAATGATTCATAATGTCATTACGGAGGGCAATGCACTCATGATTATGCATAATATTAAAAAAAAAAATAGATTATTGTACCATATGGGTAATATGTAGCATCGCGAGATTCGCGAGTCGGCGACGGCAGCGACGGCAGCGGCCAGCGGCGCGGCCTTGCCCGTGTGTGTGTACGCGCATGCGCTGCTGGCTGCAGCACAGCTGAGCTGTCCATCGCCGATGCCTGGGCCTAGGCCCTCCGGGAGGCGGTTCCGTGTTGCCGCCACCACCTCCGCCGCCACCTTCGCCACCTGTGCCCTCCTCTATAATCCATTGCTAATCGACGTGTCATCGGTGTGCCTGCCGCCTGGACCGCTCGCAGACGGCGCAGCCTGGAGCGCCGCATCAGCCGCCCACCTCGCAGACCGTAGCGTCCGTACCGCACCGTGTGCGTGCACACCCAACGGACCGTGCCGCTTGGACTTGGCCTCGCCGTAAGACAGAAAAGTAAGTCATTCAAGAATTTATTTATTTTACGGCGTTGTTATTTGTACGACAGATCTGTCGTACAAATAACCTATAACCCACTTAGAAACGTGTAAAAATCACTGTTTTGAAAGTCTGAGATGGAAGGGACTATTATTTCTTTAGTCAAGCGTCAATCCTTGCCTATTTTTTTCTTTAAGGTGATGCGATACTGACACTATTACCCAAAATTTGGTTCCCGTTTTTCTCATTCAATTTTTAATTTTAAGAAAAAAACTCTTTGATACGTTGTAGTTCTTTATTAAACTTAAAACGTGTCAAAGAGTTTTTTTCAAAAAGTTTAAAATTGAAGGAGAAAAACGGGAACCGAGAATTGAGTAATAGCGTGGGTATCACATCACCTTAATCAAGCGTCAATTCTTCGGCTAAAGAAAATTGAAGGTTAGGTTTTACGTATATATAGGTATACCTATCTAGCAATCTGGCGTATAAATAACAACGGCCAACTATAGATTTGATGCGCTTTTTCGACTTTTCATTCCAAAGATTACAGATCTAAATAATCAGCAAGTGTGGAGATACTGCATTTTCTGTGTATTTTTCAAAATATTTTCAAGAAAAGTCATTTCCTCCAAACTGGCTGATTGAGTAGATCTGAAATCTAATATACAATGCCTCAGCATGTACTGGATTGTGTGTAAACATTCTCATAAACTTTAAGCGAGGATGAGGAGGTCTACCTTGGAAATGCACACGCGCTTTTTCGACTTTTCATTTCAAAGATCCCTTTTCATTCTCTACAAATATTTCAAACTTTACACACACTATGTAATACATGCTGAGGGACTGTTTATCAAGTTTAAGATCTAAATAATTAGCAAGTGAGGAGATATTGCAATTTGTATGCTCTTTTTAAGAAATGTTCAAGTAAAAAAGTTATTTCCCCTACACTGGCTGATTGAAAAGATCTAAATTTAATATACAGTGCCTCAGCATGCATTGCATTGTGTGAGAACATTCTGGTAAACTATGAGAAAGAGTGAGGAGGTTTTTGTCGCAAATGCACATGCGGCTTTTTGACATTTCGTTCCAAAGATCTCTTTCCATTCCCTACAAGTATCTTAAACTTTCCATACATAATGGAATACATGCTGAGGGACAGTTTATCAAGTTTCAGATCTACATAATTAGTAAGTCTGGAGATATTGCAATTTTTGTGCTTTTTCAGGAAATTTTTAAGAAAGAAAAGTAATTTCCTCCAAACTGGCTGATTGAATAGATCTGAAACCTAATATACAATGCCTCAGTATGTACTGGATTGTGTGTAAACATTCTCACACACTTTAAGCGAGGGTGAGGAGGTCTACATTGGAAATGCACACGCGCTTTTTCGACTTTTCATTTCAAAGATCCCTTTCCATTCTCTATAAATATTTCAAACTTTACACACACTATGTAACACATGCTGAGGTATTGTTTATCAACTTTCAGATCTAAATAATTAGCAAGTGTGGAGATATTGCAATTTGTATGCTCTTTTTAAGAAATGTTCAAGAAAAAAGTTATTTCCCGTACACTGGCTGATTGAAAAGATCTAAAATTTAATATACAATGCCTTAACATGTATTGGATTGCGTGTTAACATTCTGGTAAGCTTTGAGCAATGGTCAGGAGGTCTTAGTTGGAAATGCACTTGCGCTTTTTCGACTTTTCAGTCCAAAGATCCCTTTCCATTCTCTCAACATATCTTAAACTTTACACACACCGTGCAATATATGCTGAGGGACAGTTTATCAAGTTTCAGATCTACATAAATAGCAAATCTGGAGATATTGCAATTTTTGTGCTTTTTCAGGAAATTTTTAAGAAAGAAAAGTCATTTCCTCCAAACTGGCTGATGGAGTATATCTGAAACTCAATATGCAATGCCTCAGCATGCATTGCATTGTGTGAGAACATTCTGGTAAACTATGAGAAAGTGTGAGGAGGTTTTTGTCGCAAATGCACATGCGGCTTTTCGACAATTCGTTCCAAAGATCCCGTTTCATTCCCTACAAGTATCTTAAACTTTCCATACATAATGGCATACATGCTGAGGGACGGTTTATCAAGTTTCAGATCTACATAATTAGCAAGTCTGGAGATATTGCAATTTTTGTGCTTTTTCAGGAAATTTTTAAGAAAGAAAAGTAATTTCCTCCAAACTGGCTGATTGAGTAGATCTGAAACCTAATATACAATGCCTCAGTATGTACTGGATTGTGTGTAAACATTCTCATAAACTTTAAGCGAGGGTGAGGAGGTCTACATTGGAAATGCACACGCGCTTTTTCGACTTTTCATTTCAAAGATCCCTTTCCATTCTCTACAAATATTTCAAACTTTACACACACTATGTAATACATGCTGAGGGATATTGTTTATCAAGTTTCAAATCTAAATAATTAGCAAGTGTGGAGATATTGCAATTTGTATGCTCTTTTTAAGAAATGTTCAAAAAAAAAGTTATTTCGCCTACACTGGCTGATTGAAAAGATCTAAAATTTAATATACAATGCCTCAACATGTATTGGATTGTGTGTTAACATTCTGGTAAATTTTAAGCGAGGGTGATGAGGTCATAGTTGGAAATGCACATGCACTTTTTCGACTTTTCATTCCAAAGACCCTTTCCATTTTCTACAGATATCTTAACTTTCCATCTATCTACTCCCTCTGTTTCTGGCAGGTCGATACTGCTATCCTCATTCCTATACTGCTTAACACTTTATTAATATATTCTGTTTTGCCCTAGGCGAAGAGCTCCTGCAGAAGACAACACGTCTTCATATAATTCTACTCCCCTCCAGGGCAGCCAACACAACTACCACGTCCTGAAGACATCAGCTAGACAAACATATCGTAGAAGTGAGAGCGAAGGTGTATATAAATATAGTTTGATCTCCTGTGCCAGACTCGAGTAAGTATTTCACTTCGGATTTGGACTTTATCTTGTAGTACAGCCGAACCTAGTCTCCAACTTTCCATCGGTCTACTCCTCTGTTCCTGGCAGTTCGATACTGCTATCCTCATCCCTACTCCTTAATACATTATTAATATATTTTGTATTGTCCTAGGTGAAGAGCTCCTGTAGAAGACAACAAGTCTTTATATAATTCTACTCTTCTCGAGGACAGCCAACGCAACTACCACTTCCCGAGGACATCACCTAGGCGAACACAACGGAGAAAGGAGGGCGAAGGTGTAGTTGAATGTAGTTCGCGCTTCCGTGACACTCGAGTAAGTACTTCACTTCGGATTTGGACTTTATCCTGTAGTATAGCCGAACCTAGCCTCCAACTTTCCATCTGTCTACTCCTCTGTTCCTCGCAGTTTGATACTGCTCTCCTCATCCCCACTGCCTAAAACATTATTATTAATATATTTTGTTTTGCTCTAGGCGAAGAGCTCCTGCAGAAGACAACAGGTCTTCATATCATTCTACTCTCCTCGAGGGCAGCCAACGCAACTACCACTTCCTGAGGACATCACCTAGGCGGACACGACGGAGAAGGGACGACGAAGGTATACTTGAACGTCTGCGCTCCCGCGACAGACTCGAGATGTAGTCTAGGCGCCAGGGGGGTTTCCGTGGCCGATGGATGTCCACACTTCCACCAAAGCTTTTCTTACGTATTTTTGACTGCTGATTCTGAATTTCGAAGGTGGAACGTCGCCAGACTGTTAGTTTTTTGTTATTAACAATTTAATTGTTTAAATTGCTGCCAAATCAATATGATTAATTATAACTGAATCCTAACTGCCTAAAACTGTAGTAAATTGATCTAGAATATGCTCGTTTTTTCAGAATTGAAAAATTTTGATTAGAACCCGAATTATTGCAAATTTAGTGCAATAAGTCGCGAATTCGAGCGCAAACGTGCATAATTCTAGATCAATTTACTACAGTTTTAGACAGTTAGGATTCAGTTATAATTAATCATATTGATTTGGCCGCAGTTTAAACAATTAAATTGTTAATAACAAAAAACTAACATTCTGGCGACTGTTCACCTTCGAAATTCAGAATCAGCAGACAAAAATACGTAAGAAAAGCTTTGGTGGAGGCGTGGACATCCATCGGCCACGGAAACCCCCCTGGTGCCTAGACTAATGTCATTATTTAGGGCACACCTGATTTTTAGGTACGAATTATATCTCCCCAAAAAGTAACAGTTTTCTGCGGGTGCACACGGAAAGAAAACTCTTACTGCTACAGTTAAAACGGCTTACTCGTGGAGTATAGGAGTTCCTTTACTATATAAGTAAGGTGGTTTTAGCAATCTTAGTAAGGGACCCATACTTTTACGGTATATTGCTTTTCATACTACAGCAATTACACAATTATACGATCGTTGGATCAGCGGCATATACCGACGTAACAGCGTCACACGATTTTAGTATCCATTGCTTCCACCTTCAATTGTAAGGGAGAAATACTATAGCGGTAACGGTTGCTACCTGCTAATACGGAAATGACAACTATTATAAGGAAGTGTTACTTATCGATAATTGAAAGCATCGAATGCGTCGTCTAGGTCTTTGAGGTGGTCAATGATGGAGTCGAGGTGATGCGCTCCGAAGTTTTTTGCGTTTAGATCCCAGGACGCATCTAATACGTAGTCAAAGTGTTCGGGATAGCCGATGATGATGTCTAGGTCGTGCGCTCCGTAGTTTTTTGTCTCTAGATGTTGGAACGTATCAAATGCGTGGTTTAGGTCTTTGTGGTAGCCGATGATGGAGTCTAGGTTTTTTGCATTAAAATATCAGGGCGCATTTAATACGCAGTGCAGGTGTTCAGGGTAGCCGATGACGAGGTCTAGGTGGTGCGCTTTGTAGTCTTTTGCGTTTGGATATCAGGGCGTATCTAATACGTGGTCCAGGTCTTCGGGGAAGCCGGTGACGATATTTAGGTGGTGCGCTCCGTAGTTTTTGGCTAATAGGTGTTGGACATGTCAAAACTTAAAGTATTACTAATCACGTAATTTTATACTATAAGTAAAAATTGTGATTATAAATAAATACTTATTCGAACGTAATTACGTTCAAATTGACATGTGTTTGTAATAAAAAAAATAGTAAATATTAAAATGCGTATAGGCGAAATACGCACAATTATTCATAATAAATAATGCGTATATGCGAAATGCGCACAATTATTTATCATACAAAAATGCGTATAGGCGAAATACGCACAATTATTTATAATAAAAAATTCGTACAAGCGAAATACGCACAATTATTTACAATATCAAAAATATGTATAAGCGAAATACGCACAGTTGTTTATAATGCAAAAATGCGTATAGACGAAATACGCACAATTATTAGTTATAAGGAAAGGTGTATGGGCGAACATATTTAATTATAACAGAAAAGAATTACAATTACATGAGTTTATTTAGTTATCTATTTATAAGAAACTAGATGTCTTGACATAAAATTAATTCTTTTCCGTTTTTTTCAACAAAACTCATAAAATTTGAAAAGAAGCTAAAGAAACTTATGAGCCTAGCTCAATGAAATTATAGTAGCTCTACTTTTGCCAATCATTCAGTAGCATGACAAGTATAATGCAAAGTAATTATTAATAACAATACTTCTAATAATACAAATTTTGTTAAAATGTTCAATTTGCAGTTATGCGTTTATATGATGGAAGGTGTATATTTTAAAATGCGGATCAACTTATATACCATACTCAGGTTCATTTGAAGTTCAACCCTTGGTCTCAAATTTTGTTACACCCTCCTGTTGTTTCAGGTATATGGGATATTTCACGTGAAGTCAGCAGCTCAAAATTTTAAAATCCCTCAAAACTCGTTTTCTTTTAGTTTTTATGAACAAAAAATGTTCCTCAAATTTTAGGTCGATATTTGCAAAAATAAAAAAGCTATGCAATATTGAAAATTCAATTTTTTTGCAATTTTGGTTAAAATCCAAGTTTATTCATTTTTTAACTGAAAATCTTGTAACTTTTTGTATAGTACATTGATTGGCAAAAAGGTTTGAATTTTTCTGTAGAATGTGCCAGTATTTATTTTATGACCCTTTTTGAAAGTCTCTGATTGGCTGCTTCTTAGTATACCTTCATCAAAGGATATTGAGGCTGCGGCCAAATATTCTTTATTCGACAAATTTTTTTGTATTCTTCTTCGAAAACCCTTCAAAATGCTTTTTGATCAATACTGGCCGAGAAAAGGAAAAAAGTGACAATTTTTTGAAATATCAAGAAAAATCCATAATTTCAATTTTTGATAACATGATTAATGAAACTGAATATTATTCATACATCTTATGGCATGGACCGTACCACTGAATTTTGTTAGAGCATCAAATAGAACATTAGAAATATCTATTTTCAATAATATTAGGCTTACACAATAAGCGATACCTAATTATGAATGAAATTATCAGTCTGTTGCCTGATTTCATTTTGACAGCTTTATAGTAATTAACCTCTATAGCTTAATTTATTATTAATTCATAATTAGGTATTGCTTATTGTGTAAGCCTAATATTATTGAAAATAGATATTTCTAATGTTCTATTTGATGCTCTAACAAAATTCAGTGGTACGGTCCATGCCATAAGATGTATGAATAATATTCAGTTTCATTAATCATGTTATCAAAAATTGAAATTATGGATTTTTCTTGATATTTCAAAAAATTGTCACTTTTTTCCCTTTGCTCGGCCAGTATTGATCAAAAAAGCATTTTGAAGGGTTTTCGAAGAAGAATACAAAAAAAATTTGTCGAATAAAGAATATTTGGCCGCAGCCTCAATATCCTTTGATGAAGGTATACTAAGAAGCAGCCAATCAGAGACTTTCAAAAAGGGTCATAAAATAAATACTGGCACATTCTACAGAAAAATTCAAACCTTTTGCCAATCAATGTACTATACAAAAAGTTTCAAGATTTTCAGTTAAAAAATGAATAAACTTGATTTTAACCAAAAATTGCAAAAAATTGAATTTTCAATATTGCATAGCTTTTTTATTTTTGCAAATATCGACCTAAAATTTGAGGAACATTTTTTGTTCATAAAAAACTAAATAGATTGAAATTTGTTTAAATTTCAATAAACAATTAAACCCTCAACCAAAAAAATAAAAACCAAATCTAAACTATCTCTTGGTAGAAATTTTGTAAACTATATCCAGAATATGTACAAAAAGTGCAGTACTGTGCCACAAAATTTCAGATGCAGGTAATATTTTGAAAATCATAATATTAAATTGGACTCCATCATCGGCCATCTAAACACCTAGACCTCGCATCCGACCTGTCCCTTCACCTGGACACAAAAACCTACGGAGCGCATCACCCGGATTACATCACCGGACTCATCGACCATCTGGAACACCTAGACCTCGCATTCGATTTGTCCTGGCCTCTGGACACAAAAACCTACGGAGCGCTTCACGTAAACTCCATCATCGGCTACCTGGAACGCCTAAACCTCGCATTCGATCTGTCCCGACACCTGGACACAAAAACCTTCAGAGCGCATCACCCGGATTACATCACCGGCCATCTGCAACACCTAGACCTCGCATCCGACCTGTCCCTTCACCTGGACACAAAAACCTACGGAGCGCACTACCCGAACTCCATCATCGGCCGTCTGGAACACCTAGACCTCGCATCCGATCTGTCAAAACACCTGGACACAAAAGTCTACGAAGCGTATCATCAGCCGCCTGGAACAGCTAGACCTCGCATTCGAGCTGTCCCGACACCTGGACTCAAAAACCTACGAAGCGCACTACCCGGACTCCATCATCGGCCATCTGAAACACCTAGACCTCGCATTCGATTTGTCTTGGTCTCTAGATACAAAAACCTACGGAGCGCATCACGTAAACTCCATCATCGTCCACCTGGAACGCTCAGACCTCGCATACGATCTGTTCCGACATCTGGACACAAAAATCTTCGGAACGCATCACTTACACTCTATCACCGGCCACCTGGAACAGCTAGATCTCGTAATCGAGTTGTCTCAACACCTGGGTACAAAAACCTATGGAGCGCATAACCCGGACTCCATCATCAGCCACCTAAACACCTAGACCTCGCATCCGATCTGTCCCTTCACCGGGACACAAAAACGTACGAAGCGCACTACAATTTTTAAAAAAGCATTTGCAATCATGCGAGGCGACGTCCTGAATTTTGAAATGTCAATAATAACTGAGACTATATAATAAAGTGATGAATCTGCATCTCATTATTATAAGAAATGTGTATAGGCGAAATGCGCACATTTGTTTATAATAGAACATGTGTGTAGTCGAAATACACAAAATGATTTATTATAAAATGCGTGTAGGCAAAATGCACACGATTACTAACACTGAAAAGTGCGTATAAGCGAAATACGCATAATTATTTATAATAAAACATGTGTATAGGCGAAATACACCAAATTATTTATTATAAAATGCGTATAGGCGAAATGCGCACAATTAATAACACTGAAAAGTGCGTATAAGCGAAATACGCATAATTATTTATAATAAAACATGTGTATAGGCGAAATACACCAAATTATTTATTATAAAATGCGTATAGGCGAAATGCGCACAATTAATAACACTGAAAAGTGCGTATAAGCGAAATACGCATAATTATTTATAATAAAACATGTGTATAGGCGAAATACACGAAATTATTTATTATAAAATGCGTATAGGCGAAATGCGCACAATTGATAACACTGAAAAGTGCGTATAAGCGAAATACGCATAATTATTTAGAATGAAATATGTGTATCGGCGAAATACACCAAATTATTTATTATAAAATGCGTATAGGCGAAATGCGCAAAATTATTTGTAATAAATATGCGTATATATGTGAAATACGCACTATTATTAACAATAAAAATGCGTATACGCAAAATACGGATAATTAATTATAAAAAGAAATACGTATACGCGAAATACGTACAATTGTTTGTAATAAAAAAACGCGTATCTTTAATATTTTTGAAATATGTAGCGCCATCTATGTTAAAATCTATTACGATTTTCCAGAGATGGCGCTTGTGTCATATTTCATCAATAGTATGTACTTCCTACCTTACCGACCTATGGGTCGGTCAAATCGCAGAATTGAGTTTGACACCCCCTTAACCATCAAAAACAAAAGTTTTTCGTAAAAATAATAGACTAAAAATACTTTTTGGGCTTTACTAGATAACTGATGAGAATTTTTCCATCAGTCTTACAGTCTTATAAATTAAATTAAAATAAGTTTTTATTTCAGATTCTGCGGGGGTGATTATAAACAAGGGCAATCTGACTGCCATAAATATTAATTATTTTAATTTAATTTATAAGACTGTAAGACCGATGGAAAAATTCTCATCAGTAAAATTAAAATAATTAATATTTATGGCAGTCAGATTGCCCTTGTTTATAATCACCCCCGCAGAATCTGAAAAAAAAACTTAATTAAAATGGTAGATTTTTAAATTTTGATTCTCACCACCAATTCGGAAACAAGACAGGTGCGATCAAAGGTGTTATTGACAGAGTGATTAAATTGTCACATAAAGATTTTAGGAAAGAGAATTTAAATTTAGTTAGAGAAACATTTATTAAGAATAGTTATCCGGTAAAATTTATTGATAAAATGTTTGATGAGAGAGTGTGGGAAATTTATAATGGTGGATTGAAGAAGCGGGCAGACAATCAAACAAGGAATAGAAATGGAAAGAACGCATATTTTAGTTTACCATATGTTAGAGGTTTGTCGGAAAGGATTAGAAGGGTTTTTAGTAAACATAATATTGAAATTTTCTTTGGAAACGACAATAATTTAGAAAGGTTATTTAGTAATTGTAAAGACAAGAATGATAAAGGTTTAAAATCGGCAGTAGTTTATAAAATTAATTGTAGGGATTGTAATGGATGTTATATTGGTCAAACGGGTAGATATTTGAAGAAGAGAATATATGAACATCAATATAGTTTACGTAGTACAAATTTTACATCGGGTTTGAAAGAACATTGTTTAAATAGTTTGCATTCTTTCGATTTTGGGAGTGTGGATATTTTGGAACAAGGGATTAAGAATAAACATAAGAGGGAAAGCCTTGAAAGTATTCACATTGTAAGGAATCGGAATAATGTAAATTTAATGGTAGAGTCAAGTAAATTAGATAACATTTATCATTTTTTATTAATTTGAGTCAGAATGGAAAGTTGGAGAGGAGAAGGTAGATGGTGGTGGGAATAAGAGGAAATAAGTGGGTATGGGTATATAAGGATGTGTATCGCGGGTTTCATTTCAGTCCCTGAGGAGGAGCCGGAGCGGGCTCGAAACGTTGGGCAATTGGGCAATTTGGTGGTAGGGGGCAGTCAGATAGTCCTTTGCTAATGAAGTTTTTTTTTCCAGGTTTTAATTAAGTTTTTATTTCAGATTCTGCGGGGGTGATTATAAACAAGGGAAATCTGACTGCCATAAATATTAATTATTTTAATTTAATTTATAAGACTATAAGACCGATGGAAAAATTCTCATCAATTGATAGTAAGTTGCAGTCGACATAAGTAATATTTTTAATGACTTTAGTAGAAAAAATAGGTTTTGTCAAGTACACCTTTCACATAAAGTCAAGGATTGTTACTCAACTATTAAAGACAAAAATTTGCTTAATCAATTTGTAAAAATTCTATGTAATTCTATTCTCAATTTATAAACTTTTCCCTATTTAATGTGCTATACAAAAAGTTTCAAATTTTTGAGTTAAAAAATCATGAAAAATGACGATTTATGAAAAAATTCAAAATTTTCCAAATTTTCAATTATTTCTACCTTTGAACGATTGAATATTTTGCTCTAAACTTCATGTCTGTGTCCTGGAGCTAATTTGGAAGGGGTACAAAAATTTTGAGCAATTTTAAAATTTTGGCCTTCAACAGTTGACGTGAAGTTACCAACATGTATAATCAATATTATATAATTTTTTTTAAGGCACACCTCCCGACCAGTTTTTTTCTACTTCTTTATAACATAAAGGAACGGAAAGTACCCGTGTACAATCAAAAACGACTTTGTGACACCCTTGTAACGGGGATGATATTCCTCGTTCCTAACCTCTCTTTACCCGCCTCCGGTTAGGCTAGGTTCACGCGTCAGCTCCCTCTAGTCTTTACTTGCGCGCGTGCTCAAGCCACTACATGTAAGCCCGTTTTGTCCAAGAACGTGCGCGCGCGCACTCAAGCCGCAACATGCAAACCCGCCTTGTCCACGAATGTGCGCGCATACATTAGTCCGCGACCATCGAGCTCTTAGAAGTTGGCACCCCATATAAAAAACCATCAAATATTATTATATGATTCGATTGCGTGTAAAAAATGATTAATAAAAAGCAAAGTAGACGTTTGCGCGTGTTTTCGTTTTTTAGATAATAAAAAAAAAAACGTTCGGGGGCTAGAAAAATTAAAAGTTTTAATTTTATCATAGAAAAATTGATAATGAGACAATTATTTCAATGGTAAACGATAGTGTTCAACACGCGCAAACAGCACCCGTAATTAGTTTTGCAATAGACCAAATATTTATATAATTATCAAGTCGGTACTTAGAGAGATATAGTCTCTTTCATCAGAGTCTAGACAACATGACTAAAGAAATAATATCCCTCTGTGCGTGGACAGTATTAAAGAGTCGGTAACAAGATGAATATTATTTCTTTAGTCAAGGACCGCAGGGTCAAATTCTCAATTCACGCGCATGTGCATGAACAATACGTGAGTACGAGTCAGTGCGTGACTGAGAATTTGAAACTTTTTTATTGCATAAATAATTGGCCTATGATAAAACTAATTACGGATGCTGTTTGCGCGTGTTGAAAACTGTCAATTACAATTGAAACAATTGTCGTATTATCAATTTTTCGATGGTAAAATTAAAACTTTTAATTTCCCTAGCATCCGAACATTTTTTTTTTATTATCTAAAAAACTACTACTTTATTATCTACTTTGCATTTTTAGGCACGACCGCTACTCGGGAGAGCCTTATATTTTAACCAGAGTGAAAATTGTAACTCCCTGAAAACTAGCAATTTACTGTATAAAAACTATTTTCCGCCCAGAAATAGTTCATTTTAGGCGTTTTCTATGATGTATGTATGTACGTTCGTATGTAATCAAGTTTATGGATTATCTCAGAGAATTTTCGATGGATTTCATCGAGATTGCGGAAAAATACTCCTCTAATTATACCTAAGTGCTGGTCCCTTAACCAGAAAGATCGATGAAATATTGTTCAAATGCGAGCACAAAGAAATATCTCAAAAAATCGATTTTTAAGCCTAATGTCTAGAAAAATTAATTTTAAGCTAATATCTACAGGTCTATCCGCTAAAACTAATTAAAATACACATTTTTTCTCTTGAAGACTTTTCTCTAAGAGCAATATTTACCAAGATAACTGCGAAAAACCGCAAAAAAGGTCAAAAATGGACAATTTTTGACTATAACTTGACAGAATTTGATTTTACACGAACATGTTAATTACAAAAGTTGTAGATTATAATGAAACAAAACTTTTTCCCATTTAACATTTTCATATAAAATCAACTCCCAATGAGTTACACTTATAAAAACGATTTTAAACGCCAAAATACACATAAAATGGACGATTTTCGGCTATAACTTGTCAGGATTTGATTTTTCGCAAAAATGTTAAATACAAAAGTTGTAGACAATATTGAAATAAAACTTTTTCTTACTTAACATTTTTTTGTAAAATCAACTCCTGACGAGTTAATCTTCTAAAAACTATTTTAAATGCCAAAAAATACATAAAATGGACGATTTTCGACTGTAACTTGACAGTATTTAAATTTACACAAAAATATTCAATACGTAAGTTATAGATAATAGTTAAACAAAACTTTTTCGCTTTTGAGATTTTCATGTAAAATAAATACTTGACGAGTTAAATCTATAGAAATGATTTTAAATGCCAAAATATACATAAAATAGACAATAGTTGCTTATCATACAAAGAATTGACTTCCAATAGAACTCTTAAATACAAAGGATATCGTTTAAATACCAATAAAAAAACTAAAACCATAACTAACAAAAACTGTTACACAAAAGCTGTCAAATGTTACAATTTCTTGTCATAATCTAGAGAACTTAGTATATAGTAAAATCAAAATTAGAAAAATGTTTAAAAATTGCGTTGTTAAAAATCTATAATTATGTTATCTTTCTGTTTTGATAACAAATACAAATTTCATATAAAATTACACAGCTTAACCTATTATGTTCACAGAACCTAAGCGATTGAACTAAGAGAAACAAAATTGTCTAATATTATAAAAGTACATATTAAAGTAATATCATATTACACAAAGTGTAATGTATGTATTATGGGACATCGAATAAATGTCCGAAACGTTGAGTGATATAAAAAAACTTCCGTGTTTTATTGTTGAATCCCACCACTAAATAAGACATTGACTTTAGTAGTAATGAGGCCAGTAACTTCATTTAATCAACAAATTATTCTGAGTCTACCAGTAGCAGCTACAAAATTAAAATTTTGACGACGTTTGGCTAAAAAATACGCTCGTCTTGGTGCCAACGACAATCTATAGAACGCCAATCAACATGGAAGATACAACACAACAACAACGTGTAATAACAACACAACAACTTTATACAACAATATCAAGAGTATAACTCCTGAAGAGGGACATCGAATAAATGTCCGAAACGTTGAGTGTTATAAAAAAACTTTGGTATTTTATTGATGAATCCCACCACTAAATAAGACATCGACTTTGGTAGTAATGAGGCCAGTAACTTCTTTTAATCAACAAATGATTCTGTGTCTACCAGTAGCAGCTACAAAATTAAAATTTTGACGATGTTTGGCCAAAAAATACGCTCGTCTTGGTGCCAACGACAATCTATAGGACGCCAATTAACATGGAAGTTACAACACAACAACACAACGTGTAATAACAACACAACAACAACTTTACACAACAATATCGAGAGTATAACTCTTGAAGAGGGACATCGAATAAATGTCCGAAACGTTGAGTGTTATAAAAAAACTTTGGTGTTTTATTGATGAATCCCACCACTAAATAAGACATCGACTTTGGTAGTAATGAGTCCAGAAACTTCTTTTAATCAACAAATTATTCTGTGTCTACCAGTAGCAGCTACAAAATTAAAATTTTGACGACGTTTGGCCAAAAAATACGCTCGTCTTGGTGCAACCGACAATCTATAGGATGCCAATTAACATGGAAGATACAACACAACAACAACGTCTAATAACAACACAACAACAACTTTATACAGCAATATCAAGAGTATAACTCCTGAAGAGGGACATCGAATAAATGTCCGAATCGTTGAGTGATATAAAAAGACTTTGGTATTTTATTGATGAATCCCACCACTAAATAAGACATCGACTTTGGTAGTAATGAGGTCAGTAACTTCTTTTAATCAACAAATTATTTCTACGTTTATTTTTTTTTTATATCAATGACAACATGCGAGGGATGAGTAGTGAAAATATAGGTGTAGTCAATAACATAGTCTAGGTGTGTAATTTAACATGAGGGCAGAACCCTATTTATTGAAATCTCCAAAATACATAGTTAAGGAGAGAGACTGAGCCATAGGGCTAAGAACTGCTCGAAGGCTGGAATCAGAATGCTTTGCTACCGTATGCATAGCCGTATATATAGTCCGCCGAGTTCCTTCGAGAATGTTCTAGAAGGAATCGGCTTAAGACGCTCTGGCTCAGTCTCTCTTTACATGGATTGAATAGATAGGCAGTTAAAAATTAGAAAGAGAAGGCGGTAACGGCAAAAAGTGCATTTATATTGATAAGAAATGGTGTATTAAACTATAGCGCAGATGTTTGCCGTTTTACAATTAGTCTTACCAAGCCTGGTGCACTTTCAGAGTGCATAGAAGGTTATCGAATGTTCTGGAAACTTCTGGAAATTCCTTACTTCGACTGTGTTGTCATCATGACGGGATTGTAGTACGAGTGTTTATGTTTCTACTGTATATCAACACTCGCACGTGCTCTTGTATTGGTACTATTTACTATTTATATTTTCTGTTTTGAACGCAATACATTATGCATGTTACATAGCCCCCCAAATAAAATTAAACTAATTGAAGAAATTAAGTAATTTTATTAAAAAAAAAAACGAATATATGAAATTAAAATTCAGAACGGAAAAAAAGAAATAAAGAAAACCCTTAAGTAATTTAATGTGTTAACGCAAGACGTGAAGGAACAGAAGATTGACGTAGAGGGGCGTATGAAATGAAAAGAATAAATGGAATTAATAGAGTCTATTACTAACAATTTTACACATAGTTTCAGTAGGAATCCTCGAATTCTTGAAGCACGTTGTTGGCCCAGGCGTCGAGTTGCTCTTCAGTGAGGCACACCTCACCTCCTGGTGATTATGGTGGCTCGCTTCGAGTACTGGAGGATGGTCCAGGATGTCGCGAGGGTCCCGGTTGATTTTGTCGAGAGGTTTTCGGAGGTTCCGGCGCGCTCTCTGCGACTTTGTTCGTGGCTTGCCTCTGCCGGTTCCTGGATGGCAGCGCAGCTATGATGTTCTGGGCGATCGAAGAGAAGCTTCCAGAAGATTGCGTGTGAGCTGGGAGACCTCCTCCTCCCATAAGGCAGTTTCGCGCATAAAGAGGTGATGCTGGTCAACAATTAAGGTGCCGAAAAAACTTCCTAGTTCACGATGCACTCGCTCCACAATGTTGCTCTGTGGATGTCTGATAGATGAGAAGACTAGCGAAATGTTTTCCCTTTTAACTTTCTTGCCCACAGCTTGGAAATGAACTGCGTTTCATGGTCGCAAATGATTTTCGATGGCTTGCCATATTTCGGAATATAATCTTGAAATATTTTCCAGAGCAAGGTAGCTGTGTTTGCCTTTTTTATAGGGTATATTACGACGAACTTACTGAAGACATCGATTGTCGTTAGCAAATATTTTGCGCCCGCCGGAGAGGTCGATAGAGGTCCATAAAAATCGATTGAGAGAAGTTCTCCTGGGCGTTGCGTTAAAATGGGTTGTAATAATGAATGTAATTTTATAGTTGCAGGCTTGTTTCTTTGACAGGCATCGCATGAAGATAGCATTTGCGAGAGAAGGATTCGGATGCTAAAGATATAAAAATCTTCTTCTATCATTTTTTGGATCTTTTTTTACCGATGTGACCATAGGTTTCGTGAATTTCCAAAATAAGAGCTTTCGCGATAGCATCGGGTAAGATTATTTTATAGGAGCCATTGGAGCCTTTTTTGCACAAGTGTTATCAATAATGCGATAACGTGATTCGGGAGAGTTGTCCGTAGCTTTCAATGTCGAGAGAATTGAATTGCAGCGGCTATCGTCTTTTTGCAGATTTTTCAGATCTTTAAAGAGGTCTCGTAGCGTTTGGCTTCCTTTATCTTCTATAACGGATGCCACGAGAATCTCTTCCTTTCTTTTTAATAATAATTCATCGTCGACGTTGCGACTTAAGTAGTCTGCGATGACGCTTCTTTTACCTGGGATATGTTCAAGAGTCAGATCGTAGTCCTGTATCGCCAGGGCCCAGCGACGCAGAAGTGCGTTTCCATAGAGGCAGCTACGGAGAAAGACGAGAGCTTCATGATATGTGCGGATCGTGATGCCCACAGCCCCCCGGAGGTATGTGTCGAGCTTACTGACAGCCCACACCACAGCCAGCATTTTCGTTTCCGTGGTGAAATAATAGATCTCGGAACCTTTGAGGGTGCGCGAAATGAAAGTAACAACTTCTTCGTCTCCTTCATTGTTTAGTTGAGATAGCATTGCACTGATTGTATACTCGCTTGCATCGGTGGTTAAAATATATGGTTTGGTGGGGTTTGCGAATTTCAACACGAGGTTTTCCGCAAAAAGCCATTTGAGGCGCCGAAATGTTTTCATTTCATCATCCCATGTGTAATCTGCACCCTTTTTTAGTAGGCTGAGTAATGGAATGGTCTCATGGGCGTAATGCTTGACAAATTTCGCAAAGAAATTTAGGAAACCTAGGAAACTCTGCAACTGGAGCACGTTCTTGGGTTCTTTGAAGTTCACGATAACTGATATTTTATCAGGATGTGGGCGAATTCCATCTTTTGTAAGTATGTGGCCTAAGAACGTAACTTCCTCTCTGAAGAAGTGCGATTTTTTAAAGCTTAATATAAAATTGCTGGTTACGGCTTTATCAAAAAGTTTGGAGAGGTGCATGATATGGGAAGGGATCACAAATTCATGTAAGTCACCGATCGCAAAATCGAGCGCCCGTATCAGTGTTGCGCTACTGGTTGACAGGCCAAATGGAACCCCATTAAACTCCATGACTTTATTGTCAACTATGAACGCCGTGTATTTCCGACTGTCTCTATCGAGTGACACCTGCCAGAAACTACTCGTAAGGTCCATTGTGGACATGAATTGGATGTTTTGGCACTTTTGAAAGTGACTCGATGCTCGGAGGCGATTCGTGATCTTTATAAAGTTTTGCATTTATCTTTTGTGCATCGAGGCACAGGCGTACCGTCTTCTTTCGAGACTACGGCCACCGGGTTTATGTAGGGACTCATTGAGTGCCTTATAATGTTCAACTTGAGCATTTCTTCCACTTCGGCCCGCACTTTATCTTTAAAGTTCATTGGGATCGGATATGGTTTTACATAAAACGGCTGATCATTCTTCAAATTTAGTTTATGCGTATAAGTTGTAAACATCCCAGGTTTTTTACGAAAGACGCTTCGGTAGCTTCGTAATAAATCAACAAAAACAAGTTTTTCTATGGAGCTGAGATTGTGACAGTCATGGGCTTTTTGATCGATCTCTGAGTCGGTTAGTTGCTCAGATGATGCGGAATCGAAGTCGACTGCTGATGGACCACGGGTTAGTTCGTCGGCCTCATCATAAACGATCGGTAATGCCACAAAGTTATTCTTGTCCAATGTTGTTTCCTTATAGGAAACATTTTCATCGGCTTGATTGATGGTCATATAAATCTCCTCATGACGAGTGCCTATGAGGATCTTAAGACCTTTTTGGGAGTTGCAACCAATAATGCATTCTTTAATTAATTTGGGGACGACTATGAAGATCAGAGATTGACGCTTTTAATGAGTAGTTTTATCACTCATTGCGCCTTTCACAACCTTTTCACAAATGGGGAAGGTGGGTTTGCCCTTGAAGACATATGAATGTTTTTTGTAAAATTCTTGGGAAATGCATGTAATTTCGCTTCCCGAGTCAAGCAATGCTTTGACCTCGATACCTTCTATTAAAATTGTTAATTCGGGGCATGGTAGGAGCGATTGGTTGGCTGCTGCGCCTTCCACGTCGTGCAATAAGTCTTGACGTGGATCATTGTCGTTCTTCTCTGAGTTTTTAAGTGCAGTTGCATATAGTTGAATTGTTTTATTTGTATACGAGGGCCTGTGTGCAACTAAATCCCGTTTTCCGGAGATGTACAAGTATGGTTGTCTTGGTCCTCTTTTAATTCGATCTTGAAAACATCGATTTCCGAGCTTGGGTCGGTTTGAGTAGCCATCTTTTTGATGGGCTTATTTTTTGTTTTAGGAGGTGTTTTAGCCTCCGATGGCTGATTTACCCCGAGCTGCCTCACGTTTACATGTGATTGACGCTGGGGTGGACCAGTATAGCTTGAGGCTACAGAGGGGCGTGGTAGCGCCGGTTTCGCTGTTCTCTCTTTATCGAGGTCGAAATCGGAGAGAATTTTGAAAAGTAGTTCAGTATTGGATTCGTTACGACCCAATAAGGCATGTCGAACTTCTCTCTCAAAGTGCTCAATTAATTTGGGGATGATATTCCCTTCACTATAGTCAACGTCTAATTCACTGGCAAGGTCTAGAATATACGTCGCATGTTGAACACGGGTGTACTTACCCAAGGGGCGGTACTGGCCAAGCTCAATTTTCCTCCCTGCGCTTCTTTGAATCGAGGAATTCCAAAAACGCGTTTTGAAGCGTTTTTCGAAGTCATCGAGTGACTCCACTTTGCCTTCCACCAGATACCACCAATCTTTCGCTGCATCATCTAATGCTTGTGCGATAAGGCATTGTAAATTGGTCGGGTCGGGTTTAGTGGCTTGCATATATTTTTGGAGAGCCGATAAAAATTTCATCGGTCTATCATTTTCAGCCCCCTTGAACTTGTGTAGATGTAGTTTCACACTTCTCGTAGTCTCTCGCATAGTCATGCACGATAGCCGAGAAGTATTTTTGAGTGTTTATAATTCGTCACGTAACTCACTGTTGATGCGACGCATTTGCGCCTCTCGATCAATAAATTGATGGTTTTCCTTCTCCAGCAAGAAAATCTTTTTCTCCATGGTGGAGAACTGCTCCTGCATTTTTTCTTTGCCTTATGCAATTTTAGGATATTTTCCCTGTTAGTTCTACTAGAGGTAGAGCATTGCTGGCACAAGGTGCTGAGATTTTCGTGCTCTGCCACCAAATCAGCATGTCGGTTGGCTAGCTCACCATGCTGGTCGACAAATATTAAATACAGAAGTTGTAGATAATATATAAACAAAACTTTTTCCCATTTAAAATTTTCATCAAAAATCAATACCTGACGAGTTAGACCTATAAAAACGATTTTAAACGCCTAAATATACATAAAATGGACAATTTTCGGCTATAACGTCACAGAATTTAACTTTACGCAAATATATTAAATGTAAAAGTTGTAGATTATAATAAAATAAAACTTTTTCCCATTTAACATTTTCCCGTAAAATCAATACCTGGCGAGTTAGACATATAAAAACGATTTTAAAGGCCGAAATATGCATAAAATGGATGAATGTCCGCTATAACTTCACAGGATTTAACTTTACACAAATATGTTAAATGTAAAAATTTTAGATTATAATAAAACAAAAATTTCCCCATTTAACATTTTCATGTAAAATCAATTCCTGGTATCTAAACCTATAAACACGATTTTTAATGCATCAATGTACCTTACATAGTCAATTTTCGTTTATTATTTAACAGAATTCGATTTGATACAGAAATATTAAAAAAAATAGCTATCAATAAGATCGAAAAAATCGATATCCAAAGATAATATAATTACAAAATTATAATAATGAGATACAAAAGTACATTTGATTACAATATTCAATCTGATAAAAACATTGGTAAAAAATAATTAAAGAAACAAAATATCTATTCCTCTTTTTTCTACAAAAAAAAAAAAAAACCAATATTATACAAACTAAAACATTGTTGACATTATATTATGCTCTTTATAATAGTCTTAAAAATTATGGGATAATATCTTGTGGTTCTTTATATATGAATAGTCGAAGACCAGTAAATAATTTACAAAATAAAATTTTTAAAATTAAATTTAAAAATACTTTTGTGTTTGAGAGATGCCCTTTAAATATTCAATAATTATTTTTTTTTTAATACGTTTTCTATCACTATGAGAAACTAAATATCAGAGATAAACAATTAATACACAAGAAATAGAACTGCACAGATACCAATAAAAAAAACTCAAACAATAACTAACAAAAACTGTTACATAAAAGCTGTCAGAACTTAGAATTCCTTGTCGAATGATCTAGAGAACTTAGAAGGTAGTAGAATTAAAATTATAAAAATGTATAAAAATTGGGTTTGTAAAAATATATAATTATGTTATCTTAGTGTTTCGATAACCAATTTAAGAAATTTGATACAAGATTGCACACCTGTTAATTATGTTCACAGTACCTAAGCGATTCAACTAAAAGAATCAAAATTGTCTAATATTATATAAGTACATGTTAAAGTAATACCATATTTACAAAAAAAAACTTTTGTGTAATATATGTGCTATAAATTTGTAGTATGGTAAATTTCAATGTATAAAGAATGCAATATTTTAGCTGACTCTGTCAGTCTCACAGTGTGCTAGAAAATTATTAAATAGGTAAGTCTCACTGAGTAGAAGTCTGCGAAATACATAATGATGTATTTTAATACAACGGGTACCCTGGAGTGAGTTCTTACACCCTGACTAAACTTAGAAATTAACCAGACGAGCTAATATTACCAGCGACAACTACCTACCCGTATCGCATTTAACCACACACGCAGCACTTTTATGATATCTCCAGTTCCTAATTACCTATCCCCTCACACTATAAAGCACTAACACTTGAAGATCACATAGAGCTGCAGAAGCAGCAAAATAGGGCTGGATGGTCTAGGCTGGCACTACTTCATAAATGCCAGTGTACTGAGAATCATCTAACAGCGATTCACTACTTCAGTAACCATACCACCTGGGAGAAAAGTACTAACAGAGTCTGTCAATTGTATCTCAATGTCAAGGACTGCCTCAGCATAGGGATCAACAAAGAACATGAACAGCAGATCAGTCCCTATTCTGGAAAAAAGCGAGGAGTGTTGAACACCTAAAAACCACATATGATAGATGACACAAAAAAAACATTACCATACAAAACAAAAGTCTGCAGCAATGGTTGTTGTTCACTCGCCGTACCAGGTATCTGTAACAACTAGAGGGGAAGGACTGGTAGAAACCTTCAACCGTTGTTTCACTGCTGGGACAGCTCCAGCCTGAGAGTCGCTGAAGACACAAGCAGCAGATTAACTGTACACACAGTCATTAGTATGAAAGACAAACAAGAAAAGTTGAGCACCTAAAAACCACATATAATGAATAAATAAATGACCCAGGCAATATTTCAGACTATTGCAACAACAGAAAGTACCATCAGCTCACCCATCAGAGAGGTTAGGAACGAGAAAGGGCTTACTAAATCTGCTCTCGCCATTAACACACTGCTTTCCTGTCTACGACGAATTGTCATCAACCGGCGAACACGATGAAAGGGACGACATTCACCAGCGCGACGCACTACTGCAGCCGCTGTCATCGCTGGGGATGCCGGGAGCCAGACGTTGTGATTGTTGACATCACATACCATGGACACACGCGCGCATACAGAACGCCGCAGTAAGTACTCACTAGGACTATTCGCCTTGAGAGCAGTAGCAGAAAGCGCGCGCAATCCATATATATATATATATATATATATATATATATATATATATATATATATATATATATATAATCATATGAACATCGACTTATGCTGACACCAATGTATAAGACCACGTGACCTGTCTGCATAAGTGTAATACCGTTTATACAAGTGTCTGCACAAGTCTAGCGTGACTAAAGAAATAATCTCTCTACTTATGCTGACGTCTGCATAAGTCGGTCTCTGTCTGCATAAGTCTATTTCAATTCCGGAAAGTGTCTGCATAACTAGCGTTTCATATATTTATATATATATATATATATATATATATATATATATATATGTATCTTATACAAAGGGAGCGCTTGCGGTCATGCGGGTCGCATGCGTTTTTCCGCTGTACTTATGTGCACGAATGCAGCCTAGCCGAGGTAGCCGTTACGGATGCTACAAATGCAGTAGTACTCATGCTCCCAACGCAATGCCAAATTGCCGTTGCCAAATGCATCAATGTGCATTGCTGTTTTCTTCTGTTTTTTTCTGCTTTCTGCGGTATTAGTGTATGCGTGCATGTGCCGCGAGTATTTTTTCGTAATTGAGATTGTATATTTATATATAGTTAGGAACACCTATAAGCAGCTACACGGAGAGAAAACTTAAGTATCGTTAACTCGAGACTTAGGCCAAAACGGCCTGAGTGACTCGGGTAGTTGGCATAATGTTGGAATATGTGAGTACATTTATATCAGAAAGGTAGAGAGTAGATGCGCAGCGCCACCTTACATAAGACTAGGTAAGAGTATAGCGAGAGCGAGCGGCCGAGCGGGAGTCCACTTGATCGTCACCCTCCGCACAGAGCGGTTGTAAGAGAGAGAGAGCTGTACCAGAGAAAGCGGGAGCTTAGTTAATAAAGTTATTGTTTTTTGATAGCCGGTGTGATTTATTTGAACAAACCTTGCCCATAATTAACATGGTAGCAGAGTGCCTGGTTTATTTCATTATCCTCTACATCGACTCTCGAGTTGTGTAGGGATAATTAAAAAGTGCTTTTAAGTTGAGCGCGTGGTAAGCGCGAGAACAAAGGAAGACGCATGAGCGTAAAAGAAGAGCCTCACGAAACTAAGAGTGAAAGTGAAGAAGAATTTTTTGATATTGAAAATAAAGAAGATAAAAAGGAAAAAAAAAATACAAGAAGTAAAAATACCGATTTTTGATGGACAAGAGTACAGCAGTTGGAAGAAACGCATAATGATGTATTTAAAGATGAAAAAGTGTGAGATTGTAGTTACACGTGCAAAAGTGGAAACGGATAAAGTTGATGGGGACGAAAAAGATAGCAAGCTATAAATTATATTTATAGTGCAATTTCAAACAAACAAATGGAATTGATAAGTGACAAAGAAACGGCGTTTGATATTATGAGAAAATTTGATAGCACATATTTGAAAGAATCGACAGCTCTCCAGATACTTTGTAGAAACAAACTGGAAAAAATGAAATTAAATGATTTTAGTAACTCGATGGAATTCTATAACAAAGTTGAAAAATCAGTGAACGGTTTGAAAGAAGCTGGCGCAAATGTGACGGAGAAAAAAAATGAATTATATGTTGAGGACATTGCCGGATTCGATGAGTCATATAGGAGACTTAATCGATGTACTGAAAGAAAAACAAAACGTGGAATAGGTGAAAAATAAGACTAAAATGGCTGAACTAAAAGAAAAGAGTGAAAGTGGAAATTCAAAGTCGAACGTTTTTATATTCGAAAAAAGGAAAGAAGAGAAGAAAAGGACATGTTATGTATGTGGTGGTGTAGGACAGATACAGTACGATTGCCCAACGAAAAACAATTCTTGGAATCGAGGGACGCAGCAGCGAGGAGGCGGCAGAGGTAACACGCAGCAGCGAGGAGGCGCTAGCGGAAGGGGAGCCAGCCAACAACGGGTAAGTTCCAGCCGACGCGGCGGTGGCAGCTACAGACAACGCGGCCGAGGCGCGAGAGCCAGCGACGACAGCAGCCAAGGTCAACAGAGCGCGGATACAAAAGCAGCGTTTAATGCGAAAGTTCAGGCTAGGTCTGCGCATACCGAGAAACATAAGCGAAAATTGCGCATAAGCGAAAATAAAATTGAGTGGATTTTGGATAGCGTATGCACAGATCACGTGATCAATAATGAAAATTATTTTAGCGACGCAATTGTGTTGAAAGAACCAATTAACGTTAAAGTAGGCGACGGTAGAAATCTGAAAACAACCAAAGTAGGATATGTAAATAGTAAATTTAAAACTTTTAATAATAATATGACATATGTTGAATTGAAGGACGTGTTTTTTGTTAGAGATATGGATAGAAATTTAATTAGTTTTGCAAAAGTAACTGAAAATCATAAAGTTGTATCTATTGGAGATAGCTCTAAAATTTATGATAAAAGTAATAAATTAGTAGCTGTAGCTTGGAAAAATAATAGAATTTACAAAATAACAAGTTATTTAGAAAATGATATAGAGTCTAATGTAATAATGAGAAAATATAATGAGAAAATTACTTTGAAAGAAAAATGGCCTAGAATTCTAGGACATGTTAATTTTAATTATTTAAATACTATGTGCAAAAATAATGTTTTAGAGGGTCTGCCTAATGAGATAGAGTCTGATTATTTTAAATGCGCTACGTGTATTGAAAACAAAATGCATAACATTCCATTTGAAAATAATAGAAAAAGAGCGAAGGACATTTTAGAAATAGTACACACAGATTTAAATGGGCCACATTCTGAGGGTTATAGAGGACAAAAATATTTTCTTACATTCATAGACGATTACAGTAAAATCGCTAAAATTTACCCCATCAAGGCAAAAGATGAGGTATATGATAAGTTCGTTGAATATGTAAATTTAGTAGAAAATGGAACGGGAAAAACAATAAAGAAATTGAGATGCGACAATGGAACGGAGTATTTAAATAAAAATATGTTTAAATTATTTAGAGAAGAGCGAATTGAGTATGAAGGTTGTCCACCTTACGTGCATGAACTTAACGGTACCTCTGAAAGGTATAATAGGACTATCATGGATAGTGATAGGTGCTTACTAGCAGAATCTAAAGTAGATAAAATATATTGGCCAGAGGTAGTATGCGCTGCTGCAGACTTAAAAAATAGAACAATTGCAAATACGATAGAAAGAAATAAATCTCCTAACGAAATATTTTTTAACGAAAAGCCTGAACCGAAATATTTAAAATTGTATGGAAGTAAAGTATTTGTTAGAGTACCTGAAAATAAAAGAAATTCAAAATGAGATAGGAAAGCTGATTTAGGAATTTTGATAGGCTATGATGTGACAGGATATAGAGTTTTTATAGGAAATAGAGTCATTGTTGCGAGACACGTTGATGTTATAGAAGAAGATGTAAAATGCATAGGTTTAAATGATAGAGATTTAGAAAAGGAGAATTTAAATGAAAGTTTTGAACAGGATTGTTGCGAAACCTTGAACGTCCACCAATAATTATGCGGTTGCGTTTCAATTTCTTTTTGGTTGCGTGGAAGGGAGAGCGATGGTCAAGGAAATGAAGAAGGCACAGATTTTACTGACAAACACTTTGAACAAATTTATTAGCCTAAGTTTACAATGAATCACCGCTTTCTATCACAAAAGGTGGTTTTTGAGTTTATTGTATCCCGAATACGTGGCGCAGATATGGTAATAATTAGCGACTTGCGACCGGTGCGAGAGACAACCACGCGGTCGGGCCAGAAAATTAGAGGAGACGCACAGAAGTGAGCTTTAGAAGAAAGCCGTGCGACTGTCTCCCGAGAGGCGCGGATCGTGAGTAACTAGAACGAAGAGCCATGATAAACATTACGCCGCGCTTACCTTCCCCCTCGCGTCTCTCTCGGGCCTGCAAGTGCGAGGTCACGCGGCACGCAAATGAAAACATAAGCAATGCAAATATATCGTACTATGTACGCGCGAAGTTACCTGCACCTCAGGTAACCTTCGGAAAGACGCGGTAACTGTCGACATGCCGCCCTTCTCGTCGACCGACGAAACTATAAGTGCGAAAATTCCGATATGGTACGATTCGTTTCACGGTAGTCACGCTGGGTTAGTATTCTAATCGGGCCTGGTTCATGGCGATTGTGCAGGTTCGCAGTGTTATGATGCACTTACATAATCGCAGTGAACTACATTTAGCTTAGATACTTTAATGAGGATAAAGACTTACAGAAAACGAAAGAAAACAGACAATTATCGTGCTTGGGGCACATGAGAGCACCGCAATACTGGCAGCGTTTGCGTACCGCCCGCCGTGAGTAAGGAGGGCGTGCGTAATCTAATAACAAGCAGGGCACGACACAATGAAAGTGGTTTGCGCACAGCTAACGAATGCGTTACTGAGTTTTTTTTCTTCAGTGGGTATCTTCTGCCCCAGTGTTATGTGGCGTCTCACATGGGAGTAAGCATATTTTTGAGATGGGCCGGACCACCTTTCCCTTGGCCGTGCGCAGAGTCACGGCTCGCACGTGGCTGTCTGGTCCGGGATGGAGCTCGATGACTCGCCCTAAGGACCACCGGGACGGCGGCTGCATGTCATCTATAATCAACACAAGATCGTCTGTTTTTAGATTAAAGCGCAGTTTTCGCCATTTTGGGAGAAATTTGAGATTGTTGAGATACTCAGCACTCCATCTATGCCAAAAATCATCTCGTATCTTGGACAGGTTGCGCCAAGAATTGAGCGGTGTCGGCCGTCATCGTCTGTCCCCGGCTCCGGCAGGGCAATGACTGAGCGCCCGATGAGGAGATGGCCCGGAGTGAGTGGCGACAGTGAGAGAGGGTCATTAGAGAGAGAGCGGCTATTGGCCTAGAATTAAGGCAGGCCTCAATTTGAGTCAGCACGGTAGAGAGCTCCTCGAAGGTGAGCCGCTGGTCTCCGATGACTCGCCGAAGATGATATTTTGTCGATTTCTCTCCGGCCTCCCATAGTCCGCCAAAATGGGGGGCGTACGGCGGTATGAACTCCCATGCCGTTCCGCTCTCGGCGAGGTGGTGAGCTGCTTCTTGGTAGAATTCCGTAGCGTTGCGAAACATTACCCGAAGCTCCTTGTCTGCACCCCGAAACGTTGTTCCGTTATCGCTCATGAGCTGGAGACATGGACCGCATCTGCTTATGAACCTCTTGAACGCGGCAATGAATGCCTGCGCAGATAATTCAGAAACTGCCTCGAGGTGAATTGCTCGGGAACAGAGGCAGATGAATAAGCAGATGTAGCCTTTGTAAGTTTTGGCCCCCCGCCCTCTAAAGGTTTTCAGAGTTACAGGCCCGGAGTAGTCGACTCCGGTCTTGCTGAACGGCGCTGAAGCGGTGATTGCCTTCTTTCGGCCGGGAGACTGCCCATCATCTGTTGGACTGGCCGTCCGCTAAACCGCGCGCAGCGCACGCAGGCTCGCGTTAGCTTGCAAATTGCGGAGTTGCCATGAACGATCCAATAGGTTTGCTCCAAATAGCAGCGCACTAACTGCGGTCCTCCATGTAGGATCCTATAATGTGCGTCACGTATCAGTAAAGTTGTGAGTGGCTTACCTTTGGGTAAAATGATGGAATGGCGTTGATCATACGAGGGTCATTTGATAAGTACCTAGCCTACAAATGAAAACACCAAAATTTAACAAAAAATAAAATTTATTTTTCAATGTAGTCTCCTTTTAGTTGAATACACTTGGTCCAGTGGTGTTCCAATTTTTTTAACCCCGTTGAAAAAAATGTTTTCTCTTGGTTTGCAAAATAGGCCTCCGTGGCGGCGATTATTTCGTTATTGGAGTGGAATCTCTTCCCGGCGAGCGAATTTTTTAGGTTCGGAAACAAAAAAAAGTCGCACGGAGCCAAATCTGGAGAATACGGTGGATGGGGCAGTAGTTCGTAGCGTAATTCGACCAATTTAGCCGTGGCGAGTGCAGAAGTGTGAGCCGGTGCATTATCGTGGTGGAAAAGCACTTTCTTTTGTGGCTGTTTTCGGAGCACCTGGGCGTGGATCATCAAAAACCGACGTACGACCACGTTGAAACTCGTTATACCAAAATTTAACGGTCGCCATCGAAGGAGAAGCATCCTCATACACTGCATCTAAGCGTTCTTTAATTTCACTGCGCGATTTCCCTTCCAAAAACAAGAATCGAATCACCGACCGATATTGTTCTTTCTCCATTTTTTCAAAAATCAACGGACACATTTGCTTTCACACGCTCTCAAAAATAAACTACAACTCCGATCCGGCTGAAATTTCGTCTGTAACCGTTTACAGGAAGATACTGCACTGTAGTGTATTTCTGGTGCGATAGTGGCACCATCTGGCAGTGAGGCTAGGTACTTGTCAGATGACCCTCGTATGAGAGCGCCGCTCGATATAACCGCCCGCCAACTCGAAGATAGCCTTGCTCGTCCTGGAACGGTCGTAACGACGCAAGAACGGAACCCTTCGGCAGGTTTTCGCCTTTTTGAATGCGCTCTATTTCTTTGCGGAATGCAGCTGCCTGCGTGAGGAGGACCAGACGCTTTAGCGCGACCGCACGCTCACGCGCGCTTATGAATCCCTGGCGTTGCGTCGCGGGTTTTCGTCATCTGAGACATACGGCCGTTACTGCAAGAGTCATCTGCAACGATGAGAATCTCGAACACCAATCTTCTTCTTCGCTTAATGTGAGGGGTTGATTTTGTTGGAGCTGAACTGTGAACAAACAAGAAGCATTTTCTATGCTTTCAGAACCTATAGGCCATACCTGTCGCGAATTTTGCATCCATGCTGGACCGTGCCACCACACCTCTGCTTGGAGGAGCTCTTTGGGCGTCAGGCCGCGAGTGGCTAAGTCCGCCGGATTCTCCTTCGTGGACACGTAGTGCCAAGAACTGGCCGGCAAAAGTGATTGTATCTCGCTCACTCGATGCGAGATGAATGGCCGCCACATTGATGCATGCCCACGCAACCATGCGAGTACCACTTGCGAGTCGGTCCAGGCGTGGATTGGTGCCTCGGTGAATGGCAACTCCGTCTTCACTTTGGTGAGTAGCTTGTCAAGCAGGACGGCGGCACAGAGTTCTAGCCTAGGAACCGTCTGTGTCTTAACAGGAGCAACCTTGGTATTGGCGACTATAATATTGCATTTGAAGCAGGCGTCACCTAGAGCGATACGGAGGTACACACACGCTGCGTATGCCCGTCGAGAGGCGTCTGCAAAGCCATGTATTTCAGCGATGCCTTTCTCAGCCTGAAACCAGGCAACCCAGTGCGGCACTTTGATGGCTCGTAGGTCTGGGAGATTGTAGCAGAAATCTTTCCAAAGTTGATAGGCTGCTTGAGGGATTGTGTCATCCCAATTTACATTTGCGATCCATAGATCTTGTAGTAATATTTTTGCTGTGATGACAACTGGTCCGACCCAGCCTAACGGGTTGAACAGCTTGGCCATCGCAGAGAGCACTTGACGCTTGGTCGCGTTATTCGCAGCAGGCGGGTCCTCTACCTTCAAAGAAAAAAAATCAGTACGAGGGTTCCAGCAGAGACCAAGTGTGGAGACGCTTTCGAAGTTAGGCAAGCCGATGATTCCTGGATTGCTGTCTGGGCAGAGGTCTACCGAAGTCGACGCCCATTTGTCCAAAGGGAATTGACCGGCACCGAAGATCGCAGTGATTTCGTCTTTCAAGCGGCTGGCGCTGGTTAAGTCATCGGCGCCCGCGAAAATATCATCAACGTATGTATTGAGTTTAATTACTTGCGCACCTGCGGGAAATCGATGCTGTTCGTCGGCCGCCAACTGCGCTAGCACGCGCAATGCTTGAAACGGCGCCAAGGTGGTGCCGTACGTTACCGTCGTCAGCTTGTAGGCATTAAGCGGCTGCTTTGGGTGAGAACGCCAGTGGATGAGCTGGTACTGAGTATCATCGGGATGAATGTTGATTTGGCGGTACATTTTTACAATATCCGTTTTGAAGGCCACCTTAAACATCCCAGCGGGTCAAAATGATCCAGAGGTCGGGCTGCAGCTTGGGCCCGGGTAGTAGCTTGTCGTTGAGTGACACTCCGGTCGAGCTGCGGGCGGAAGCGTTGAATACGATCCGAATTTTCTTGGTGACATCGTGAGGCTTGTAAACGGCGTGGTGAGGTAAAAAATACTGTTCACGGGCAGTCTCGCTGAGGTCAGCGAGCTGCATGTGCCCTAACTGAAAATACTCCGACATGAAATCAATGTACTTACAGGCGACTTCTGGGTTTTTGCTGAGCTTTCGTTCTGTGTTCCAGAAAAACTGCTGTGCTCGGTGGCTAGAGTCTCCGAGCTTGACTTCGTCATGGGAGCGAAGTGGTAATCGCACGACGTATCTGCCATTAGACTCACGGGTATGGGTCTCGTTGAAGTGCTGTTCGCACCAAGTATCTTCCGTTGATAAAGGGGCTTTCCAGGAAACTTCTTCAAGCTCCCAGAAACGCCGGAGTTGAATACTAATGTCCTCTCCGCATCCGCAATGGAAGCTAACGCTAGCCTGCTCCTCACCGCTCATGTTTCCGATGGGGCCCAGGACGACCCAGCCAAAGACGGTGGAGAGAGCGATTGGCTGGTGAGCGTCGCCTTTTCTGACGTCATCGGTGATCAATGTGCCGTAGACATCTGCGCCGAGCAGGACATCGACGCGTGCTGGAGAGGCAAAACTCGGATCTGCGAGCTCTAATCCGTCGGTATGTGACCAATCAACAGACTCCACTGGCCGTGCGGGCAACAACCCGCTGAGTTGAGGCAAGATAAGAGCGGTGAAATCCGTCGGCACGACGGGTATGGCCGCCGGCGCAGACGATGGATCGGGTATAGCTAATGCGTCCTCAAAAGCCCCAGCACATTCACAGTAGCTTTCTTCTACGTCGTCTAAGCTGGCAACGCTAAGATTTGGTAATGCGCGTCCCTAAACGCGACCAAATGCTCGTGTAAGAGCAGAAGGCGTTACCGTAGGTAGCCGAAAGTCATGTCTTTCTTACCTTTTTTTGTTGTGTTAATCCACGCATTTTTAATTCTGTTCGCCAGCGTGGCTTGAGATTGGGCGGTTGGTTTATCCATGATTGTGTGTGAGATAAATTTCGTACCTCGTTAACTCCTCCTCGGGACGCTGCGGCCAAGAGACTATGGATGGAATCCGCCGGAGTAAATTCCTTTCCAGAGCGACGCTGCAGAGCGCTCCTTGAATGCGAGGTTGAGGCGAGGTGAGCGGCGAAGGACTGGCCGCTGGGTATTTACTTTCCTTTTGCTACACGAAGTTGTGCGTGAGACGTATTTCAACGGGTGAACTTTACTTGACCAACACTAATAATCCGGCTCGAAGGACCATGTTGCGAAACCTTGAACGTCCACCAATAATTATGCGGTTGCGTTTCAATTTCTTTTTGGTTACGTGGAAGGGAGAGCGATGGTCAAGGAAATGAAGAAGGCACAGATTTTACTGACAAACACTTTGAACAAATTTATTAGCCTAAGTTTACAATGAATCACCGCTTTCTGTCAGAAAAGGTGGTTTTTGAGTTTATTGTATCCCGAATACGTGGCGCAGATATGGTAATAATTAGCAACTTGCGACCGGTGCGAGAGACAAGCACGCGGTCGGGCCAGAAATAATAAGAGGAGACTCACAGAAGTGAGCTTTAGAAGAAAGCCGTGCGACTGTCTCCCGAGAGGCGCGGATCGTGAGTAACTAGAACGAAGAGCCATGATAAACATTACGCCGCGCTTACCTTCCCCTTCGCGTCTCTCTCGGGCCTACAAGTGCGAGGTCACGCGGCACGCAAATGAAAACATAAGCAACGCAAATATATCGTACTATGTACGCGCGAAGTCACCAACACCTCAGGTAACCTTCGGAAAGACGCGGTAACTGTCGACAGGATGAAAATTTAAACAATAAAGAATATGAAAATTTAGAAAATGCAAATGAAAATGATAACTAGGGGGCCGGGCCGCCCTGCGTGTCTCGCTGCGCTCGAAACGCCACCCCCCCCCCGCCCCCACACACACCTTCTCCTCGCTTCGCTCGTCGCCCGCCCCCTCCCTACGTAAAAACTTCGTTTTTAGGCACGACCGCTTCTCGGGAGAGCCTTATATTTTCACCAGAGTGAAAATTGTAACTCCCCGAAAACTAGCAATTTACTGTATAAAAACTATTTTCCGACCAGAAATAATTTATTTTAGGCGTTTTTTATGATGTATGTATGTATGTACGTTCGAATGTAATCAAGTTTATGGATTATCTCATCGAATTTTCGATCGATTTCATCAGGATTGCGGGAAAATACTCCTCTAATTATAGCTAAGTGCTGGAATCCTATTGAGAAAGATCGATGGAAAACTTGTCAAATGGGAGCACAAACAAATATCTCAAAAAATCGATTTTTAAGCCTAATATCTAAAAAAATTAATTTTCAGTTAATATCTACAGGTCTATCTGCTAAAACTAATTAAAATACACATTTTTTCTGTTCGACACTTTTCTCTACGAGCAATACTTGCCAAGATAAACGCGAAAAACGGCAAAAAATGGTCAAAAATAGACGATTTTCAGCTATAACTTGACAGGATTTGATTTTACCCAAAAATATTAAATACAAAAGTTGTAGACAATATTAAATCAAAACTTTTTTTCATTTAATATTTTTATGTAAAATTAACCCCTGAGGAGTTATGGTTGTGAAAACGGTTTTAAACGGTAAAATATACATAAAATGGACGATTTTCAGCTATAACTTGTCAGAATTTGATTTTACACAAAAATGTTAAATACAAAAGTTATAGATAATATTGAAATAAAACTTTTCTCCATTTAACATTTTTGTGTTAAATCAACTCCTGACGAGTTAGCCTTATAAAAACGATTTTAAACGCTAAAATATACATAAAATGGACATTTTTGGCTATAACTTGACAGGATCTTCTTTCACACAATTTATAAATGTAAAAGTTGTACATTTGTTGAGTGAGAGCCACAATTTAAAATGGCGCTCGCGTAACTTCGATATTTCTTGGGAAAATACCGTTATTCGGTCGCCGCTCTGGGGGCATCTATCATCCCCGCCAATATGGAACCTTACCTGTGCTATTATTTCGACCTTATACTCCCATACGTATAAGGTAATATGAGGAATTCAGATAAAAGGGAAAGATTTGTAAGAAGTGTTAGTAATTCAGAATAATAACAAGAGTTATTATATTTAATGTTTTATTCTAACCCCTATCCCAATACAGGTTTTACTTATGCTATTAGTCCCTATATTTATTAAACGGATGTATACTTGTGCACATGTGTATGTGCACCCATCTATATTTGCCTAATAATGAAATAATATAATGTTATTACTCGAAATTCAATCTTGATCCCTTCGTTTTACTAGAGTTAAGGTAACACGGAACGCGCGCACTCGCAGCAATGGAACTACGCATGTGATTGGCTGGTCCGACGATAGACGCGCGCTAGCATTGCACGTCGACCCTTAAGTGTGTCTTTACCGCGTGCGCGATCACGATGTTACACTGTTATGGTCCAAGTCGGGGTCTGCGAGTAGAAAGTCACTTCTGCAATGGTCGCCTCGTTGAACAATTAAATTGTGGGTTCGTTGTCCGATTAAGCGCTGAAGCGCAAGGAATTGTGGGAACTTTGAAATGAAAACTCGAACTTGAAGAGATAAACTTTAACTTTGGAGTTTTATTCAATTAATAAATACTTTGGAACTTTATCAAAATATAAAGACTTTTAAACCTGACTCGATATAATTCAAAATGACCTTGAATATTATGCTCTGAGGCACTTGCACAGAGACCTCGGAGTGACTACTGGAGGACGGTGAGGGGGCCTTATTTATATTCTAGATTGCAGATGGAACTCCAGGTTGGTGGCGGGAGTGGAACCAATCAGAACTATTTCTCTTCCTCAAGTGGGAGTGGCTTCGCTAGAGAATTCTAGTTTAATCCGGTTTTGTCCTTTAGAGTGGGAGTGGCCTCGCTGGATAATTCTAGTTTAATCTGGATCGTCCTCGAGAGTGGGGGTAGCTAGGTCAGTTATAACTGGATTTATCTGGCTCCCTATGTTGACCTTGATGACTCTAAAAATAGGAGAGAAACAGGTAGAGGGGGGGGGGAAGAGACAAACAACTCCTGGAAAATATGAAGTAAATATTTCCAGGAATAACGCGGAGTAAACAACTCCAGGAATTATACGGAGTAAACAACTCTAGGAATTATATATTTAGAAAAGGAATGAGCGTTTCCCTGAGAGAGTTTTATCCTGTTATAATTTGTTTAATCTTAATATTAATAGACTCTAAATCTTAATTATTATTATTAATGTCTAAATTAATTGTTATTTGACCGATTTCTACCGGAATCGCAATATACTAATTATTTGTTTTTTCGGAGTTTATTATTAACGAAATGGTTTATTAATCATCGCAATACTGTCAATCAAATTATCTATCGCTTAATTATTATTTATTATCGGGTTATCACAAATTCTTGATTATCATTTATTATTATTTATTTACGAAACGGTTGAAATAATTTATGTGATTAAAGATAAAGATTTTAATAATAAAATCTTTATTGGGTTTTATTTTATGGGAATACGTTTGATTACGTTTATCATTCAATTAATCGTTTAATTACGTTTTGATCGTTTTATACGTTTCAATCAGGTTTGTTATCCAATTAATTATATTTTTTATTTAATCGATCTCTTATTGAATACCTATGTCCACGTTTATTATTTAATTGATCAAATACGTATAATTACGTTTGCTATCTAATATTAATTCCTCAAATTCCAAATTTACTATTGTAGAATCGCCCCTAAATACTCTGCTACTCGTCCGTGTGAACGCAATTCATAACAAGACCGCGGTCTTGCATGTGTATGAACTCCGTTCACACGGACGAGTAGCAGAATATTTAGGGGCGATTCTACAATAGTAAATATGGAATTTGAGGAATTAATATTAGATAGCAAACGTAATTATACGTATTTGATTAATTAAATAATAAACGTGGACATAGGTATTCAATAAGAGACCGATTAAATAATAAATATAATTAATTGGATAACAAACCAGATTGAAACGTATGAAACGATCAAAACGTAATTAAACGATTAATTGAATAATAAACGTAATCAAACGTATTCCCATAAAATAAAACCCAATAAAGATTTTATTGTTAAATTTTGTTAATTTTCGTTTCGGACGCCATTTTGGATCATTCAGGTGACAAAATTAACTTTCCAAATATAGTTTCTTGAAGTTTAGGCAATCCCTCCACCATCTAAATTGGTTTCAAGATGATTGCATAACGGACAGTTGGTAAAAAATCCAATAAAAAAAAAAAAAATTTTCGGTGTTTTTTACACTTAAACTTCATTTTTGAGTAATAAAATTTTTTTTTCTAATTTTGGATGTCACCATTGGAAAGATCGATGAAAAATCTACGAATTTCATGTGTTCAAAAATGTTTGAGCCCTACATTTATCCCATCTAGAGAGCTCTGCAGAAGTGGTGAAAAAAGTGTCCCCGTGGGCGTTAATGGGTTAAGGTGATGTTATATACCGACATAATTTTAAAAAGAGTACATCTCATAAAAATACCAATAGAATCGTCCACAAAAAATTCTGAGTATAATATTTACATATACGGAGCGCCTGACAGACGTGTTTTTCTAAAAAAATGATCAGAGTTTATTTAATTAAATAAAAACCGTACTGTCGATAAGTAGGAATCTGCAATTAACCTACTTTTAAAACGAGCATAGCTAACGAAAATACTAATAGAATCGCTCAAAAAAATTTCTGAATATAGTGTTCACGTATCTGGAGCGCCTGACAGTCGTCTTTTTCCAAATAAACGTAAATCTACCGAGACGTTCTTAAATTCTTCTGAAGTACTTGCATCCGCTGAAATTAATAATAAAAATAATGCTAATTCGATTGACGATAGTGTACACGATAAACGTTTAATTTGTCCGGAGTTGAGCAATACGCAGAGTTTTTCGGTTCCTAGCGCGTGATTGCAGACGCCTCTTAGACGCGATAGTTTAGATTTAAATTCATTATCGGACTGTGCGGGAACGAAAACACGGTATAGGAAATCATCTGAAATAGCACAGATTCTAAAGGAGTTTAACGGTCGAAATATTTCAGTAAATCAATTTATAAGAGATTTTAAAAATGTCGAGAGGTTTGTGGATTCTATGGATAAAGATTTCTTTGTAGAGCTAGTAAAATCTAAAGCAGTTGGGGATGCACAGGCCTATCTTCAATATAAGACTTTGGCGAGTTTGGATCAGCTTTCAGCCGAAATAAAGAGAGCCTTTGCACCTACCGAGAATTTAACACAGATTCAAGCCGATTTAGCCCGAATAAACCAAAAACGGAGAGAAAGTGTTTTAGGCTTAGCTGGGTACTATCGTCGCTTTATTCTAAATTTCGCGAAGATTGCAAAACCTCTGAATATCCTATTAAAGAAAGACATACCCTTCGTTTGGGAAACCAATCAAGAAGCCGCGTTTACTGAATTAAAATCTCTGCTATGTTCACAACCTTTGTTGCAATTTCCAAATTTTAACGAACCTTTCATTTAACTACGGATGCATCGGACTACACGATAGGAGCGGTTCTTAGTCAAGGGCCTATAGGTAAAGATTTGCCCATCGTCTATTACTTCTCAACCATGTTAGGCACTCAGACGAGATATACTGCGACAGAAAAGGAGCTTTTAGCTGTAGTTATAGCAGTAACTCATTTCAGGCCTTATCTGTATGGTAAAAAGTTTACCTTGGTTGCGAATCATAGATCGCTGATATGGCTGAATGGCCTGAGGGATCCGATGACACGAGTGGGCAGGTGGAGAACTAAATTACAAGAATATGAATACGAAATGGTATATCAGACTGGAAAAATAAATACGAATGCTGACGCCCGCTCTCGTGATCCGATCCTTCAGACTGAAAAAAGCATCGAAAATTTACTCCTTATTTCCAACTCTTCCTTTCTCCCAGAATCTCTGAAGGTAGAAGTCCGTAAGGACGAGGAAAGTCCAGTAGATTCTGATTCATTCCTTATTCCTAAAATCTCAGAGTCTCTGGAGGTAGAAGTCCGAAAGGACGAGGAAAGTCCAGCAGATTCTGATTCATTCCTTATTGCTAAAATCCCAGAATCTCTGGAGGTAGAAGTCCGTAAGGACGAGGGAAGTCCAGCAGATTCTGATTTATTCCTTATTTCTAAACACTCCATACCCTCTTCCTTCCTCCCAGAATATCTGGAGGTAGAAGTCCGAAAGGACGAGGAAAGTCCAGCAGATTCTGATTCACTCCTTATTCCTAAAATCCCAGAATCTCTGGAGGTAGAAGTCCGTAAGGACGAGGAAATTCCAGCAGATTCTGATTCATTCCTTATTTCTAAAATCCCAGAATCTCTGGAGGTCCGTAAGGACGAGGAAAGTCCAGCAGATTCTGATTTATTCCTTATTCCTAAACCCTCCACACTCTCTTCCTTCCTCCCAGAATCTCTGGAGGTAGAAGTCCGTAAGGACGAGGAAAGTTCAGCAGATTCTGATTCATTCTTTATTCTTAGATGCTCCTCACTCTCTTCCTTCCTCCCAGAATCTCTGGAGGTAGAAGTCCGTAAGGACGAGGAAAGTCCAGAAGATTCTGAATCCCTTCCTTGTGAATCGGTGAGAACGAATGATGACTTGATCAATACGAGGGCCGGTGGTTCCAGCATGGATTTGTTGGATGCCGCGACAGGTGTCAATACGAGGGCCGGTGGCTCCAGCATGGATTTGTTGGATGCCGCGACAGGTGTCAATACGAGGGCCGGTGGCTCCAGCATGGATTTGTTGGATGCCGCGACAGGTATCAATACGTGGGCCGGTGGCTCCAGCATGGATTTGTTGGGTGCCGCGACAGGTGTCAGTAGGGCCGGTGGTCCCGGCATGGATTTGTTGGGGCCGCGACAGGCGTCATGTGGGCCGGTGGTCCCAGCATGGATGTGTTGGGTGCCGCAACGTCTAGCTATTATTTTGAATGAGACTGATCGTGCTAGTATGCATGAGGTTGTCCTAATTCTAAAGAAATGACGAATGAATCCTTCCTCGACATATTCCTTGCCAGTGAGCGATCTTGATCCTTGTATTTCTGATACTCGTATAAATAATCATAACTCCTCTTCTGTCGTTGGTGTAAGCTTGACCTTCATAAACAGATACGTCACATATTCCGGAGATCAATAATTAATGAGACAAGACAATATTGCCCATTTGTAGATTATGAATTAATCACTCTTGTATGCCAACAATTAATTGACTTAGGTATGATAGACATAGATGGATTACGAGAACAACATGTTGGAATAGGCGCGATTGTCAGAAAGGAACTCGATACTAAAAGGAAAATTATTATTTATTCACTTTTGTTAAAGGAGGAGCCGCTGACTTACCCGCGATCGCTACGGTTGTTGGATGTTTTACCTTTTTACAAACTAAATATAATTAAATATATTGGGAATTTAAAAATTAAAATTGGTACCGGAAAAGTCAACATTCTAAACGTATTTTCACCTTTAATAAAATCCGGATGTATTAAAATTAGCATAAAATAAAAATAATAAATTCGTAACTTCATTCTTCAAATCAAATCTTCATATGGCCATAATAAAATCCTTAAATATTTAATTATCATGACAAAATTTTAATCCAAACTAAATACTAAATTTCACCTTTAATTATTAAACTGTCCGAGAAGATGAATTTCAGAAATAACTTTGAAAAACTACTTCACCCTTAAAAACAAAATTTATGTCCCCTTTTTAACAAAATAAAGTAAATAATTATAAAGTATTCACCCTTAAAAACAAAATTTATGTCCTCTTTTTTAATAAAATAGAGTAAATAATTATAAAATATTCACCCTTAAAAGCAATCTTTTTGGATCTGCAAAACTTCGAAATTTCAATTAGTAAAAGCCCGAACCATGGGTTCGTGTTTTAAAAGAAGGGGGGAACTGTTATGAACTGCGTTCACACGGACAAGTAGCAGAATATTTAGGGGCGATTCTACAATAGTAAATTTGGAATTTGAGGAATTAATATTAGATAGCAAATGTAATTATACGTATTTGATCAATTAAATAATAAACGTGGACATAGGTATTCAATAAGAGATCGATTAAATAATAAATATAATTAATTTGATATAAAACGATCAAAACGTAATTAAACGATTAATTGAATGATAAACGTTATCAAACGTATTCCCATAAAATAAAACCCAATAAAGATTTTATTGTTAAAATCTTTATCTTTAATCACATAAATTATTTCAACCGTTCCGTAAATAAATAATAATAAATGATAATCAAGAATTTATGATAACCCGATAATAAATAATAATTAAGCGATAGATAATTTGATGGACAGTATTGCGATGATTAATAAACCATTTCGTGAATAATAAACTCCGAAAAAACAAATAATTAGCAGATTGCGATTCCGGTAGAAATAGGTCAAATAACAATAAATTTAGGCGCTAATAATAATTAGGAGTTTAATAATTTAAGATTAAAATAAATTATAATAGGATAAAACTCGCTCAGGGAAACGCTCTTCTCTTTTCTAGGAAATATTTATCATCTTTAATTCCAGGAGTTGTTTACTACATTTTTTCCAAGAAATCATCAACGAAGTGATAAAGAATTCGGAGAATATTCTATTTTTAGAACTCAAGGACGCAATTAAAGGAAAACAAAGGAACCAGATAAATCCAGATATCCCCCACTCTCGAAGATAAAAGCAGTTAAGCCACACCCACACTCGAGAGAAAACCCAGAAAACTAGAATTCTCCAGCGGAGCTCCTCCCACTCGAGAGGGACAAACGGCTCTCATTGGTCTTTGCTCCATCTACTAGATTTTCCCGAGGATTATAAAAAGAAGAGGAATCGAGCTCAAAGCTCAGTCGCTACCGAGCGCATGAGAAGCTCCGTAGTTCAGTTGCACTAGAGCAAGCGTGCTGATCACGTCCTAGTGTCAGTCGCCATTATACTCGACGTTACCTTGAATTGTATAGAGTCACGATTGGAAGTTTATTGTATTTGTCAAGTCTACAAGTATTTATTTAAATTGAATAAACTCCAGAGTTAAAGTTATATCTTCGAGTACGAGTTCTCATTTAAATTTAATTCCTTGCGCTTTAGCGCTTCATCGAACGACGAACCCACAATCTTATTGGTCAACGCGGCAACCATTGCAGAAGCGCCTTTCTGCTCTCAGACCCCGACTTGGGTGATAACACATGTATAAAGTTGCGCGACTAGTGAGTTTGGTGTCACGTGATCGGAGTATTAACCTCCCGTATACGTGTTGACGAACCCACGGAGCAGACGGGTGATATCGTGTGCGCGGCAAAAACAATACTTGATTGGTGGCAAAAGGAAACTCTAATCTTTATCCGATAAGTATACTCGTTTAGTTTTTCCTCTGCTTCGGTGGACCCATAGATGTTTTGTGATATGTTTTCTTTTTCGGTTTCAGATCTGCAATGGTCGTCGGCCGTCGATTCGAGTGGCTTGATTTATGCACTCTAATTCCCAGATAATATGCGGATATAGCTCTTCGTTCCTTGAAGTTTATATTTATTGCCAAGATACTGCTGGTTGTCCTATACGACTCCAACAAGATGATAAGTGGCCCTCGGTTCACGAAAACTTACTATGAGGAAGTGTAACTAGGCCTTGTGCAGCAATGACAATATTGTTTATGCAGAGCAGAAATAGTTGTTTCCTTCCTTGGATTGCGATGCACACTTCCATACACGGAGACAGCTAGTGAATGTAAGGGCCCGTCAATATGTCAAATGGTTCGGATTTATTTGACACCCCTTTAATAGGTATGTAATTGAAAAAAAGGAAACCCGACTTCTATAATTTCTTATAAACCCTCATGGGTATAAGCGAATATAGATAGTCATGCACATATATACTTGCACGTATAAAGCCCACAGATAGATATGTCATGTCGAGATTACAATGTCGCGTAAACGATAAAGTTCACGCGATAAACGTTATAAAGTAGTCGAACGGTCCTTAAATAACAGTTAAGAGTCGCGTAATTTCGAACTAACAAGCGGCAAGCAGCAGTAATTCATGCATCAAGAAGAAAGGAGACAGTGATCATAATTTGTACTTACTTTGGAAATGTTGCAATTGGCTCGCTCTGACTGGTGGCTCTAATTGTGTCCCAGAATTAGCGGAAGATTCAAATGGCGGAGAAGGTTCTCGGTGAAATAAAGTGTTCGAATATGATATAATAAAACCGTATTTATTAAAGTTGAAAGTTATTACACTGGTCAAACGCAGATTGTAGTCGAGATATAATATCGACAATTATTCGCGAGACTACAATCTGAGAAGCTTAAAATAATATTACAAATAATTTTCTTAACAATTTTTCAGAGTCTGACTTAAACAAAAAATTATATGGTCCCAGTTACAAAGTAAAATATCAGAAATAAACTAAGTCACTAATCGATCAAAGGACAAGGGCTTCGCCCTGCAAAGGAAACATTGTAAATAGCTTCTCCCCCGATTCTACGAATTGTCTAAATTCAACGCTATCTCTTCTGTCTCTTTTTACCGCCTCCTTTAATTCGATTGCTATCCGCCTAACTCTATTCGCGAATGTGATTACGTTTTCTCCCTGATTTTGTTTCGCGACCGCGAGCTCTCCGATCAAGGTTTGATGTGATTTGTATGAACCGAAGTTCGTTTCAAAGTATTTAATTAAGTCACTGATGCTATCGAAATGCATCTCTTCCATCGATTTTGCTGCTTCCCCCATTAAACGCCTTCTGATTAATTTTGCTAAATCTACCTCATTGGCCGCTGGTATCATGCTAACTGCCTCTCTTACTCCGAATAGGAAAGTGCTAAGAGGAATATTAGTACCGTCGAATTTAGGGATGCAATCGAGTGTGAAAAAAAAATTGCACTTTTAATTTAAAAGAGAAAGGAAGTACTCGATGTTACTTTCGTTTTTATCCCGGAGGTGGGCCCCCAATTATAATGTCGCGATTACAATGTCGCGAAAACGATAAAGTTCACGCGATAAACGTTCCTATTTCGGTCTACGCCTACACGTAATAACCACGGGAATAGGAACTCACGAAAGTAGTCGAACGGTCCATAAATAACAGTTAAGAGTTGCGTAATTTCGAACTAATAAGCGGCAAGCAGCAGTAACTCATGCATCAAGAAGAAAGGAGACAGTGATCATAATTTGTACTTTGGAAATGTTGCAATTGGCTCGCTCTGACTGGTGGCTCTAACTGTGTCCCAGAATTAGCGGAAGATTCAAATGGCGGAGAAGGTTCTCGGTGAAATAAAGTGTTCGAGTATGATATAATAAAACCGTATTTATTAAAGTTGAAAGTTATTACACTGGTCAAACGCAGATTGTAGTCGAGATATAATATCGACAATTATTCGCGAGACTACAATCTGAGAAGCTTAAAATAATATTACAAATAATTTTCTTAACAATTTTTCAGAGTCTGACTTAAACAAAAAATTATATGGTCCCAGTTACAAAGTAAAATATCAGAAATAAACTAAGTCACTAATCGATCAAAGGACAAGGGCTTCGCCCTGCAAAGGAAACATTGTAAATAGCTTCTCCCCGAGTATGAGTGCGTGGCTGCTTTTATACCCGCGCTCTTAATTAGGTTGAGGAAAAATGGTGAGGTTCATTTGGATGAATCGATACATTTTATGAGATGCAAGTAGGAAGGGATTTCTAGGAATCGGAAGTTTGTGGTGGGTGCGATGAACTTGTTATGAGGATAGCTTTGTACCTCGCTATAACCACACATGGCAAGTTGTCCTACTAGTCTGGTTACCTCTTGTGGTTTTACGGTCGGTTGGTAACTTATCAACCGTCGGTGCTATATCTTAAGAGAAAAGGATAGTAAGAGAAGTCCTCCAATACGCAGACTATGCAGGTGGGGGCGCTCAGTCATGCCCGACGTGACACGCCCCCCTAAAGACCTACGCTGCGGGGCAGGGTTTGCTTGTTGTCCCCGCCCAAGTATCATCTCGAGCGGGGAGTGAGTCTTTGCAAGACTCGACCCTGACAGCGCAAGCTTAGTTTTGTGTGTGTGTGTGTCTGTGTGTTTTTTTTTGTTTTTTTTTTTTTTGTTTTACATATAATTAAAATTGACTTATGTTTTAATTTTTTTTTTTTTTTTTTTTTTTTTTAATGTGTGGCTAGTTCCAACGCTCCAAGTCTATATTAGGTCCTTCTAAGGCGGGCAGCTCGGGTGACCCCTCGCACCCTTGGCACAATCCTCCTCCAGGGCCTGCTGATGTTCCTCATTTGGGCAACTTAGGCACTCTTGCAGGCAGCTGGACCTGTTGCTAAAGAAAATGCATGTGCTGCAATTGCGCCAAGCTGGTATCTCTTGGTCGCAACTACGGCAGTTTCCGTATTGGAAACGGTCTCCGAATCCCTCCCCGCCATACGGCAGGTGGAGGCGATTCGCATACGTCTTTCCTTGTTCCTTTTCTCTCTCTTGCTGGACTCGTTCTTCTTCCGGTCATTCTAGCTGCTCCCGGCGGCCCGACCGATGTTGCTGGTCGCTGTTCTGGACCTTGAGCTGGTGCTTCTCAAAATGTGGGCGTGCCCACATGCAGGTTCTTCCAAAGAACCATGCGATTAATTCTTCTTTTACAAACGTTTCGAACAACACTGTTGCTGTTCGATGGTCTTGGAGATGCGAGTCCTGTCTTATTTTTCTTATTTCACGAACTGTTCTCTCACCGAAGTTGGTGTCCCACCAGTTGATACATAATAAATAGGTTTGAAGTAACAGTCGCGTGTTGTAGAGCGAGACCTTCTGCGCAATGATGCGGGCCGCTTCTCCGGTTAGTGTTGGCATTCTGTCGAACTGGACCGGCGGTCGTTGTTCGTCTATGGAGTGTTGACCCTCCGGGCTCAACTCGTGGTGTTCCATCTCTTCTACTTCCATCTGGTAGTCCATTTTTTTTTTTTTTTTTTTTTTAACAATCTAGTGTGACTGGCTGGGTCGGCGTAGGCGCTAGTCACTTGCGTTGCGAATGAGCGAATACTACAGCGAAATGAAGTTCTAGTGGTTGATATGCAAGATAGCGAACGAGTGATGCTGGTCGTCGTGCGGGAGCGAGTGGTTCTGGTGGTCTGCAGTTTGTGTGATGGGCTATTGACCGCCGAGCTTTCATCACTTACAGTTCTTGGGAAATCAAGGAAAATTCTGGTGGGGAAAAAAGGATTTGGGAGGGAGCGCGCATGCTTTAGTACATGGGTTTTTCCTATTTCTAACGAACTACACGCTACGACCTTAAAACTGCTTTTACATTGTGCTAGTTGACGTCCTGGGCGCGCTGTGCTTTACTGGTAACGGTGGCCAGTGGGGTTTGTCATAATCAGTGGCCCCTCAAAAATTGCACTTAAATTCGTGATCTAAAGCGCGCGTGGCATATAAGTGCTTTCTGACTTTGTAGCTTTTTCTTTTTTTCTTCCTGACATATGATAAATTAAATACATAAGCAGCTCCAAGAAAATAATAATTATGAAAATTAAACATCCATAGAATATTACTTGTATCCAATCCTTACTTGACATTACGCTTGGTTCTAACGCGTATTTGCCTATCGGCGGCTCTTCCCCCTTTACTTTATAAGTAAAGTCTTTATGCATATTTAATTTAATTTTGGGTACAATAATATCACCTTCTACATACTTTCCATCGTAGCCATAAACTTCTCTATCTCCGAATGTCATTTTACAATTTTTTGTCAATTCAATGATTTGATTACCTGATAACGGTAATATATAAAATTTGCCCGAACAAAATACTCCCAATCTATATTTATTTACAGTCGATGCTAACCACAATCTTTTGTTAGTCATTCTCTGAAAGTAATACTCTTTTCCGTCCGAAAACTCTATATTGCAATACGGATAATCTCCATAGTTAGGATATGATAAAAGCATTTTTTCAAATGTAAAGGAATTTTCGAAGATGAACTCGTTTTCGCATAAGAAAAAGGTATTTCTTTCCTCACATTTTTGTAACTCAGATTTATTGAGAAAGAGGTATCTTTTAGTGTTCTCGCTTACAGCGATAAAGTCTGCTCGTGGTTTAATATATGTCGCTAGTTTCTTGCCTTCAAAGTTAGACTGAAAGGCGGGGAAAGACTGCATTTCATATGATAAAAATAAATCAGGGTCTGTAAACGGGACTACTATTTCTATAAATAACTCGTTGTTTACAAAGACAATATAAGCTTTAACAATTTTATCTAACAGCACCGATCCAAAATTAGAAATAAAAAAGGGCAGCAAGTGTTTTTTTAAAGCAGCTGATGAGAACAATACCTTTAGTTAACCCAATAAATCACAAAGATTGAGCACGAGTTGCTTGGCTTTCGATATTACTTTCATTAATGCGAATAAATTATCCAAAATTATTTTCATGTTAGTTTCAACCCTGAATTTTTCCCAAGAAATTACATTACTAATTCCTTTAACGAGTTTTAACTCTAATTCAATCGCGGCACTTTCCGTCGCGTAGTCGTTTTCAATCAAGCAAGTCGTCTCTTTTTCTCCAGGCATAATGTCAAGTTTATTTTCTCGCAATTTACAAATTGATTTACTAATTTCTATGTGATTTTGCAAAATGTAACTTGTGGGGGGTACGTGATAGTCCTCCCCTCTTGGAATTACGACGAATGCGTAAAACAGTTTGCTTTTTCGCAATTTTGCAATTAATGACTCTAAACTATCTAATTCTATGCGTAATGTGTTAATATACAGTGCCGCTGTGTCGTTTGGTTTTCTCATTACCGAATAGGCATCTTCCAATATAGTTAATTCTGCTCTACCTTGCTTCCCGGTTGATTTAATGAAGCTCGTGTTAATTGAAGTCATCACGCTCCATTTTTCCTTGATGAAGACGATCTCCTTGGATTTGGCGAACACCAGTCCGGGGTTGTCATGAACTGAGTGGCAGTAGGGCCAGATGTCGTCGCCGGCGTTGTTAATAAAACATAGCGCTAGTGCGCATAATTTTAATAGCATTCCGTTTTCCATTATAAATGATTATGATTTATCGAAGTCCTCTAAAGCTTAAAAGTATGAGAGTTCTGAAAACAAAATATCCATACAGGTTTTAACAAAACAAATTTGCAAAAAATTTTATTAATGATTGTTTAATTGTTCTCCCTTATTCTTATAATTAACTTAAGTTACTAGTACAATGTGTGATTACAATTCTTGCGTATATGCGTACAACATCAATTGTTTATTTAAATTTAAATGACTTAGCTGATGGTTCGTCGTGCGACAGCCGCTTGTCAGAGTTATCTAAACGCAGTGCTAGAGTGCTAGTGAGGTGTTCGCGAATTACCCAATCTCCGCTCGCATGCTCGCTCTTTGACCAATTTACTCGGTTTGCTTCCGAATTTACGTTTACTATTTTTCCCTCAAACGGCGGCTGAGAGTCGGGTGCTCTACCTGTTCGTACCATTTGCGATGTTCCTGGGTTATTAGTGCATAATTCACTCCAGTTAACTATCGAAGCACCCTTTTGCGCGCTCATGTCTTTTTGCTTAACTACTTGTTTGAACGACTCTTGGGCGTTTATGGCCATTGATCCCGACGTACCGTTTGGCAAAAAATTAAAAGGTCTACCGACTACACTACCTGGCTTTGGCGCTTCCCCCGGCCCGAAAGTTAGGCTCTCGCTCTGACCCCCTATAGCGCTCGCGTTGAGTCCGTTTGAATCGTTATCGCGCCACATAGTAAGGGCGTTATTGGCTACATCGATTAAGCAGTCATTATACCAATCTATAGCTTTAGCGTTCATGTGCACGCTAGCATTAATCGCTTCGATGTGAGAGAAAGTGAGTGATTTCTCCAAGTGTATCTCGATCAAAGGGTTACGAGTTGCTACTTGTTTAATATCCCGTCGTGTATAATTTATGGTCGTGGCACACAAAATACAAGTTATAGTTACAGCTGTGTCTAAATTCTGACGGCACGTTCTCGATAATTCCATCAAATACAAGTTTCTTAGGGTCGGATGGACCCTGTTTGCAAAACAATCCTCACACACGTATTCGGACCGAAAACCGTACGCCACGCGTTCGTAATTACGGATGATTGCGGACATGATTTATAATTATTTATTTCTTTGTTTTTCTTTTTTTTCATTTTTACTAATATAATATTTCAACTAAGGGATAGTTGAAAAGTTGTTCTTCAGCGCGTAAATAGAAATTAACGCAACTTTCGCAGACTGGACCTACTCGCTTAAATAATAATTGGCGGCGACAAATTTTACAGTTGATAGGTACAGGAAGTTCCGGTTGAAACAATATGTGATAATCAAAACTCGGCTCAAGTAGCTGAAACGGATCTTTAACGAAAGTGTGGCAGCAAGTTTTACAGAAAAAATTAAAAAACTCTTCGTCGACGTATACGACTCGGTCCCCTCCTCGCACGCTCCAACAGGGAAGGTCGCGCAGGTGTACTACTGCTCGCGAGACGTCAGGCTTTTCTCTTTGATTTACTGGCTAGAAAGGAAAATTGACCGTTAGTTATTAACTACATATTTAAGTTTTCTTAATTAACTAAACAAAAACACGCCGCTCGCATACTGATACGCGACGCATTTTAGTCAGATCTTTAGGGTGATACGCAATCTGTTCGGCGTGACGTCGCGCTTGTGCAAAAGTCACATAAAATTCCGGCTTACACATGTATCGCTTTACGCTGGACCGTATGCCTAACACATAACAATAAAGAGCCAGCTTAGTTCTTTCATGTTCGCTCTCGCTTATCTCAATAATCTCCTGCTTGGCTATTTTTCCCCCTTGTTGATATAATTCGAAACTTCTCTCCATTCGATTATTATAAGAGCTCAGTTGTTCGTCTCGGCCCTGCGCCGCCCATACCAACCGTCTCCTCAACAGAATCAAATCGTCCAATAAATTTACCTTTTGTTCCGGCCGCATTTCTAGAATGCTTTTATTAATTTAAGGCAATTTTGTTATTAATGAAAAGAAAGAAACAAAAATTATTATATTTATTTAGAATACAACCACCAATTGTTGCTAGTAATATATATATATATATATATATATATATATATATATATATATATATATATATATATATATATATATATATATATATATATATATATATATATATATATATTGTTACAAAAAAAAATGAATATTATGTGATATATCGGGAAGTTAATTTATTGGATTACGAGATGGTATAGAGGCCACAGTGTCCTGACTTAACACGGGGTACAGTTTATTCTCGGTTATCTACACTACTATTATCTGACCATTGACATTCCGGTTGATATTTTTGAGTGGTACAGGTGAAAGGTGCTTCAATGACAGTCGGAGCTGAGGGTGCCTGTATTGTAGTAGCCTCTTTCGGCTTTTCCACGCCTTTTCCCAATTGAAGTAAAAGCTGCGTTAACGAGTTCCAAATGGCTCCTAAAACGTGCACAGACCAACCATAAAGGCTATGCAAAGCGTAACCGTGTATTATAGTATCGAGAATGAATTTAATTAATCTAAAAACCATTAAAATTGTAATAAATGCTGCGCTTGCCGATCCGAAAGTAATAAATCGCGCCCAAACATTGTCCCAAGCGGAGTCAGCGATACGAGTGAGTGCTTCTTCGTCAAGCAAGCCTGCCACGGACACGCCCCCGGGCATTCTCCCCTTACCCTCCGCTCCGTAGGCTAAAGCGTGTAAGATCGCGCCCTGCTCGTTTGGAAACATTATAAAATTTTTTAATTTTTCTATATCCCCGTACGAGTAAATCCCGCTATTCGCTAAATCGGTAGGGTTATTATATGTCCATGTTTGTTGAACTTGCGGCTTTAATACTGAAGGTACGTCCTGAATGGTTATCTGTTGCAGCATTTTAAACCGTCGCTCCCCCAATAAAAACATTACCGGAGTCATAGAATCACAAATAGCTTTAGTTCCGTATTCACGCAAAATGTATGTGCGGGGCGATAAGAATCTCGGTTTGTCTTGCCAAAATACTGGCAGCTCTTGATAACACTCCTCCGTCTGTCTAACCTTTACTTCCACCTGCACACACTTTAAAATATGCACTACTTCTCCCACCATAGGCTTACGTAGCCTGGCCCGCCCATGATTTGGTAGGCTAATAAATCTGGGGAGATCGCAGCTATATTCAATGCGTTTATTATTACCTTCCTTTCCAGCTCGCATTGTTTAGCTATTACATCCGAGTATAATCTAGTCATTTGACCCTTTATGTGCGCGTTTACATATACAAACTTCGAGTTTCCATAAGCAAAAATGTCGGTGTTACTAATACTAACTCCCTTTTGCACTAACAGTTTTTCATGCTCGGGGTCGAGTAAAATAAACAGTTTCGGATGTTCAGTACGAATTAATTGATAAGAGCACACATTAATTATACCTAAATCTTTAAACGCAAAGGAAAGTCCTTCGGCTTCTAACACGTAGAGCGGTCGCCGCTCGTTATCTTTTTCCATAATCCTCATCACCGGCCCTGTATACAAGGCGGCATACCTGCGATTCTCGCACGCGACGGTGGGGATGGCTTCCCAAAAGGCGTACCCGTAAACCATGTCTATACAATTATCATCGGTGAATGGACACATAGTACCACTCTCTAATTTAATTTTGTTATTATTTAAATTGACCGCATTGTAACGCTCCTCTAAGAGGATCGTTACGTACCCGTGTACCACTACGTCGGAAAATTCACCATAAGGGTCAGCATAGTGAGCCGAATTTGCACAGGTACTATCTGCTTTCAACGACCCGGCGAAAGTGAGTTGGTGCGTCGATGTGTCATTAATTTTCAAGTTTCTAACCATATTATCTGCGATTGAAACTGATCTATGCACGTGCATCCGCATACACTCGTCTCGCGTAACTTCGCGCAAATATCTCACTTCCCCATTTTTTACAAATGGCATGTGCGACCAGATTCCGCAATGACCGACGGTACTCTCTATTTCGATTTTACAGTATCGCACTAGCGTATCGGCATACTCATCAAGTTGCAGGAGGTTTATTTCCGTCTTCGTTATATTGATTATTGGTTCGGGAATGTCGCATTCCCCCACGTTAACCAGCGAAAAGGTTGTAAAATTAGTAAATTTTTGCCCGCAATCAAAATCGATTAACCCGAAAACTAGGTTATACTTCAGGGCTGTTGTCATGATAAACATCAAAATCCTCATCTGTAAACAGTAATTAATATGTTGACTTTCATATATTTGCTAGTATTTGCATCCATTTAAGCTTTTTGAGGGTTATTGCGATTTTACATGCGAAAGGCGTATGCGGTTACTATCAAAGACCTTGGATTTATTTTCTGTGATTTGAATTTTTACATTTCCGTTTTCCCAGATCTCAATTACTCGGTAGGGACCGGAGTATTGATTTTCAAATTTATGCGGTTTCGGCCCGCTCTGTAGCCTAACGAAATCGCCAATTTTAATCTCTTTTGGACTTGCTCTTTTATCGTAATAATTTTTTGCCCGTTGTTTGGCCACTAATAATTTCTCTTGTGCGCTTTCTTGGAGAAAGTGCAGCCTTTCTACCAAAGCCGTCATATAGCCCGCGTAGGTAGGTAATAAGTCTTCCGGCTCCAAGGGTTCGCTTGAAGGGACGTGCGCCAGTCGGCCGAAGATCAGCTCATAGGGTGTGTGTTGTGTCCCTTCGTGTTTGCTCGTATTAAAATTGAACATGGCTAGTTCAACCCACTCATCCCAGTCTAAGTTTTTTGTTGTGAACATTTTTAAAAATTCGCTAAGTGGTGAGTGTGACCTTTCTAGTGAACCATTAGTTTATGGGTGGAAAGCAGTGGTTTTTATTTGTTTAATTCTAAAGCGCTTTGCTACGCGTTTCATTAGTTTGCTAAGAAAGTTGGTGCCTTGATCAGTAAGTATAGCTTGAGGTGCGGCAAAAGTGAAAATAAAGCGTTTAATAAAAGCGTCGGCTACCGATGCAGCCGTTTCATCTTTTAGTGGAACGCCGACTGAGAATTTAGTGAATTGGTCCTGCATGGTAAGAATGTATTCCGAATTATCTCTAGTTTTGGGCAACGGACCCACTATATCTAGACAGACCGTAAAAAACGGGATAGAGGGGTGATCAGTAATACTCATTTTCTGTCTAGTTTTAACTCTAACTAATTTTTTTAATTGACAGGGGACACATTTCTGAATAAACTCCTGGATATTCTCTTTAAGATGTTCCCATTGAAATTTATACTTAATGCGATTAAATGTTTTCGTTACACCTTTATGACCGCCCACCGCTGAACAGTGCGCTTCGCGAATAATGTCTGTTCGTTTACTAGGTTCCGGGTGGTGGATTATTCCTTTACATACAATTATTTTAACATCTGTTTTTGTTAATTCACGTTTAATACAAGCTAAAATATCTTTAAAATCAATATTCTCAATGCGCTCGCTTTTTGCTAAACTAAGTGAAACTATTTGATTTTCATTCAAAATTTTATTTACTTTCTTAATTCCCAAGGTTAAAACTTCCAGTGTTGTTGATAGTCTATTAGATTCTCCTCTGAGGGGTATTACGAGGTGCATTTTTTTATTGGCCTTAATGGCTTGGGTTTCTCCTAATTCCAGGCTCTCAAGACGCGGGAGCTTTCCTAGTTCTTTCAATTGCTTAGATCCCGCATCGAATGGGTTCCCGTCTGTGGTTTTGAAATATAGATAATTATGCTTTGTCATAAATATTTTTTTCCCTGCAGTAAACTATATTGTCCCTGCAGTGTTCCGATATTTGGGTCGTCAAGTTCGAGTCGGGTTCGCTTTGCTTTTCGAGCACTAACTCGGGAAAGGGTGCAAAAAATTCCGGAGAATGTTGGACCTCTTTTTCCTCGCTTTCCTTTATAAGCGGCTGGCTTTCGTCTGAACGAGTCATTCCGGAGACTTGCGACGCGGGTCTAGCTAGCGTTTCATTTTTTTTATAGTCGACGACGTCTTGGGGTTCGATGAATGTGGCATTGTCTTTATCCCTAGCGGGACACTCGCATTCCTGAGCAGTCTCGGGTGCAGGGGCTTTCTTTCTCTTTCGGGGGACGAGGGCCTTAATGGCTTGTTTATATTTCTCACTGGTTTGTCGTCCGACGCGAGTACGAGTAGCCATTGCATGTGGGGCGGGAGCATTGACTATCTGATCGTCGAGGGACGCCGGCGTTGGGTCGAGAGTTTGGTTGCCAGCGACAGCATGGTGCCCCTCTCCCCCTATACTAGCTCGTGCAGCTATGAATATGTTTTCGACTATGGGATTGCGTGAAAGAGCATCTGCGTTCGCGTTTAATTCGCCTTTCTTATATACCACATCAAATTGGTAATCTAGTAATTTTAGGCGCCAGCGGGTGACTCTAAATCCTGGGTCGTTGTGCGAATTTAACCAAACTAGAGGGCGATGATCGGTAATTAGAATAAACTTATTTCCGTACAAATATGGTCTAAATTATGTAATCGCGTACACAAAGGCTTCTTTTGAGAAGGTGCAATAGTTCTTTTCAGCTTGGTTAAGCGCGCGCGATAGAAAGGCTATGGGTCTATCTTTTCCGATTTCTCCTTGTGATAATACAGCGCCTATAGCATACCCACTCGCGTCCGTGGTGACTAAAAATTTTTCTTCAAAACGCGGGTGCGCCAATACCGGTGGTTCGCATAAACTATCGCGTAACCTGATAAATGCCTCTTGTGCATTTTCATCCCAACTAAATTGCTGTTCTTTTCTTAATAAGTTTGTTAAAGGTTTTGCTATCTGCGCGAAGTTTTTAATAAACCTCCTATAGTATCCTGCCAGGCCTAAAAATTGTTTAATATTTTTTTGGTTTTTGGGGATCGGAAATTCTTTAACTGCTTTTAATTTTTCTGCATCGGGGCGTAGCCCCTGGCTGCTAATTATGTGTCCTAAGTAATTTATTTCTGGTTTAAGGAATTCGCATTTTTCGTGCTGAAGTACTAAATTCGCGTGGCGTAATTTTTCAAAAAGTTTCTGGATAGTTTCTATATGTTCCTTGAACGTTCTCGAGTAAACCCAAATGTCGTCGAAGAAGTGTACTACATTTTTCATTCCCGCTATAACTTTCAGTACGAGGGATAAAAATACTGGTGGGCTTGTTTTCAGCCCGACGGGTGATCTAATGAAATGAAATAAACCAAGATCGCAACAAAAGGCTGTCTTCTCTCTATCCTCTGGTTTGATTTTAATTTGGTGATAGCCCGCGTATAAATCAAAAACAGAAGAATTTTGCATCTCCCAACTTATCGAGAATATCGGCTATATTGGGAACCGGGTGATTGTAATCGGGAATAACGGCGTTTAGTTTTCGAAAATCAAGGACGATCCTGTATTTTTTCTTTCCGTCGAGTCCCGGTTTTTTGTCAACGCAGAACACCGGCGCTGAGTAGGCGCTTGTAGACGGCTCGACTATTCCTTTTTCTAACATTTCGTTTACATGTCTATTGATTTCTTCTTTCAAAATGAGGGGGTGTCTAAACTATTTTATTCTAATTGGTATATTGGTAGTTGTTGGGATCTCGTGTTCGATTACATTAGTCGCGGGCATACTATCTCCGGATAAATAAAATCTATCCGCGAAATGAACTAAAATTTGTTCAATGTCTATTTTCTGATTCCCCGATAAGTGCTCTAGACGGAGTAACTCTTTCAATTTGATTACGCGATCGTCTCCCGTTAAACTCTCCCTACTCTTTATATTCATTATGTTTTGTGCTTGTGGCATGACTTTTTTATTGTCCCGACTATCTGCGCTTGCTACTTTCATAATATAATGCGGTCGCGAGCTGTGTTTCCAAATTGACCAGCCTAATTCTCTTTTTCTTTTTCTAATGTCGTGTAATGATTGACGGTACGCGCATAAAATGTCGGCACACGTATCCTCATTTGTTGTGCAATACCTCTTTAATTTATTCAGCAAGGGTATCGCATAGCAATACAGGACAGCTAAAGCATTACCATATAAATGTATTGGCCGGGTCTTTTTGACTGATTGTAAATGAGCTAATGCTTTTATCTTTCTACATAAGTTTTCTAAACAATGGTCGATTTGCGCATGGTCGCCTAATGCGATGCGATGCGACCGACTCGGGGTTTTATTACTTCCGCTCCTTCCGATTCTGATTTGATTACGCAGCCATTTCCTTTGCTCGCGTATGGTACTATCGATTTTACCGAAACTATTATCTCGTGTTTTTAACTTTTTACACTTTGCGTAATTGTGACGCATTGTTCCGAAAGCCTTTACTTTATTAGTCACGAATGCTATTTTAGTATAATCTTTCCTCAAGTTTTTCGGTGTATCTTGATTATTCTTATATGTTAAAACAAGGTTTTCTCGAGCATTTCCGTCCATTTTATTTCTTTTACTAAACGGATCCGTATTATTTCTATTTTTAACAAACAAGTTTTTTTTAATTCTACGGGTTTCCCTAGCACGTTTACAATTTTTACTTTTATTTTTCAAGCTAATCAATTCCATTACAAGAACATGTTCACCAGGGCTAGTTTTCAAATCTTTATTTAACAATTTTGACTTCTGGCTATTTACGTTACGGGTGGACGAGTTTTCACCGAGCAAAATGTTTTTCCAAGTTATTTTACGAACTTTGTCCTTCAATTTTCTGTATTTGTTGGATTTCTTTCGTATCTTATTGAAAATTTATTCTTTTGCAGATATTTAATTTTCAAATTTTTATTTTGACTAATCAAGGTTTTGTGAATTTTCTTTTCACCGAACGAGTTTTTCAAGTTACAAATTTTTCTTAACAATATTTCGAACCCGAACAAGTTTTTCACTTTTTTACAAGTTACTTCTTCCGATTTTTCAAGTTTATTAATTCGTGATTCTTTTTCACTGTTTCTAGTTTCCTTATTTTTACAAATCCGATTTTCTAAGTTTTCACCCTTTCCAGTTTTTTTTATCTAATGCGTTATTAGAATTATTTCTCGTTTCCTTACTAATTTGGTTTTCTATGCTCGTGACAATGTATTGAGTTGGGGAATTAATCGTACTAGATAAGGAATTTTTATTTACGTCTTCACGCTCATGCTGAGTGGTTATATCACACAAAGGATAAAGATTGCTTAGCTTGCCTACAACCGCGCTGGCCTTGTGCCGTTCTATTCTCGCTAATTTTTCGCATTCTTTGTTCTCGGTTTTAATAATATTCACGTTACTCGCGCACCGCAAGGCGATCACGTGCGACGCAATGTCTAAAATATTTTCCTCGTAGTTAATTTTTGCCCCATATTTTCTCAATACCTCACTACCTATTAATCCGTCTTCTTCGATCGGAAAATTATCAGGAACGAGACGGAAGTACAAAGTCAAGTCACGGAATAATAAAGGTACTTTACCACACGAGTTAATTGACTCTTTAGTAATGCCCCTGAGTACTAAAATTTCGTTTTCAATTACAATGGTTCTACTTGGCTTTTTACTGATTTTTAATAATGATGGGCCGGCGCCCGTCTCCAACATTATTTTTAGCGATGCCCCATAGTTCCCAAAATGCAATTCTACGACTGGGGACTTACTATTTATGCTCAAGAGCACTGATTTCCTAACAAATTTTAATTCCTGTTCAAACTCGATTGTTCCAGGCGCGTATCTTTCGCTTGCCCCCAGGTTGCGCCCTGTGCCGCGGGGCCGTTTGCGTTTCCCGCCTGAAGTTGAGATTTTTCGCGGTTTTTCGTTTCTAATTCCGGGCAAAGGTTTTTCCAATGACCCTTTTTTTTGCAATAATTACACTGTTTAACGTTATAATTCTGTGTGACTACGGCTCGATTTGTTGATCGCGGTCTGTATTGATCTTGCGGTTATTGGGGCGTGGCTACTCGTGCAGCGGTCAACGACCGTGCGTCCGGGTTTGGTGGCCGCGCGTGCGCCGTCATAGGTCCCGCCCACGGTACTGTTTGCGTCTGTGGTGGCTGTGCGTTCTGAGGTATTAATGCTTTTAAAACTCAACAGTTTTTTGCTATGTGTTTTTTCTTTTCACAAAATTGACACTTTTCAACTATTTTGTCTTGCACGATTTTAATATCGGCCGATCCGTTCGCGCTTTTATCAACTTCTCTAATCATCTTATTTTTATCGAAATTTTCCGATTTATCAAAATATTCCTCTTCGCGCTCGATTTCAATTGCTTTTTCGATTGCTTCTTGAAATTTTTTTATTACACCCATGCGCCTTTTGATTTCCCAATCTAGTCCTCGCGCGAAAAATTTTAATTTATCCGATTCTACGAATTGTCTAAATTCAACGCTATCTCTTCTGTCTCTTTTTACCGCCTCCTTTAATTCGATTGCTATCCGCCTAACTCTATTCGCGAATGTGATTACGTTTTCTCCCTGATTTTGTTTCGCGACCGCGAGCTCTCCGATCAAGGTTTGATGTGATTTGTATGAACCGAAGTTCGTTTCAAAGTATTTAATTAAGTCACTGATGCTATCGAAATGCATCTCTTCCATCGATTTTGCTGCTTCCCCCATTAAACGCCTTCTGATTAATTTTGCTAAATCTACCTCATTGGCCGCTGGTATCATGCTAACTGCCTCTCTTACTCCGAACAGGAAAGTGCTAAGAGGAATATTAGTACCGTCGAATTTAGGGATGCAATCGAGTGTGAAAAAAAAATTGCACTTTTAATTTAAAAGAGAAAGGAAGTACTCGATGTTACTTTCGTTTTTATCCCGGAGGTGGGCCCCCAATTATAATGTCGCGATTACAATGTCGCGAAAACGATAAAGTTCACGCGATAAACGTTCCTATTTCGGTCTACGCCTACACGTAATAACCACGGGAATAGGAACTCACGAAAGTAGTCGAACGGTCCATAAATAACAGTTAAGAGTTGCGTAATTTCGAACTAATAAGCGGCAAGCAGCAGTAACTCATGCATCAAGAAGAAAGGAGACAGTGATCATAATTTGTACTTTGAAAATGTTGCAATTGGCTCGCTCTGACTGGTGGCTCTAACTGTGTCCCAGAATTAGCGGAAGATTCAAATGGCGGAGAAGGTTCTCGGTGAAATAAAGTGTTCGAGTATGATATAATAAAACCGTATTTATTAAAGTTGAAAGTTATTACACTGGTCAAACGCAGATTGTAGTCGAGATATAATATCGACAATTATTCGCGAGACTACAATCTGAGAAGCTTAAAATAATATTACAAATAATTTTCTTAACAATTTTTCAGAGTCTGACTTAAACAAAAAATTATATGGTCCCAGTTACAAAGTAAAATATCAGAAATAAACTAAGTCACTAATCGATCAAAGGACAAGGGCTTCGCCCTGCAAAGGAAACATTGTAAATAGCTTCTCCCCGAGTATGAGTGCGTGGCTGCTTTTATACCCGCGCTCTTAATTAGGTTGAGGAAAAATGGTGAGGTTCATTTGGATGAATCGATACATTTTATGAGATGCAAGTAGGAATGGATTTCTAGGAATCGGAAGTTTGTGGTGGGTGCGATGAACTTGTTATGAGGATAGCTTTGTACCTCGCTATAACCACACATGGCAAGTTGTCCTACTAGTCTGGTTAACTCTTGTAGTTTTACGGTCGGTTGGTAACTTATCGAACGTCGGTGCTATATCTTAAGAGAAAAGGATAGTATGAGGAGTCCTCCAATACGCAAACTATGCAGGTGGAGACGCTCAGTCATGCCCGACGTGACAGATATATAACTAAACCAGTAAAGTTAAACTCATATGAACTATAAAATGAAACCGTGATACGAAGACTAATATGAATTCTTTCAATAAATAGTATAACGTCGCACGTTCCTCTTGTACAATTACCGTATTGGTATTCTTATGCAATTATTAATGATAAAACTTTATATACACATATAGAGGACATTAATAAATGTATTCTTATGTTCTTGGTTTATATAATAGTGTGCAATTATGGCCTAATCAATTATTTTATCTTTATGTTAGATTGAGTTTAATTAATTTCTAAATCTTATGTGTGCACTTATGAAGCTGTATGTGTGTATGTAAACCTATTGGCGACTAGGGATATATCTAATAATCTTTTATATACCGTTTTCTACTCGGTATTAGATTGGGCTTAGTAATTTCCTTAAGCTTGATACGAGTATTTATTAGGTTCTATATTAAAGAAAATCTGTAATAATTGTTTATTATTAAAAGGGGCTTCATAAACCTTTAGGAATTGTATGTGTACTGTGTACGATTATTATAGAAGAGAAACTCTAATTTCCAAAAGGCCGTATTTAAGTTTCGTAGCTGCCCTATGTATCTATATATGCAATGTATATGTATATTTTACTAGTGTTAAATTGTTATCAATTTAATATAAATGCAAATTATTGAGTTATTTATAGGAAGAGGTAGTATCTCTATATATATTAAAAGAGGAGAATTACGCTTAATTTGGTTAAGTCAATTTAGAGTGTGATAAGGAATTCAGGTTAAACATGGGAGAGGCAAAGTACGATATTCGACAGGCGGTTCCACCTTCGACCCGGGACGATTATAGTGCTTCTTATATTTTCTTATACCGATTCCAAGCTAAGAGGGAGGACAATTAAACTTAAGCCTTCTATTTCCTTTCAACTGGTATAATGTGGCAATTGGTGAAGCAAAGAGTATGAATGATAGTTGTATTTTCATGCGATATTGAATACTAATTTTCTTTTCTTTATCCCGAAATAGGAATTCACAAGGTTAATACGACTCAATGGTTTGCACAACAGGGCCCTGCTTTAAGAGACCTCGCACCAAAAAGGACAATTGGACTATCACACTTCCCTGAGGTCACACGTGCAAGCTCCACCATCCCGGAAGGGTGAATATGATTGTAGGGATGAGTCTAATTTCAACGAGTCATTAAAGAAATTTACTGTGTCACTTCAGTAATTAATATTGTTTCCTCTGGTTAGTAAAACCTATGTATATATATTTATATATGTATACACATATAGTATTATATATATATATATATATATATATATATATATATATATATTTTTTTGTTCTTATTTATTTATATGGCTATAGTAAAATCTTTGTTTAACCAATTACATGCACCCACAGAGAATTTCTTTAATTGTTCATGCCAAATTGTGAACTTTGGTATGGCTATCTTTAAATTATTTTTTTTTTAAATTCCTTTTCTATTATTCTTGTTTGTGGTTTGTAAATTTTAAATAATGATACTCTTTTTGGGTTTCAGGTTGTATGCAAAGTCAATGAAGGAAAGACCTAGGGCATACAAGTCCGCTTGTGTCCGTGTTTTCCCTTATTTAATGTTCGCTGTCTATTAGGCTTAATTATTCAATCTCGAAAACTAGCCTTTCTATATATAGAATTCTTCGATTTTTGTCTTTTTGCGGTTTAATTTAATAGGTTCAATCTTATTTGGTATATTTATCTAGGTATATATATATATAACTTAGTACACCGCTACCTTCCAGGACACCTGCAGGTTTTCTGCAATAGAAGTAGGTATAAAACGTTAAACAGTATATAAGTGACTAAAGAAATAATATCCCTCAGGGTGTTGACTAACACCACGACGCTTGCGGCGCCCCCTTTCAGTTCCGCAGTATTTTACGTTGATTTCGGAAAAATTTTACGGAAAAAAACGTTGTGAAAGAAACCCTAAATTTCCTGAATAATACAAAAATGTCCTGAAAGGTAGCGGTAAACATATTCCTAATTCAGTACAGTCCTGAAAACATGCAAATGTCCTGAAACATAGCGGTAAACCAATGAAAAGTCCTGAAACATAGCGGTGAACAGAAATATATATAAACATATTACAGAAATTAATAATTTAAACTAGCCAACTCTTTACCTCCCTTTATTTGTTTACTTGTTGTTGTTGTGTAATATAATATTCACCATACACTGGCCGAAAGTACCACTTTTGCTTCCAACTCCGCAATGGGAACGTGGTATTATCGGTCCGAATATGGTGAAAAATAATATACACAACACGAGGATAAAGAAGACCACCCCAGACCACATGTTTGCCACCCGCGCCTTCGGCTCTGGTGGCAATTCATACGTGCTCTGAACTGGCAAACGCCTAGCTACGCTCCCGACTCAAAAACGCGAATGTAATATTTTCAGCTCGGGTATGGTGAAAAATCATTAATAATAAAAATGATCACCGCACAACATACGATCTTTCAATAAAACTATTGTTTACTAAGAAACTGTTGGTGTTAAATATGATTCAAAATATTCTAAACTGTCAAATGCAATATAAAACAAGTTCAGTGCTATGCCCATTATGATCATATTTCATACAATTTTATATATTTAGTTAAAATATATAAAATTCTTTTGGGGATTCCGAGGCAGTACCTCGGCTAAATCTGAAAAATTGGATATCTCAATTTTTTTTTTAATTAAATTGTACCTACTTCTAGAAAGATGAAATTTGCTTAAAAATAGATACGGTGCCTGAAATACATTATAGAAAAAGAGCTCTACTATTCTTATACTTTTTTACATTAAATAGTAAAGCACATTTACTCAAACTAAACATCAACAACACTGAATGATAAGTACACCTGCTAAATCTGACTGGTGGCTTTTATATTGGTAATTAATCGATAAACTCATTGTTCATTAACTACTACAATTAAACTGAATTTTACAGATTAAAATAACTTTTTTCACAGTTTTTACACGTACTCAGATTTATTGTTACGGCAGGACAAGCTATAGATGTATAGAATTTTGAGACACACACACACTACACTACAGTATACAGGACAAAATTAAAAACTTAATAAGAAAACTCATCCGGCTCCTACAATATAAAAGCCACTTGTCAGATTTAGCAGGTGCATTGAGCATTCAATGTTATCGATATTTACTTTGAGGTGATGTGTCCGTACTTAATCCAAAAGACTAAGAATGATAGAAACCGGCTTCAGTAATGCATCTCAGACATTCCATGTATTTTTGAGTTGACTTGATCTTTTTGAAAGTACACGTAATTTAATAAAAAAAATGAAAATACAGTTCTATTAAAAATACACAAGCAGTGCCTCAATTAAATCTGAGAAAGTGCATGACTTAATTTTTTTTATTAAATTATACCTACAAAAAAAATAAAATCAGCTCAAAAATACATGAGATGCCTGAAATGCATTATAAAAGCAGATTTCTATCATTCAAACTAAATATCAACCACATCAATAAATGAGGAATGGACCTGTTAAATTTGACGAGTCGCCTCTTAGAAAAAAGAAGAGCCCACAAAGTGGTCACAGAGAATTAAAATAAATACAGACTAGATCAACTTCCATGGATAATCTGCAGAAAGATGAAGCTGCCAAGATGTGTGTATCAGGAAGCCCGTCACTCAAGGTTACCCACTGTAATGCCATTGTTGAGTTTCTCAAAGTTGTCGTTTCCAATTTGGTCCTATTTTTTTGAAAGTCTCCTGCTTTATGATGGTCATATAATGACAATATTGAGAGTCCATTATAACTCCCAACCGATGCTGAAGAACTGTACTGGGAAAAAAATTTGCTTTAGTAAATAATGGTTATTATTTTAGATTCGAATACCCTGACACGTGTAGAAAAGAAAAGGGAAAATTAGAAAACTTTCTATCAACATGGTCTCTTTTGCCAGGAAGAAAAAACAAAAATAGAAATTTTTTAAATTTAATATGAAAAATAATTACACTAAATAAAAGAACTAAAGAAATGGATTATCAATAATATATTTTACTAAATTCTGCTTAGAATAAATTATCACACTATCACCTATGGGTACGTGCAAATACTTCACTTCTCCGTCGTGTTCGCCTAGTTGATCCTGGGGAAGTGAGTTTCGATGGAGGCCCTCGAGGAGAGTAGAATTGTATATGAAGACGTGTTGTCTTCTGCAGGAGCTCTTCGCCGAGGGCAAAAAAAATGTTAATAATGTATTAAGCATGAGTGGGAACGGGGAGAGCAGTATCGAACTGCCAGAAACAGAGAAATAGACATATGGAAAGTTGGAGGCTAGGTTCGGCTATACTACAAGATAATGGCCATATCCGAAGTGAAGTACTTACACGAATCTGGCGCGGAAGCGCGGACTACATTCAATTGAACCTTTGCCGTCCTTCTACGATATCTTCGCCTAGGTCATGTCCTTGGGAAGTGGTAGTTGTGTTGGCCGCCCTCGAGGAAGAACAATTATATGAAAACGTGTTGTCTTGTGCAGGAGCTCTTCGCCTAGGGCAAAACAAAATATATGAATAATGTGTTAAGCAGCAGGTATGAGGAGAGTAGTATCGAACTGGCTGGAACAGAGGAGTAGATAGATGGAAAGTTCGATGCTAGGATCAGCTATACTACAGAATAAAGTCCAAATCCGAAGTGAAGTACTTACTCGAGTACTTGGATGCCATAAATACCCATTGGTTGCAGAGTAGTTTCCAAAGCTGTAAACAGAATAATCATTAGATATTTTATATTTATATATATATATATATATTATTCTTACAAATTTAATATAATTTTGTACTATGCATATTAAAATTGGAACAGTTGCAGTAAAAAATCCATTTCATGCATCCGTTAACTCTGAATAAGTGTAAAATTATCATAAGCCCAAAAAGGTTTAAATAGAAAAATAGACAGGAAAAATACCATGGAGAATTAATTGCCCACTATAAGCATATATACATGTCTTACGCTGCTAAACTATTAAAATTACAATAATTGATGAAAATTAAAAAATTTAGTTAAATTAGTAGTTTAATTAAAAAATTAAAATACAAGTATAATTACAAAATTAATAAAAGTATTAATAGACATTTGTGAACACGCATTATACTAAAAAAAAGTTGAGTCAGCTAAAAGAGAAAAAACATACTTACACCACAGACATATTCTTCAGGAAATCTGTGCACCATGTACACGGTGTCATCTTTAATCTTGTTAGTTATTTGGTGTATTCTACCTATAAATTACTGAGATGCCAGTAATAACGGTTAAGACTTGTTTTTTTTCTATAACAATGCATTAGAAATACTTTTATTAACTTGAATATGCTAAAATTTAATAAAAAAATACACTTATTTATAGATAAAATATTTTTAGTTATTTTACATCACCTTATTGAACTAAAAAACGGCATTTGTTTCAAATCACACATTTGATCATTAAAATTTGTTTCCTTTCTGTAACAGTTCATTAAAAATACCGTAGCTTCTTACCATAAAGACAAGTAACTGAACGCGGCTGATGATGTAGTGAAACTGTGAAAGTAGCAACTCAAGATGATCTCATCCACAGGAGCTTTTTGCCCATATACAATACACGTTTCCGTCATCTGGTCCCAATAAAAAATGGTAACTGTAGGTGTTTAGGACGCCGTGATGTCGTCTGCAGGTGCTCTTCGCCCTAGGCCAAAAACATAATTACAACAAGAATAAGTTGGCAACAGAGGGAGTACAGAGAAGCCACACTCCTGTCAAAGGGGTAGGAAATTATTGCAGGATAGATGCTAGATGAAAAGTATAAGTAAATAAACTTTCTTACAGTAAGCTACTCACCAGATTAGTTTTTCAACGAGTTCAAAGGTTGTCAATGTAATAATAAAATATGTCAATCAATCCAAGGTATGGTCCCAATAAAAAACGGTAGCTGCCGGAGTTTACGACGACGCAATGTCCTCTGCAGAAGCTCTTCACCCAAGGTAACATAAAGAATAAATAAAACATGAATAAATTAGTAACGGTAGAAGCACAGTGAAGCCATGCTCGTACCAAAAAGAAGGGAATAGTTGCAGGATAGATGCTAGCTGTAAAGTAAACGAGAAACCATTCTCACAGCAAATTACTCGCAATATAGTGTTAGCGTATCGATAAGAGCATACATAGCACTATATATTTACCAAGATATGTTGAGATAAATTGAAAGGGGTCTTTGGACTTGAAAATCGGAAAAGCGCACGTGCATTTTTAACTAATACTACCTGACCCTTCCACAAAGTTTACCAGAATCTCTACAAACAATGCAATAGATACAGAGGGATTGCATATGCAATTTCAGATCTACTCAATCAACCATTGTCTAGGAAAAGACATTTTTTCTTGAAAATTTCCTGAACAACACAAAGAAAAGGCGATAGCTTCACACTTGCTGATTATATAGATTTGAAACTTGATATACAATCCCTCAGCAATTATTGAATGGTGTGTGTAAACTTTAAGATATAATTAGCGAATGGAAACACATCTTTGGGCTCAAAAGTCGAAAAGCCGTATGTGCATTTCCTACTAAGACTACCTGACCCTTGCTCAAAGTTTACCAGAATGTTCACACACAATGCAATGCATGCTGAGGCATTATATATTAAGTTTCAGATCTACTCCATCTGCCATCAGCGAGTTTGGAGGAAATTACTTTCCTTTCTTAAAAATTTCCTGAAAAAGCACAAAAATTGCAATATCTTCAGACTTGCTAATTATGTAGATCTGAAACTTGATAAACTGTTCCTCAGCATGTATGCCATTATGTATGGAAAGTTTAAGATACTTGTAGGGAATGGAAAGGGATCTTTGGAACGAAAAGTCGAAAAGCCGCATGTGCATTTTCGACTAAAACCTCTTCACCCTTTCTCAAAGTTTACCAGAATATTCACACACAATGCAATGTATGCTGAGGCATTGTATATTGAGTTTCAGATCAAATAAATCAGCTAGTTTGAAGGAAACTACTTTTCTTTCTTAAAAATTTCCTGAAAAAGCGCAAAAATTGCAATATCTTCAGACTTGCTAATTATGTAGATCTGAGACTTGATAAACTATCCCTCAGCATGTATTCCATTATGTATGGAAAGTTTAAGATACTTGTAGGGAATGGAATGGGATCTTTGGAACGAAAAGTCGAAAAGCCGCATGTGCCTTTTCGACTAAAACCTCCTCACCCTCTCTCAAAGTTTACCAGAATATTCACACACAATGCAATGTATGCTGAGGCATTGTATATTTAGTTTCAGATCAAATAAATCAACCAGTTTGGAGGAAATTACTTTTCATTCTTAAAAATTTCCTGGAAAAGCACAAAAACTGCAATACCTTCAGACTTGCTAATTATGTAGATCTGAAACTTGATAAACTGTCCCTCAGCATGTATTCCATTATGTATGGAAAGTTTAAGATACTTGTAGGGAATGAAAAGGGATCTTTGGAACGAAAAGTCGAAAAGCCGCATGTGCATTTCCGACTAAAACCTCCTCAACCTTTCTCAAAGTTTACCAGAATATTCACACACAATGCAATGTATGCTGAGGCATTGTATATTGAGTTTCAGATCTACTGAATCAGTCACCACCGAGGAAATGACTTTGTTCTTAAAAATTTCCTGAAAAACACACAGAAACAGCTGTAACTCCATACTTGCTGTTTATTTAGATCTGAAACAAGGTATATAATCCCTCAGCATGCATGATATGATGTGTGTAAAGCTGAAAATATTTTTAGAGAAAAGAAAGGGATCTTTGGACTTGAAAGTCGAAAAAGCGCATGTGCATTTCCAACTAAGACTACCTGACCCTTGCTCAAAGTTTACCAAAACTGGGTCTGAAGTTTGCATCGTTGGAATGCAACGAAGTAATTTTTTAAGATGGATTAAAGTTATTAAACAATGGAAATTTTATCTAAACCTTTGTTTTAAAGTTAATGTATACTATAAAACACTAAATCTACACGCAAAATTAATATTATTTAATATAGGCTCTTGCTAAACGACCGTCAGATTTCATGAGAGCGCATATACCTATATATTGGTAAAACCTAACCTTCAATTTTCTGTAGTTGAAGAATTGACGCTTAAATAAAGAAAAAAATAGACAAGGATTGAGGTTTAACTAAAGAAATAATAGTCCCTTCCAGGTCAGACTCTCAAAACAACGGTTTCTACGTGTTTTTAAATGTGTTATGGTTATTTGACCGTCAGATCTGACGGTTGTTTAGTAGAGGCGTTTAATATAAACGTGAAATAAAATGAATTTTTTTTTTATTTCATTGGACTCCAACATTGCAAACTTCAGACCCATTACCAAAATGTCCCTGTGAAAAAAAGATGAAAACCCTGCAAGATTAGAAGGAAGCTAGTATTATTGAAATAATACTTACTTAAGGAAAAGACCACAACTAAATTAGCAGAGAACTTGACCAACATTAATATCGGTCCATAGAAATCTAGGAGACACAGTGACTGCTAATAAATATTGATGACTGCCGTCTGCCGGACTGCCGTGCGCAGATGGTTGACATGGTGGATGAGAGCCAGAGAGCGAAGCACTGTACTTAGCGATTATACGTTATATGTAATAGGCAGCTTTCTCATGTTCACTCCGCACTCACACTTTTTCACTTACTTTCGCGAAGTTCGGCCCAGTCTTATTCTGGCAACATCCGCGGCGCTGTATCGCTTACCCAAACAAGTACAACGTGCCAGACAAGCTGAGGAGCTGAGCTGCAGCACATGCGCATGCGTGCACACGAAGATATGCTTACACTGCCCACACTAACCGCGAAGTCGGACCTTTACATATACCTATATATGTACGCATACGGCACGGCCAGGTCGTCCAATTTCGTTCAAAGTTCACGCAAAAGAGAAATAATATTTGGGCTTCAAACTTTGTGTGGGGGGGGGGGGGGTAAAGGGTTATCAAATTTTGAGCAATGTCCTCTTGATTTCGTATAACATGGTGTATTTCATTTTTATTTGATAAAAACTTTGAGTAATATAGAGTGCGCTTACAACGCCATTTAACCATCAACACTGCAGTACATAAAGTGCAGTAAACATAATTATGATAACAAAATATATTATTTGTTTGGCAAATTGCGTAAAATCGAGAGGACATTGCCCTAAGTTTTATAACATTCTACACCCCTGCAAACTTTCAAATCAAAATATCAATTTGTTTTTGCGTAAACTTTGAACAAAATTGTTGGACAATTTTCCAAAATTTCTTTTTTCAAAGAAAAAAACTACTGACAAAAAAAAATAATAAAATACTAATATATTGGGAAAAAATTGTAATTTATTTATTAACACACACACACACACACACACACACACGCGCGCGCGCGCACGCACGCACACACACACCAAAAAAATGTTTATGTCAATATCTTTTTTGTATTTCTAAATACAACCAATTTATAAATTATATTTAATAAAGTTATTATAATGAAAACTAATTAGAAAATAAAAAAATGAGTTTTGTATGCCCACGATTACGGGCGTAAAATTGACTTAATCGCTTCAATATTTTTTGTGAAGATAGATTTTAGATATTTCTCGGTTGAGTTCTTTGAACAAAATGATTGGTCCAAAAATTTCAGAAATATTTGAGTTTAAAATTTTTGTTCCGGGGTGTTAGGAATCAAAATACAAAAATACATGGCTTTTGAAAAATGTCTGTAGATGTGTGTCTGTGTATGTGTGTATACGCCTGGTTCTCAGCTTCTACTCGGTCGATTTTGACCGGACAGGTATCATTTTTTTTGTTTCCTTTTTGTGTGATGGCGAGTCAAAAATCCGTTTTTTGATTGGGCAGATGCGTTTTTTTTTTTCGATTTTCTCAAAATTGTTATTTGATTTTTTTTCATGATGGGACCGAATTATCTGAATTTTTTTGCAAAAATTTATGATACAATTATAATTAAATTCATTTATTAAGATTTAAAAGTATTAATTTATTAATTATTTATTTATTTATTTATTTATTTAGATGAACGGGCAAGAATGCCCTAGGTTTAACATAATATATACATGTGTAATATATAACATATAATATATTAGCTACATTGAGGTTATGAACATGATCATGTTAGTTTAATTTAAAAGTTTGAATTTAAATTCTACGATAATAACGTAAGTTTGATAAATATAATAATGTAATTTCTATTAAACTATTTTCATTATTCAGCAGTTTTGAATTCTTAAACTCAAGAATTCAATCTTGAAAATTCAGACATCTTAGACTTTGGCGCCTATACTATATAGATCAATCAAATAAGTCTGCAGCAACCAATTAAAACACTTTTATTGTGATGACAGATTTCATCCATCACTTTTTTAAGAGAGGATAACATCATTAGGGCGGTCTAAACTTAAAAAAGAAAACACGTTTTTGTTGCTTTTGTTGATAATTAGAGAACCGTGATACCTAGAAATTTTTTTTTTTAGAACATATAGGTATTTTAATTCTCTTTCGAATGCTACCCATCCGATTTTGATACATAGAGCCGTTTTCGAGAAAATACGGCTTGGAAAAAAGGTTAACAAAATTTTAACCTCATATATCTCTGAAATTTATGGACCAATCATTTTGCCGAAAGAACTCGACCGAGGACTATCCAAAATCTACCTCTAGAAGGAATTTTGAATCGATTAAATCAATTTGACTCCCGTAATTGTTGGACATACAAAACTCATTGTGAAAATTATTTAATATTTTTCTCAAAAACTAACCAAAAGAATGCATTAAAATTTTTACAGATTATAGCTATTTATATTCTGCATTATCATGATTTTTCTCAAAAATATTGACCATTTAGTTTAAGACTTATAAGCTTTTTAAAAAAAACACGTTTTTGTTGATAACATAAGAACCGTGATAGCTAGAAATTTTTTTTAGCAAATATAGATATTTTAATTCACTTTTGAATGCTACCCGTCCGATTCAATCATCTCGATCCTATCATTAAAAGAAAGCAAAAACAATTTTGAGAAAAATCGAAAATTCGAAATAAAACAAAAACGGATCGGCCCAATCAAAAAACGGATTTTTAACCCACAATCACAAAAAAAAAAGGGACTCCGGTTAAAATCGACTGAGTAGAAGCTGAGATCCAGGAGTACACACACACACACACACACACACACACACACACACACACACACACACACACACACACACACACACACACACACACACACACACATACACACACACACACAAACACACACACACGCACGCACACACACACACACACACAAACACACACACAGACACACATTCACACACCTACAGGCACACACACACACACACACATACACACACACACACATCTCTACAGACATTTTTTTCAAAAACCATGTATTTTGATTCCTACACCTCGGATAACAATTATAACATGTTTTTACAACAAATAAGAAAATTACTATCACAAAGCTTCCTCTAGGAGGAAGCAAAATTTTTGAAGAAAATGTGGTAGGAATGTTGTATAGCACATTTGGAATCAAAATATACTATTTTTAGAAAATGTCCGTATGGATGTGTGTTTGTGTGTGTGTGAATTTGTATGTGTTTGTGTGTGGCTGTGTGCTTGTATGTGTGTATGTATGTGCGTGTATAGCCGGAAAGAAATTTGGGCAGACAGTCGTCCACCGGTATAGGTCGAACACGGGCCAATTTTGATATAAGCGGAACATCCAACATTTTAGCGGTTTGACATTCCAAATTTGGCGATTTCCAAATTTATAAACAATTTTGTATGTGATAATATGTGTGCTAATTTTTAAGATCGAACAATTACTTTTTGAGATATTTAGTATTGAAAATTTTCATATTTTACACAGTCACTTTCTTTGTCGCATACTCGCATGATAACTAGACAAAAATGGTTCCAATTTTCTTTAAAATTTGGTGGAGATGTAGAGTTCGTATATTATTTATTTATTATATGTGTTTTTTGGGTAAAAGAATTCGTTTATAAATTTCAAAGATAATTGAAGTTAAAACTGATTTAGCCCTCTTTTCAAAACATAATTTTTCGGGAACGGCTTTATGATGTATACTAGAAAATGAAAATGACGCATCCAACGCGTCACGTGTTGGTTACATGCGTTTCTTTTTTATTGAAGTTAATTTACAGCGCGCTTCACCGATACATGAAATTAGCGAGATATTAATCGCGTTCTCTCTTTTATAAATGAAAACATGAAACTTATAGACAATTTTGTGTGTAGTATAGGCAATATATTTGTCAAATATCAAGAAACATTATCTATTATACAGAATATTGAAGGACAATGATTTGGAAGTAATAGGATTGTAGGAAAGAGGTTCTTATATAGGGTTGGTAGGTGTTTTGTATTATTAATATCTTAACATTAAACTTTTGTGTTGACATAATATCAGTAGAAACTAATAAAGGATTTCAAAAATAAGAAAAAATAAGTTCTAAATTATTGAAAAAACATACAAAATAAATACATTATTTTACATTTGAGCTATATATACTATATATATATATATAGGAGCGATAAATTAATTTGGAGGTAGCTACGTGCCAATGAATTGGCAATATTTTTTTTTTTCATAATAATATTTTGGTATCATTTTCGAAACCACCATATACCTTGGTGCCATTTTCATTATTTTTTTTCGTATACAACGCGTAAAGTATTGTGTTTACCCCCCGTTGGCAGGGAGTAAAACGCCACATGTACTCCCTCCTCTAGAAACTGCTACGAACATGCACGTTTTCCTACCATTTTACCGGCTAGTACCGCCTGCGTATTGCAGCCCTCGCTTGTCTCGGGCCGCAAATTACTGCAAGCAGCACTAATCGTGAAAAAAATAGACACACGAGCATAAGCGTCGCAGTTTCTAGAATTGAGGTTATGTGACGTTTTCGACCCTGTAATCGGGGATTAAGCATAAATAACTTTCCACCGGGCATGTGAAAAAATTGTATATTTCCCTCGAGAGTAATGAGGGCTATGAACATCCGCGAGTTGCTGCCCTCGCTTTGCTCGTGCATCAAGTTTTTCACGTGCGTACATAGCCTACTTTACTCCCTAGGTGTATAATCTACTATTATTATTTTTTTAAGATTATTTGACAATAGTTATCCTGAGTATTGCGGTCGTGCCTATTATGTAAAAACGAAGTTTTTACATAGGAAGGGGACGGGCGACGAGCGAAGCGAGGAGCAGGTGAAAGAGGGGGGGAGTGCCGAAGGCACGCAGGGGGGCACAGCCCCCTATTTTTTTTAATTTTATGAGTAATTTTATTTCAGGTGGGGGGGCTTCGCCTCCCCACACCCCCCTGAGCAGGGGCTTCGCCCACTGCACCGCCACCAGGGGCTCTGCCCCTGGACCCCGTCCTGCACCCCATACACTCGCTTCCGATGCATCTTCCCTTCTCGCTAGTGCCTTATTATCATTTATTAAATAGCGATGATTTTGAGTTCGATTTAATTATTTGTAGGTAACTAATGTATCGAGGTAAGTCAATAACGACCATTGCTACAGACTTTTTTCATACGGTATTATTTTTTGTATCATGTATTTATTAATCACATGTGTTTTAGGTGCTCAACTCTCTTACTTGGCTCATAGGATAGTGGTTGATCTGTTATTTGTACGTTGCCGATCTTTAGGCTTAAATTATTTCTACAGTGAGACAACAGATGGTATAGTTACTGACCTAGTCAATGGTTGCTAGTTAGATGATGTTGAGAAAATTGGTTTTTATGAAGTAGCGTAGTTCCACTTTGCTACTTCTGCAGCTCCGTTAGTTATTTTAAGTATCAATACTTTAGAATGTGAGAGGTTAGGTAATTAGGAACTGGAAGGAAATCATAATAAAAATGCTCTATGTTTGTAGTTAGACAATACAGGTAGGTAGTTATCGCTGGCAAGATTAGCTCGGTTGGTTAATTTCTAAGTTTGGCTAGGAATTATGAATTCTTCTCAGAGTTCGTTATATTATCATTATGAAATGATTGTATGTACAAATGTCAAATAGGAAAAAAGTTTTGTTCAACGATTATTTTACTCTTTTGTTTATATCTGTTTATGTCAAGTCAAATTTGGCTAAATAATAGTCGAAAAACGATGATTTTATCTGTATTTAAGCATTACAAAAAATCGTTTTTATAAGCCTAGCTTGTCAAGTATTGATCGTACATGAAAATATTAAACGGAAAAACGTTTTGTTTTCTTATAATGTACAACTTTTACATTTATAAATTGTGTGAAAGAAGATCGTGTCAAGTTATAGCCAAAAATGTCCATTTTATGTATATTTTAGCGTTTAAAATCGTTTTTATAAGGCTAACTCGTCAGGAGTTGATTTAACACAAAAATGTTAAATGGAAAAAAGTTTTATGTCAATATTATCTATAACTTTTGTATTTAACATTTTTGTGTAAAATCAAATCCTGACAAGTTATAGCCGAAAATCGTCCATTTTATGTATATTTTACCGTTTAAAACCGTTTTTACAACCATAACTCGTCAGAAGTTGATTTTACACAAAAATATTAAATGAGGAAAAGTTTTGTTTTAATATTATCTACAACTTGTGTATTTAACATTTTTGGGTAAAATCAAATCCTGTCAAGTTATAGCCAAAAATCGTCTATTTTTGACCTTTCTTTGCCGTTTTTTGCGTTTATCTTGGCAAATATTGCTCGTAGAGAAAAGTGTCGAACAGAAAAATGTGTATTTTAATTAGTTTTAGCAGATGGGCCTATAGATATTAACTGAAAATTAATTTTTCTAGACATTAGGCTTAAAAGTCGATTTTTTGAGATATTTCTTTGTGCTCCCATTTGACAAATTTTCCATCGATCTTTCTCAATAGGATTCCAGCACTTAGTTATAATTAGAGGAGTATTTTCCCGCAATCCCGATGAAATCGATAGAAAATTCGCTGAGATAATCCATAAACTTGATTACATACGAACGTACATACATACATGCATCATAAAAAATGCCTAAAATGAATTATTTCTGGGTGGAAAATAGTTTTTATACAGTAAATTGCTAGTTTTCGGGGAGTTACAATTTTCATTCTGGTGAAAATATAAGGCTCTCCCGAGAAGCGGTCGTGTCTAAAAACGAAGTAGAAGAAGTACCTGTAATAAGAAGGTCACAAAGAACGATTACAAAACCTAGTAGAATTGATAATAATTATGTATATAGTGGATGTATCTATGTAAACTATTGTAGTGCAGATAGTCCTGTAAGCTTTAAAGAGGCTATTGAAAGTGATGAGTCTAGTTTTTGGGTAGATGCTATGAACAAAGAAATTAATAGTTTAAAGAAAAATGAAACTTGGGATTTAGTTGAAAAACCAAAGAATGAAAAGGTAATGTTACTAGTGGTAGCTTCCAGAGAGAAAGCGCGTGCGGCCATGAACTCATACAGACTCTCGAAGAACGAAGACACGTAGCCCAACACAAACTCCCGGTCAGCAATATGCCTAGCGTTGATAGAGGACGTCGAATTTCGAAGGTGCACGACATTAACCAATGCCAGTCAGCAGAACAGCGAATCCGCGAGGCACTGAATCACCGGCACGAGATCTGGACGTCGAATTAGGGGGAAGAAACGAACAGCCGATGAGCAATGATGCCCCACTTACGATCCCCAAGACAGAGATATAAAAACCAAGGGAAGCGCATCCAGAGGACAGAAAGAAAGAGAACGAAAGCGGGGTCAGAGAGAGGATGGAAGCGAGGTACGAGGGACGTGGACGAGCGGATAACGAATTCACGAGAGGATGTCGATCGGTTGTATCGCGAACGCGTGTTAGGATTATCCCTCTCGCGCCTATAAGTATTTTAATAAATAACTCAAGTATACTTTAACTCTAGTTGTATTTCACTGCATTGTTTCGAGTCTCGGCTTGGAACGACACGAACACCTCAGAACCCTTCGTACGTGCGTGAACCGGCTCACACGTAACAGTAATAAATAAAATGGATTTATACTAAGAAAAGCGAAAATGTATATAAAGCTTGAATTGTTGTAAGAGGCTATCAACAGAAAGATATGCTGGATGATATTTATTCTCCAGTAGCGAAAACGCAAACGTTGAAAGTATTATTATCAGATTGTTGTCAAAATAGACTTTTAATTGATCAGATGGGTGTAGAGACAGCATTTTTCAATAGGAAGGTAAAATCGAAAGTATTTGTTAAACAGCCTGAATGTTATGAGGATGGAACTGAAAGAGTGTGTATGTTGAATAAAGCATTGTATGATTTGCGAGAGAGTCCGAGAGCATGGTACGAGTGTCTGGATGATTATTTAAAATCATTAGGATTCATGAGAAGCAAAAATGATTATTGTTTGTATACTTCGAAAGAAAGAGATGAGATTATATATTTAATTACATTTGTAGATGATTTGTTAATTTGCTGTAAAAATAGAGACAATTTAGATTTGATAAAAGGTTTACGAAAAGAAAGATTTCAAATGAAAGATTTAGGGAAAATAAGTACATACTTAGGAATTAATATTGAGTATGATGAAAAGAAAAATGAGATGTCTTTAGATCAAGAAAAGTATATTGAATCACTAGCTAGAAAATATCAGATTGAAGAAGCTAAATATGAGACTCCTATGGAATTGAATTTGAAAATAGAACCTGCTCAAGAAATAAATGAAAATTTAAAGTATAGAAATTTAATAGGTGCACTTTTGTATATTAGTTCAGGAACTAGATTAGATGTGAGTTACAGTGTTAATTATTTAAGTAGATTCCAAAACTGTTACGATGAGACTCACTATAAATATGCATTAAGAATTTTAAAATATTTGTATTTGACTAAATATTTAAAATTAAGTTATAAGAAAAATGATAAAGCAGATGTTCTTGAATGCTATGTAGATGCAGACTGGGCAGGAGATAGTGTAGATAGGAAATCAACGACTGGTTATATTGTAAGATTATATGGAAATGTGATTTATTGGAAATCAAGGAAACAAGGAAGTGTAATAATGTCTACAACAGCTGCATAATATGTTGCACTGTCAGAAGCAGTAAGCGAAGTTTTATTGATAAAGGATTTGTTAAATAGCTTTAAGGTAAAAATTTAGAAACCTGTAAATATATATGAGGATAACTCTGGTGCAGTTAGTATTGCTAAGTATGGTAATTTGACCAAGAAATCAAAGTACATCGAAGTACATTATCATTTTGTAAATGAGAATTATGAAAAGGGCGTAATTGAAATTGTGAAATTTAGTTCAGAGAAAAATGTTGCAGATATTTTGACCAAAGCTCTTGGGCGAGTTAGATTTGAAAAGTTGAGGAGTTTATTAAATTTGATTTCAAGAATATTGTAATAGCGAGAGATATAAATGTAAAGAGGTGTGTTGGAATATGTGAGTACATTTATATCAGAAAGGTAGAGAGTAGATGCGCAGCACCATCTTACATAAGACTAGGTAAGAGTATAGCGAAAGCGAGCGGCCGAGCGGGAGTCCACTTGATCGTCACCCTCCACACAGAGCGGTTGTAAGAGAGAGAGAGAGAGAGAGAGCTGTACCAGAGAAAGCGGGAGCTTAGTGAATAAAGTTATTGTTTTTTGTTTGCCGGTGTGGTTTATTTGAACATACCTTGCCCATAATTAACACATAAATCTAGCATTACTGGAGTCTCCGGTAGTTTCTGCCTGAGAGTCAACAGTAAAGATTTTTTTTAACGTTCACCAATTCTTAATAATTGACTTTGTTTAAGTAAATTATAATCGAAAAACGTATTACAATTATAATTAACTTATGTAAATCGTATATAAACTATGTAAAGTTTATTTATTTGCGTGCAAATGATGTTTGAACCTCCTAACCTCAAAAAAATATGCGACTGTGATGTTTACATTTACCGAGGACTCAGACAAAAACGGCCTAAGAGTCCGGCATTGGTGATTGGCTACATGCACATAACCTTGACGGATGAAAATAAGGTTATATTTATTCAAGTTTTCTCTACGTGTATAGTCCCCACCTTTCGTTAGAACTGTATGAAATTTAACTCTATGTTTTTTTTATTAATCGAGAGTAATGAAACAAGAGTTTTCCTCATATAATTTAACAGAATTTAACTATACACAAAAATTTCGAATACAAAAGTTGTGGATAACATTGAAACAAAACTTTTTTTGTATTTAACGTTTTCATAAATAAAAATAAAAACTATTATTATAATTTCGATAAAAATTATGAAAACCATGTTTTTAATATTACTATATGCACTTTGATCATATCAATTAATACTTAATAAATTTATATGAATCATAGACTCATTAAAAAGTTATTTACATATATCTATAAATGTAGAATTAAAATGCAAACCTTTTACAAAAAATAAATAAATAAATAAATGTGTAAAAGTAAATGGATAATTTTTGGACGTATAGTTACCTGTTCTTTCAGGATTCAGTATCAAGAATAGGGCTTCTCATTAAAAAAATCACTTTAACCTTCATATACCCTTGAAAACTGAGTTTAAGATCCAGATGCTGAAGGTCATTGACTCACAAGCTCACTGAAACATTTACTTGCTCACAATTCCCAAAAGCTTGAAGAAAAAGATTTTTGGGCGAATTTTCAGTATTTAACCTTAATTTAACCTTCTGATGGACATTCTACAAAATTAATAAATATCATTTCGGGCGAAAACTTTCCGCTCTTTCAGAATCCGGTGTCAAAAATAGGAATTCCCATTAAAAAAAACCCCTTTGACCTTTATATAACCTTGAAAACTGAGTTCAAGGTCAAATCTAACAGAACAGAAATTTGTCCCGTTTTGTCGCGAAAAACTTTTGTGGGAACAATTTTTTTTACCTATTATTTTGGAAACTATTTGAGTGGATTACTTAAAATGGTACACCGTGTATATATTTCCAACTGGGTTTATCAAGCCCGTTTATATATATATATATTTATTTATTTATATATATATATATATATATATATATATATATATATATATATATATATATATATATATATATATATATATATATGACAATCCGCGTCAACCGGATCAAAGCTACGACTAAAATTAGGAGCAACCAAAAAGATCGACCAAGAACTCATTTTGAAGCTTAGTGCATCTACTTTTAAATGCCGAGTGCGCCTTCAACCAATCCAATATGGCGGCTCCAATATGGCGATCGGAAGCCGGAAAAAAATCGAGCGTCCAACAGAAAAAGCTTGTAAAAATAAAAATTCGCTACCGATCGGGTTGTTTTCTGGCTCAAATTATAGCTGATGGATGCCTCTAAAAAGTTGATGTAGTATGCTGATAAAATCCAACATGTCGGATCCAATATGGCGGTCAAAGGTTCAACATAGTGGTGAAGTTTTTGAAAATCAACCGATTTGCACAAAATTTTGTATACGGGGGTTTTTGGGGTCGCTGATCACGAATTCGAAAATTGGCAAAATTCAAGATCGCGCATCCAATATGGCGGACGAAATTTTCGAAAATCATCCGATCTGTATCAACTTTGGTATACGGGGGATTTTTGGGGACGCTGATCACGAATCCGTGGTCGTATATGCCGTATTCAAGATGGCAGATCCAACATGGCGGACGAAATTTTCGATAAAAATTCGAAAATTAACCGATTTGTACCAAATTTGTTATACGTAGATTTTTGGGGTTGTTGACTACGAATCCGAGATCGAATTTGCCAAATTAAAAGAGGCTGATCCAACTTGGCGGACAAAATTTTCGAAAATAAAACGATTTGTACCAAGATTGTTACACAGGGGTTTTTGAGGGCACCAATTACGAATCTCAGGTCAAACTTCGTAAATTCTCAAATTCTATATGGCGGATCTAAGATGGCTGATCGAACATGGCAAAAAATCAACCAATTGTTTGAGAATTTTCTGAATTTTGCAGGGCGAGCCGGTTACGCTGGGTGGGGAGATAAATGATTCAAGACACTGATGGTATTTTAGATGAGCTGAGCTCCATATTTGACTATTTACATGCCTGTCGCGCTGATGCAGTTGTACCTGGAGTAGGCTTAACCTACGAAAGTACCACGTGACACTATTGCGCATGGGCTGAGCTGTGTACGATGAGTTGCCATGAGCTGATTCCATCATTGATGAAGAGCCGTGCCTGAAGCATAGAGCTGAATTGCCTCTGGAGGTGAACAGACTCGTAGAAAATCAAATTGAGGTGAGATGATCCGAAGCCGTGGCGAGGTGATGCGCATGACCAGTGGTCTCAGTGCGAGCATAATCAGAGCGCGAAGTTCAAAAATCCTAAAAAATTAAGATTTTGAAAGTTGAAAAAAAAATTAATTTAATGAATCGTTTAATTCAATTACATGATTTTGAACAAAGTTACAATGAAAATTATAATTTTTAAATTTATTTCAGAGTAATTGTTTCATAATAAAACATAATTATTTTATTGAAAATAAACAACAATAAGTAAATTTCTTACGTAAGGAAAAATCCTGATAAATTGTCCACTCTATTTCACCACGCGAGAAGCGTGCGGCGTAGAGAAAGCTGTGCTCCGCCGTTGCGGCCAAGGCAGGTCAGTTTAAATAGAGAATTTAATTTAATAATGATAATAATAATAATAATAATAATATTAATAATAATCAGGCCGGGAGCCTGCGGAAGCCCAGGTGACCAGGGCAACGTCAGATATAGTAAGAGCATGCGATGCCTCTATGCCGCGAAGCAGAAATGGAAACCGCCGCCAACCAGCGTCCTGGTGGACAGAGGAGATCGCGGAGTTACGTAGGGTATTCTTGAGGCTTCGTAGACGGGCACAGCGCCCACGGGAACGACACGAGGCCACTGTTTTTAACGCTGAATTTAAACAGGCACAAAAAGGGCTAAGGCTCGTGATTAAATGCAGTAAGCGACGATGCTGGAAAGAGGTGTGCGACGAAGTTAACTCCGACCCTGGGGACTAGGCTACAATATCGTAACTCGTAGAATAGGGGCAATGAAGCCACCGGAGATAAAGGAAGCGCGGTTGATAAGTGAGATAGTTGACGGGCTTTTCCCTGAGCATCCGCCGAGGGAAGAGACTCTGTATGAGGACGTGCGACAGGAAGATATACCCTCGTTTACCAAGCCTGAGCTACGGGTAGCGATTAGATCTCTTAAGAGCGGTAAGGCGCCAGGCCCCGATGGGATTCCAGTTGAGGTTTTAAAAGTCATCGCCTCGCGATGCCCGGAAACCTTACTGGATACCTACAACTTATGTCTCAGGGAAGGTGTTTTCAGCAGTCGTTGGAAAAGGGCGAAGCTTGTCCTTATCAGCAAAGGGAAGGGAAACACGACATCCCCGTCCACGTATCGGCCGCTTAGCCTATTAGACATGATCGGCAAGGGTATGGAGGCGCTATTAAGGAGCAGAATCCAGATCGCGATACAACAGTCAGGGGGTTTATCGGAAAACCAGCATGGATTTAGAAAGGGTTTTTCGACGATAGGCGCGATACGATCGGTTACCGCGGCGGTGGGGCGATCAAGGGAACGATATCACGGAGCGCGACCACTGGTGTTGGTAGCAACGCTGGACGTTAAAAACGCTTTCAATTCGGCACGCTGGGCAGACCTACTCGCAGCGCTGAGGGGCTTCGGGGTCCCACCCTACATACTACGCGTAGCAGAGGACTACTTCTGGGATCGCGAACTCATTATCGAGACGAGCGAAGGGACGTTGGTTAGGGAAATTACGGCAGGCGTTGTAAAGGGATCACTGTTGGGCCCCGATTTTTGGATCGCGTCGTACGACGGATTGCTGCGCCTGGACATGCCCAACGGGGCATTTCTCGTAGGATATGCGGACGACGTCGCGGTGGTGGTAGAAGTCTCGCGCTGGCGAAAACCGAGGTAGTACTATTGACACGTAAAGAGAACCCTACGATACTACCGGTGTACGTAGGATCCGAGTTAGTAACTACGAGGCCGACTGCGAAGTATATAGGCGTCACCTTGGACTCAAAGTTTTCAGGGAAGTAACGGCAAAGGCAGAAGCACGTATAGCGGCGCTAAGTAGGTTAATGCGCAACGTTGGAGGCACGCGGACATCCATGAGAAGACTTCTCATGGCGACGACCAACTCTATACTCCTCTATGGAGCGGAGATTTAGGCTGATGCCATGGAAGTTATCAAGTACAGGAAGAGAATGGTGGCGGTGGAGCGGCGAGGTGCGCTGAGAGTTGCATGCGCGTATCGGACGGTGTCAGTAAAGACTGTGGCGGTGATAGCTGGTATGATTCCGATCGACCTGCTCGCACGGGAACGGAAGCGGATCTACAATAGGGGCGCAGAAGTAGGACGGGCAGACGCGGAGGGCGAAGCCCGCCGCAGACGCTACAAACTTGGCATGAGAGGTGAAGGGCGGGGACGAAGGGTAGATGGACCTACCTATTGATTCAAGACATAACGAGGTGGCTGGGACGGAAGTACGGAGAGGTTAACGTTTACCTTACGCAGTTCCTGATAGGACATGGATACTTTCGATATTACCTATTTAAATTAGGTAAAATAAATACGCCGAAATGTAAATACTGCGGGCACGAGAGGGATGACGCAGAACACACCTTTTTCGCATGTAATAGGTGGGCCGCGGAAAGACAACTATTGGAGGTGATGGTAGGGCGACTCTCGCCCGACATGGTGATCGAATGCATGCTTTCAGTGAAAGACCGATGGGACGCGATAAATACCTTCATCGAAGGGGTACTGCGCGCGAAAAAACGAGACGGATGCTTAATAGATTAGATAGGGCATCGTAGAAAGAAAGAACGTAGGAAGAACGGATGACGTCCTCGAGGCGGTAGGGCTGCGGCCCGACCTGAAGGAATGCGAAAGCGGTTCCGGGTCCAGGCTGCCGTAGGGATAGGTTTTGGGTGTTTAGGGGGTAGAAATCCCTCACACCACAGAATCCGCTACTTCGTGATGGTCTTAGTGGGCCTCCCTTCCTGCTCCACCTCCAAAGCAAGGACGGGGGCCCCGGAAGATTCACCTAGTACCTCGGAAAAAAAAATATATTAATAATAATAGTACAAATAATAATAATAATAATTATTATTATTATTATTATTATTATTAATTTGAAATAGTAACTTCGTTTGAGTAAAGGAAATGAAGGAATGTAAGTAATGAAAATAATAATAATAATTATTATCAGGCTTGGGTAGTAACTAGTTAAAAAGTTAAAAGTTAACTTGAAAGTTAAAAAGTTAATAACTTCTAACTTAACTTATAATTTCAAATCATCTTAACTTTTAACTGAACTAGTTGATTATTTTATATTAACTTAAACTTTTTAACTTTCTTTTGTAGTTAAATCTTTACTCTATTTTTTATCCGGTAGCATGCATGTACGAAAAACTGCACATCGCCTGAACTTATTTGTAATAATATGTGTAAGCCATTCGAAAAACAATTTTTATTAAAGTATTTAAATTTAAATCAAGATTATACGCATAAAACAATAGACACATGTATAAACATCTGACGCGCTCTTGTATACGCGTAGAACTCGCATCCCCCGTCAACTTGTGGTTAAGAATTATTTAAATAATTATTTTGCCATGTATAGACGTCTGATGCGCTCCCGTATATGTGTGGAACCCGCAACCCCCACCTACTTGGGGTTAAAAATTATTAAAATAATTATTTCGCCATGTATACACGTCTGACGCGCTCCCGTATACGCATGGAACTCGCATCCCCCGCCTGCGTGGGGTTAAGAATTATTTAAATAATTATTTTGCCATGTATACAGGTCTGACGCGCTCCAGTATACGCGTAGAACTCGCATCCCCCGCCTACATGGGGTTAAGAATTATTAAAATAATTATTTTGCCATGTATACACGTCTGACGCGCTCCCGTATACGCGTGGAACTCGCATCCCCCCCCTGCTTGGGGTTAAGAATTATTTAAAAAATTATTTTGCCATGTATACACGTCTGACGCGCTTCCGTATACGCGTAGAACTCGCATCCCGCGCCTGCTTGGGGTTAAGAATTATTTCAATAATTATTTTGCCATGTATGCACGTCTGATGCGCTCCCGTATACGGGTAGAACTTCCATCCCCCGCCTACTTGGGCTTAAGAATTATTTAAATAATTATTTTGCCATGTATGAACGTCTGACGCGCTCCCCTATACGCGTAGAACTCGCATCCCCCGACGACAAATTTGTACAGGTTTGGAATTCGCCTTTTAATGTTTTCTGCGTATACTCTTGATTTAAATTTAAATACTTCGATAAAAATTGTTTTACGAATTGCTTACACATTTTATTACAAATAAATTCAGGCGAAGTGCAGTTTTTTGTACATGCATGCTACCGGAAAAAAAATATAGAGAGTAAAGATTTAACTACAAAAAAAACCGCTGCCAATTCATTGGCCCGTAGCTTCCTCAACCGTAATTTGTTGATTCCTTTAATTAATTTTTAATAACGAAATTTATAATTTTTTGCAAAATGTATTGGATAATTGTAATTAAATTCATTTATGAATATTAAAAATTGTTAATTTTTAAATTTATTTATTTATTTATTATTTATTTATATCAAATTTACATAAGTTTTGAGCTGATAAATAAAGTTATCATTTGAAATAGAAGTAAAATATCTATATTTTATAATAAAACAAATAGCTATCACAGTTGTTTTGTTATTAACAAAAACGTGTTTTTTTATATTTCATAATTCATATTTTTTAAGAAAAAAAAAGAATTTATAGCTATCATTGTTCTATTGTTATTAAAAAAACGTGTTTTTTTTATAAAGTTCACAACTCACAAATAAATTATAATATTGCAGAATATAATGCATTCATAATGCATAATTCATAATTATAATAGATTATAATAGATATAATTTTTAAACATTTTAATTCATTTTGTTACACATCATTGGAGTTATGAGTATTAAAAAAAAAACACGTTTTTGTTTTTGATGATAACTAAAGAACCGCGATAGATAGAAAATTAATTTTTCTTAGAAAATATAGGTATTTTAATTCTCTTTCGAATGCCATCCACCCCATTCAGATACATAGAGCCGTTCTCGAGAAATTACGATTTTAAGAAAATGTCAAAAAATTTTTAACCTCAAATATCTCTGAAATTTATAGACCAATCATTTTGACCAAAGAATTCGACCGAGAACTATAAAAAATCTACCTCTAAAAGGAATTTTGAAGCCATTAAGTCAATTTTACTCTTGTAATCGTTGGACATACAAAACTGATTTTTTCATTTTTCAATTTTTTACTCAAAATCTAGCCTTCAGAATGTATTCAAATTTTAACAGATTATAGCTATTTATATTCCGTATTATCATGATTTTTCTCAAAAAAATTGACCGTTAAGTTTAGGAGTTATAAGCTTCTAAAAAAACACGTTTTTGTTAATAACAAAAGAACCGTGATAGCTAGAAAATTTTCTTTTTTAGAAAACATAGGTATTTTAATTCTCTTTCGAATGCTACCCATCAGATTAAAATAACTTGATCCTATCATAAAAAAAAAATCAAAAAACTGTTTTGAGAAAATCGAAAATTTGAAAAAGAAAAACAAAAACGCATCGCTCCAATCAAAAAACGGATTTTTGACCCGCCATCACGCAAAAAAAACAAAAAAATGAGATCTGTCCGGTCAAAATCGACCGAGTAGAAGCTGAGATCCAGGCGTAGACACACACACACATACACACACACACGCACACACACACACTCACACACACACACACACACATCCATACAGACATTTTTCAAAAACCATGTATTTTGATTCCTAACACCTCGGAACACAGTTATAACATGTTTTTACAACAACTCAAAAATTTACTATCACAAAGCTTCCTCTAGGAGGACGCAAAAGTTAAAAAGTTAAAGTTAATATAAAATAATCAACTAGTCCAGTTAGAAGTTAAGATGATTTGATATTATCTAAGTTAACCCATTAATGCGCAAAACGCTAAATTTGGACATGAAACTTCGAGCCCACTGTGCTGTTAGAAAAATAAATCCATTTTTGTTCAAAATCCTATATAAGGGGTTTTCGGGGATGCTCTTTCAGAATCTGGCATTTATTTTGTAAAAAAAAAATCAAAATCATTATTTTTTTTGCATTTAAAAAAGAAAGTCACGAATTTTTAACGTTTTTTTTAAATCAATTTTTACTAACATTGCTGCATTCAAATAAGCAAATTATTGCTAGAAATCGCATCCTCGATGTCTGAGGTTTTCAAAACCCTGGTTGAGAACTTCTTTTCCCCCATAGTTTTTCCAAAATTGCGGTTTTTGTGAAACAGCATGACCTTAAACTTCATGATTTTTTTTCTTGACAGCTTTGAACCTTACGGAAAAAAGTTATAGAACAAAAAATATTTAGAATCATCCAGAAAACATGTGTGAATTTTTCAAAAATATTTGAGCCATTTTAGAATTTTTTAAAAATAGGCCATTTTGAAAAATTTGAAATTTACCCAAAAAGTTTTGGAAAAATTTATAAATATTCTTTAAATGATTCTGATCACTTTTTGTTCTATAACTTTTTTTCGTAAAGCTAATGCTTTTCAATAAAAAAATTATTAATTAGCACAGTGGGCCCGAAGTTTCATGTCAAAATTTAGCGTTTTGCGCATTAATGGGTTAAGTTAGAAGTTATTAATTTTTTATCTTTCAACTTAACTTTTAACTTTTTAACTAGTTACTACCCAAGCCTGATAATAATTATTATTATTATTTTCATTACTTACATTCCTTCATTTCCTTTACTCAAACGAAGTCACTATTTCAAATTAATAATAATAATAATAATAATAATAATAATTATTATTATTATTATTGGTACTATTATTATTATTATTATTATTATCTTTATTAAATTCAATTCTCTCTATTAAAACTGACCTGCCTTGGCCGCGACGGCTGAGCACAAACTATAGCTTGCTTTACGCCGCACGCTTCTCGCGTGGTAAAACAGAGCGGACAATTTATTAGGATTTTTCCTTACGTAAGAAATTTACTTATTGTTGTTTATTTTCAATAAAATAATTATGTTTTATCATGAAACAATTACTCTGAAATAAATTTAAAAATTATAATTTTCATTGTAACTTTGTTCAAAATCATGTAATTGAATTAAACGATGCATTATATTAATTTTTTTTTCAACTTTCAAAATCTTAATTTTTTAGGATTTTTGAACTTCGCGCTCTGATTATGCTCGCACTGAGACCACTGGTCATGCGCATCACCTCGGCACGGCTTCGGATCATCTCACGTCAATTTGATTTTCTACGAGTCTGCTCACCTCCAGAGGGATCTCAGCTCTACGCTTCAGGCACAGCACTTCATCAATGATGGAATCAGCTCATCACAACTCATCGTACTCATCTCAACGTTTTTAACTAAATCGGCTACAATTTCAGCCAGCTCAACAACTACACAGCTCATCCCATGCGCAATAGTGTCACGTAGCCCTTTCGTAAGTTAAGCCTACTCCAGGTACAACTGCATCAGCGCGACACGCTTGTAAATAGTCAAATATAGAGCTCAGCTCATCTAAAATACCATCAGTGTCTTAAATCATTTATCTTGCCACCCAGCGTAACCGGCTCGCCCTGCAAAATTCAGAAAATTCTCAAACAATTGGTTGATTTTTTGCCATGTTCGATCAGTCATCTTAGATCCGCCATATAGAATTTGAGAATTTACGAAGTTTGACCTGAGATTTGTAATTGGTGACCTCAAAAACCCCTGTGTAACAATCTTGGTACGATTCGTTTTATTTTCTTGAATTTGGCAAATTCGATCTCGGATTCGTAATCAACGACCCCAAAAATCTACGTATAACAAATTTGTTACAAATCGGTTAATTTTCGAATTTTTATCGAAAATTTCGTCCGCCATGTTGGATCTGCCATTTTGAATTCGGCAAATACGACCACGGATTCGTGATCAGCGACCCCAAAAACCCCCCGTATACCAAAGTTGATACAAATCGTCTGATTTTCGAAAATTTCGTCCGCCATATTGGATGCGCCATCTTGAATTTTGCCAATTCGACTTCGAATTCGTGATCAGCGATCCCCGTATACAAAATTTTGTGCAAATCGGTTGATTTTCAAAAACTTCACCACCATGTTGAACCTTTGACCGTCATATTGGATCCGACTATATCAAATATTTATATCATATATACATGTATATATGTATACTATATCAAATTTTTAGAGGCATCCATCAGCTACAATTTGAGCCAGAAAACAACCCGAGCGGTTGGGAATTTTTATTTTTACAAGGTTTTTCTGTTGGACGCTCAATTTTTTTCCGGCTTCCGATCGCCATATTGGAGCCGCCATATTGGATTGTTCAAAGGCGCACTCGGCGTTTAAAAGTAGATGCACTAAGCTTCAAAATGAGTCCTTGGTCGATTTTTTTGGTTCTCCTAATTTTGGTCGTAGCTCTGATGCGGTTGACGCGGATTGTCACACATATATATATATATATATATATATATATATATAACATGAGAGAGATTATTATTATGGTATATGTTTATATTTAATACATACGCGAATGTAGGTTAGGTTATGGAGTTATTAACCAGGACGTGGACTTAGACAAGCTGGGAGCTGATCAACATTACTGTATTCATGCACGTAAGTTATAATATAAAAGTAGTAATTTTGTCTTGACATAATATCAGTAGCAGCTATTTTTTAGAGTCTAATAATTTTATTTTTTTGTGTTTATAATCCTTTAGCAATAACAACTTCATATTGGGAGCAAGTGACATTGGATTCTTGTGTCCTGTGCACACTGGGATAATCATCACTTAAAGTTGGAAATAAAGTAGAGCCTATAATTGTGGAGTATACTGCGATTGAATGTTCTTCATCTGAAAAGGATACGTAATTATGTAAAAAAAAACAGATATTATGCATTTCAATCAGCTGATGGCATGGCATGTACATACTTTTTTGCATAGATAAGTATTATTTATTTATATATACTATATATATAGACTTATGCAGACAGAGACTGACTTATGCAGACGTCAGCATAAATAGAGAGATTATTACTTTAGTCACGCAAGACTTGTGCAGACACTTGTATAAACGGTATTACACTTATGCAGACGGGTCACGTGGTCTTATACATTGCGGTCAGTATAAGTCCATGTTCATATGATTATATATATATATATATATATATATATATATATATATATATATATATATATATATATATATATATATATATATATATATATATATATATATATATATATATATATATATATATTGCGTGACTAAAGTAATAATCTCTCTATTTATGCTGACGTCTGCATAAGTCAGTCTCTGTCTGCATAAGTCTATATATATAGTATATATAAATAAATAATACTTATCTATGCAAAAAAGTATGTACATGCCATGCCATCAGCTGATTGAAATGCATAATATCTGTTTTTTTTTTTACATAATTACGTATCCTTTTCAGATGAAGAACATTCAATCGCAGTGTACTCCACAATTATAGGCTCCACTTTATTTCCAACTTATATATATATATATATATATATATATATATATATATATATATATATATATAATGTAACGCGTGCGCGAGTTAGGTAATTCGAGATTCGAATTACCCGCGCCGAGGAGGCGTGCTCACTGGGGGCGCAAGCGCGCCAGCATTCTGACCGGATTAGAACGGTCTCGCGTCGCGTAATATGCCCGTCGCGTACCCGCGAAGCTGCTACGGCTTTATGCAAGTCACAGCAGCCATCTTCGTGTCTACCATCGTGCCGCGAACTTCTCTCCAGCGTGTCTCTCAAAAGTTACCTCGTCCGCGCCGTCCTATCTTTTTATAGTTACTGCGAGTGTAGTGGAGGCGCCGAGCAGAGTGTATGCGTGTGAAAGAGAGACAGAGAGAAAGAGAGAGAGAGACAGAGAGAGAGAGAGAGAGAGAGAGAGAGCGATCCCGAGCCGCGTGAGCCGCGGGAAAACGAATCCGCCGGTCGTTTTCATATCTGAGCGTAACGGCCGCGCGCTTTACTCTTCGAGCGCGCGCTTTTCACTCAGCGATCCAATTAGTTGGAAAGCGAAGTTCGCGCGCGATCTTCGCGTTGTTTTCGGGATTCCAGTAGCAGATCCCCGAGCAAGTCATTATAGTCTGATACCCGCGGCACCGTGTTCTACAGCATCGCTGGTCTGTGGCTTTTTGGGATTTTCCCCCACTAGCCATCCCGTTACAACTGGCGCCACAACGTTTTGGGGGTGGAGAAGGACCCGCGGCGCGTACGTGATTCGCGGCGAAGCTTGGCGCGAAGAAGCTCAGCAGCGTAGCTGAGCGTAAGCAGCAAAGAAAGTCTCTTCGTGCCGCAGCTCGCAGGCGCGTGTGTGCGTGTGCGTGACACAGCCGTGCTATTGCAAGAGTGCGGTCGGGAGGTTAGGCGAGCGATAGCCAATAACCCTCAATCTAGAGTGCCAGCGAGGAGAGATCACGATCGCGAAATTTTTGTACGTTGGATAATTGTTTTTAACAATTAAAATTTTTTCTTAATAACAATTAATTTTTTTTAACGACAAAAATTTTTTTAAGCGATAATTAATTTTTTTTTAATTAATATTTTTCTCGACTCAGAAAATTTTTTTTTCTTCCTTTCCCTCGTCTTTCTGGTACGAATTACTTTTTTTTTGAAGAAAAATAAAATTTTTTTTCTTTTCTCGTGCATTAGTGGAAAATCGAGAGAAAGTCGGCAAGCACTATCGGAACAAAAAGTTGACTGTACGCCCGAATAAAAACTCGAGCGCAGAAATCCCCTCGAACTTTAAAGTTGTTTTATTTTTTTTAGGTGAAAATTGTATTTATTTTTTGTGTTTTTTTGTGATATTGTCCGTTTTGACAAATATATACATATATTTTTTCACATATATTTATTTTAAAATTACAAGTGCGAGTAGTTGAGCGTAATTAATTACAAATAGTAATTAATTACAAAAATAGCTTATATTTTTTTAGAGCCGCATACGGGAAAACCTCGTGCGTTATCGAGGTTAAGAGCAACCGCCGTAGCTCTTAGAAAATAACCCGGGTTCGAGTTGAGAAAGCTAGCTCACGGGTTGAAAAGGCAAAGTCTCTGCCATCAATCCGAATACTTCTCGCGCTAGTAAAATAAGTTCGTGGGGAAGGGCACAGCCAATTGACACCATGGCCCGATCATCGCAGTTTGCGGAATCTGCGATACTCAATTGGGCGTATACATAGCCCGAAGAGGAAAGAAACGAGGCCATGCAAGCCCTTGGTCTACAGCAGTCAGAACTGCAGTCAGTAAATGTGCTGACAGCGATCAAGTGGCTTATGGGCGATTATAGTACCGGCGATTTCGTACCAGAGCCGGAGCTGTCGGAGCAGCAAGCGTTTGCTAAACGCGAGCAGTCTCGAAGGGCGTTCATCGACTTAACGTTGATGAGCAAGTGTGGGTCGACTATTGTGGATCCCAATACCAACCTAGACCACCCGCACCTGTTCGTAGCGCTCCTTGATGACCCGATAGTGATGCAAAAACTCTCGGAGTCTCGAAAGGATGAACGCTCCACAACAAGCATATAATGCAGTGGTGGAGCCAGCGGAAGAGGCAAACGGCCAGGAGGGTTCCGGGACAGAGCTATTGAGCTCTGCAGCAGCCAACAGGACATCTCCAGCCGAAGCCGAGGGACAGCTTCAACAGCAACAGCTCCAACAGAAACAACTGCATCAGCAACAACTGCAGCAGCAGCAAATGCAGTAGCAGCAAATGCAGCAACAGCAGCTGGAGCAGCAGCAGCAACAAAGGCTGGAGCAGCAGCGACGGCAGCAATAGCAACAACAGCATCAACAGCAGGAGGAGCAGCAGCAGCGGCAGCAAGTGCTCCTGAAAGAGCAGCGCCAGCAACGACAATGCTAGCGCAACTACGAAGAAGAGTCGTTGTTAGCACGAAAGGGGCAGCACGGGTTCTGGCAGCAATCGTGAAACCCACCACAGTCGCAAAACCTGGAGTCGCCAACCGCTGGGATAGCAGTCAGAGAAAGTATATTATCGGAGCAGCTCCTGGTAGTGATCAAGATACTCGTCGAAGAGGTTGAAGAGCTTAATGAGAGTGTACAAATACTTCAAGGAGCTCGACATCCAACCTCAAGTACGCACTTGGGGGGAGTTCAACCTCCAAGCACGGGCCGTAGACGAGGATCACCGCATATGAACTTGCCAGACACGTTCACGTATGCGGAGTTTAACAGCAGCAGCCCGAGTCTCCAGTCCCCGACAGAGGCGGGGAGGAATGATACCAGAAATTCTTCCCAGCGCCAGACAAGGAATGGCGCGACCCAGGACCCGTCTAAGAGGCATACGTATTTGCCTCAGGAGACAAACCGTAATGTGGGACAGATAGTCCGAAAATGGCACATCAAGTTCTCAGGGTCCTCAAAGGAGCAGAGCGTTGAGTTATTCCACACGAGAATAGAGGAATGCAGAACTCTAGCTAATCTGACACTCGACGAGGTACTTTCGTCGTTGTCAGAGCTCCTAACGGGGGTAGCAGCCACCTGGTACCAGAATAACCGCCACACATGGTGATCGTGGCCAGATTTCGAAGAGGCCATAACGCACATGTATGGCGGGGACAGGGGACATCAGCAACGCGTCTCGGCGGAAATAAACGCGAGGACTCAAGGCAGAAATGAATTTACGCGTGATTACGTAGTAAATCTACAAGCCATGATCCTCAAGTTAGTTCCGATGCCTAGCATTGCTCAACAGTTAGACATGTTGCACCGGAACTTGCGGTCAGAACTGCAAAAGATGGTAATGCGAAATCAAATTACGGATTACTGAGGGCTCCTGGACCTGGCCCGGGAAGCCGAATTAGCGCTCGCGGCAGATAAGGTGTATCACTCGCCACCACCGCCCGAGCACACGTACATGCCAGAAATTGCGTACGTACCGACAGAGCCGTCCACGGATCAGCGGAAAAAGCAGAAACCAGGCGTGGCGGCGATGGGGCACCAACAGCACGAGCCTCGAGAGAGCCTCGAGGATGTATTCAGTCGGGTCATGGCCGAATGCTTATCGGCCTTGTCAAAGAAAGGCACCGACGAGA